>JARQOC010000005.1:205199579-205302079 GCA_033576535.1 Allobates femoralis
CGAGCTCGTCCCAGGTGACTAGGGGAACGAAACACCTGTGATGTGCCTTTGTATCGAAACCTTATATGCAGAGGTGATCCCCAGCTGTACAAGAGGCCCCTCTCCCGTAAGATCTTGCAATACGGGGCAAATTCTCGTCTCCTCGCCAAACTCACTGCCGAGAGATCTGGATAAACGGACACACCTGAAAAAGGAGCAGCAACAGTGGGATTCAGTCTCATAGCCTGCAGCACTAATTCAGCAGCTTTTGGTTTATTGAAGCAAACCAAGATGTCTCTGGGGAGAGATGTGCTAATATGTGTAGGTTTAGGGATCCTGAAAACTCTATCCCTCCCCATGTCTCCCAATGGGGAATCAGGTAACACTGCCTGAAGCATAGATTGTACAGTGCCTCTAAGGTCATCCGAGTCTTGTGATTCAGGGATCCATCTAATCCTCACATTTCCTCTCCGTGACTTATCCTCCAGATCACACAATTTCAACTTAGCCTGCTTGAGGTCATACTCAATATGTCCATAGTCAGTAGCCAGCTTGTTATGTGCCATGGCATATTCCGCCATTTTCTTTTCTATATGTGCCGTCCTATCTCCTAAGGAGGAGAGTTCCTTGCGGATTTCCCCCAGCAGATCCCGCATGTCCTCCTGCAGGGATCGCCAGAGGGAGCCCAAAAGTTCCTGCAGTGCCCGCTGTGTGATCGGGGCCTCTTCCTCTCTCTCCCTGTCAGTGTCCTCCTCAGGGCTGCGAGAGGCGTTGGAGATCTGGGCGCCAGCGCCATCTTGGCAGGGGAGAGCTGGGGCTGCTATATAGTAAAAAAGTCTGTCACCTTTTTCTCACTCCCCCATTTTCTGGACGAGGCCCTCGGCATACCCAGATGCTGCAGGGACAATCAGCCATTGGAACCGCTGCAGATAAGGGCTGGATGGCTTCTCCGAATGCCGCTTTTACTGGGTGGATTGCAGGAGCTCAGGCAGAAGCGGCCAGCACCATGAGCTTCCCAGTCATGCCCCATGCCTTAAGTGTTTCAGATCCAAAGATCCTTCGTCATAGGTTATGTTTGTCTATATTTTTTAAACCTGGATTAATAAGGAAGATGTTTTAAAATTAATGAAACTGGAATTTTGGTGCAGGATTTCTGCTTCATTCTGGATCTTTTACACTGGATAGGACATTTTGCTGCAAAATCTCTTAATAATGCTCTGACTTAATGATTCCTGTGATAGGGTCAATGCCTCCAGTACCAGACGCACCAAAGCAAACTCATAGCATTATGGATCCTACAAAATGCTTAACTGTTGGTAGGGTGTTCTTTTCCTTTTAAGCTTCATTGTGCAAACAATGTCTGTAAACAACCGTTGTTTGCATTGCCAAAAAGGTCTATTTTTGGTACATCTATCCACAGACAATTTCCTAGAGGGATTGTGGTTTGTCAAGGTACTCTTTGGCAGAGATAAGTCTTTTCCTCAGCAATGGTTTCTTCCTTGGCCTTTGCCCATAAAGCTCTGCTTGGTTTAATGTGCTGCATATGGTACTTGTTGAAACCATGACCCCAGACTGTTCCAGGTTGGCCTTCAGGTCTTTGGATGTTTGACATGGTTTTTTTTCCACTATTCTCATCAACCTTCGAAGACATCTCTTGTGAATTGTCCTCTTTCCCCTTCGTCCAGGGAGGTTTCTAACGGTTCTATGCTTGGCAAACTTCTTACTAACATTGCGCACTGTTGAATCTGGGATATCAAGGTTTTTGGAGATGGCCCTTGGAAAGTCTTGTGTTTGCTAATAATTGCATGTCTGATGTCCTCAGACAGCTCTTTTGTTATCACCATTGTGACTAAGCGACAAGGCCTAATGTGGCTTTTTAAAACACTGTCATTCACAGGCAAATTCATGCCACATGAGCACTGACAACTTATCACAGGTGATTCTTATTTGTGATTTAATACAGATGAGTCAGCATGTGTTTCCATACCACTGTAATGTAAAGGGTGCCAATACCAGTGTCACAGCAAGCTTTAGGTTTTTCAATTTTTTCTCCCATTATTTTTTGCTTTACATTGTCATTTCTCATCTACTCTTTTGAGTTTAACATGAGTGCTCTATAAAATAAAGCTATTTCACTTGATTCATTTTTTTCAGGAGATATTCCATATTATGGTCTTAAACTTCATGGGTGCCAATAACGATGAACAAGATTGTATTTGTGATGTAAGACTGGAAGCTAGCGCTAGTATGTGTAATGTGCTGCTTGCAGGAGTGGACCCACTGGGCCGCAGCACCGACTCAACCTGGAGGGCTTGACTAAGCGACTACCTTGTCTTCACTAGAGCCTCTGCTGGTGAAGCTATGCTTGTGTTGTAAGGTAGCTGCCGGGTACCACTCTGGGAGACTCGGAATTGCGACAGCTGGTCCCAGGCGTCACAGGGAAGTACTACACTGTGACAATAATGTGTTTTTTTCTTTCCCCTGTAAGTTGTCAGTACAGGGTTAAACCTGTGGAGTCTGTAAGTGCACACACCTAGGATTAGACCACTAGAGTAGGGGGGACCGGTAATTTAATAGGTCCCAACAGGGGTGGAGCCTAGGGTAGATGCAGTGAGAGAGAGACAGTTTCTAGTTAGTTAGTGCTGGGAGGGCAGTCAGGAAGGACAGGCCTGACAGCACAGCCAACAGGAGGGAGCCCCATCTTCAAGTGGGGGGCCCAGAACAGCAGGCAACGGACCAGAACTGGTTGGAGCCAGCTGGTCGTGTTGAGGCAACACCGGCAACGCAGGAAGCCGAGGCAGATAGAAGTTCAGCTCTATCTGCAGACTGACGAGCTGTAGGCCCTTAGGAACTGGGTTGCTGACAGCGCCACAAGGTACCTCACCCCTCAGGACCACAATAGATCCTAGACCGCAGGAGTAACGGCCCAAGTACCAGTGGCGGGGGTTAGTAGACGCCCTGACTGAACCAGAAAAGGACACCCGTACTCCACCGTGGGAGATCAAGGGACTGGCGAGAGAGCTCTGCAAGGGTGGTAGAACTAGGAAGAAGGAAGGAGACCCTGAAAGACAAAGAACGCAAACATCTAGAAACTCCATAAGAGGGACCCTGAGCTGGCAACATCCACCCTGTAAACCAAACTGTACCATGTCTCGTTTTACCATCTGCCAGTACCTAGTAAAGTGGAGTTAAACTTGAACTAGTTTCCGTTATTCTTCCCGCCAGTGCTCGGAGGGCTCAGCATCACCAGCAGCTCAGCAGAGGGGTAAGAACTGCAACACTTACAACCCCCATCATCCCCCTCATCATCCACTTCCATCATCGCTGCCCTGAGGTAATAGCTCCACCTGTAGGGAGCTGCTCCACACTCTGCTACACCCACCATCACCTTAGCAGCCGGCTTGCAGCGTCGGTACTATATTACCAGGAGCTACAGGTGGCGTCACGATCCCCTGTAAATACTCCCTTCTCCCCACCAACAACTACCCAAATGATAACCAGGGCACGGAACCGGGATCCCGACCACCCGTGATCTCCCATCCTGAAAGCCATCAGTCCCGGTGCCTGAGTACCCCTATCCCTGGTCACAACACTTCCCCTTGAGTGTGACTTCCGATGCTGCAGATATTGCGATGTGGGACCTCGTGGATAATCATTGGAGGGTATGTTGTTGGGACTTTTAATAAATGGGTAAATGAGGATTGTCAATGTGTTTTCATTCTAATAAAGGAATTTTCTCTGTGTTTTATTTGTAATAAAGGAATTTTCTGTGTGTGTTTATAAACAATTCACTTACCAGATCGACAATGGGCAGGTATCAGAAGATGACAGACATTACTAATCCAATACTGCAATCGAATCACAGGTGCGGAGAAGAGGGAGAAATTAACCAATCCATCTTCTCCATTGCCTGTTTCTGAATATATGGCACTGCACTTGGATGACATTCGAGTGGAGTGCAGTGTGATGTTTCACTCGCACTCATAGACTTGTATAAGTGCAAGTGAGCTGAGACTTGCTGACAATTGCAGCATGCTGCGATTTTTTTTCCCTCCGATTAGGACTGAAGAAAACATTGCAGATCTTAGCAGCATCATTGCCTAAATATAGGCTGAGTGCAATGCAAGATTTCCTCGCATTGCATTCATGTGAATTATACGTCAGTGTGACCATACCTTGAGAGAGCCGCTGCCAGACTCCTTAATTGGTGGCTTATCTTGCTACGAAGAAAATGATAGTGCACGCCGGATCCTTATTTCCCTTGTGAATGTGGCACCTCAGGGTCCGGTTGCCACAATACTATGCTTGGAAGCAAGGGAAGGTACCAACATCAGGTGAAACACACAAACAAAACACCTTCCCAACTCCAGGCCAGAAGGAGGAGCTCTAAACCCAAGTTCAGAGGAGGTGCCTTATAAATTCTGGTCTGGGGAGGGGTTAGGCAGTTCAGTTTCTAGGAGAACTGTAGAAGACATCCTGTGGACTGGAGCCATGTCAGGCTCATCCGAGGATACTGACTAGCCAGTGTGAGGGATCCGTAGGTGAGGGTCTGAGGAAGTAGAGAAGTAGGTGTGGGGAGTGGAGCCAGTGCTAGCTCGCCCCAGCACTGAGCACAGGAACAGACACTGGAGTCCGAGGTCGTGAGGGATTTTATGCTCAGCAACCAACACTGGAGGGCGGGTAATTCCAAGTCGCTCACCTACCAAAAGGCCAGGAGACACTGCAGCACCAAAGAGCTCAGGGAGACGCAGTCAGAAGAGAGTAACGTAAAAAGAGCTCAAGCCGCCTGTCACACAGGCCAGGGATGGAACGAGAGAGGAGAGGGTCACAGCATAGCTTCAAGTAGCCAGGGCCCACCGAGAGTAGTGCAGTAGGGAGGCTTCAGAACTCGCCAGTTGTGGAGAACCTCGACTTGCTTCCAGGCTCCAGACCTCCTAACACTGCTTGTGGACAGTGCCCTAGACAAACCTGCTACTTTCTTCAGTAAAGGTAAAAGAGACTGTCACCTCTGTGTCTGTCAGTTATTTTGTTAACTAAGTCCTGCACCCCCAACGAACCTATCCTCTCCATAGACTTTACGGTTGCCCTGGGGACTTGCTCTTCCCGTGGAGAGCCAAACCATCACAGCTGCTACCCCCATCATCCCCAGAGGTTCCGACTGCAGCAGCGGCTCTACCGGCTGCCTTCCACAGGTGGCGTCGCGACACAAACTCTTTTATTTTACTTTAATATTTTTCTTTTCATCCATTTTAAAACCCCCCCCTTCCTTTTACTGATCGCCCGACGAGGGGACCACGGACCGGGTCACGCCACCATGACATCCCGCAGCCCGGTGACATCGAGAGGGCCCAGTTCCGAATACCCCACGGGCCCCCCGGGGCGAGTCAGGAGTATCTGTGGAGGGAGAGTGAGGAGGCTCCCATACACATCAGACTCCAGATAGAAAGCTGGAAAAGGTTGTGAGAGTCACAACCACTATATGGTCATATATATACATTCCAAATGGTTGCAGCAGTCTTCCAAACAGGTAAAACATTAAAAGAAAAAGGAAAATTGGAATATTTGACTGCGCTACCATATTAAAAAGTCAAAAGATTCTTTGCAGTTGATAGCGATTTTTATTTCTCAACATGTTTCAAGGCACTCTGGCCCCTTCATCAGGACAAAAAAAATCAGGAGATGGTTGTACATCTGTGGTTTTTCTCCTGATGAAGGGGCCAGAGTGCCTTGAAACGCGTTGAGAAATAAAAATCACTATCAACTGCAAAGAATCTTTTGATTTTTTTTATATGGTAGCGCGGTCAAATATTCCAATTTTTATTTTTATTTTAATGTTTTTATACACATTAGACTGTCAGCTGTGCCTGCCAGTAACAGGTTTGGCTGATGTTAATTTAATGAGTATGAGAACTAGAAAAAAAATTGTCTGTAAGTGGGCCTCTGGCCTGGATAATATCTCTGTTCATGTTCATGACAGCTTGTTAAGTGTGACTATCTCCATAAGGGTGCTTTCACATCAGCGTTTTTCGTAATTCACGGCAGATGCGGTGAAAAAACCGCATCTGCCGCGTTTGCCGCATAACCGTTCCACTTGCAGCACGGTTGCGGTTTTTCCCATAGGAAGTATAGGGGGACTTGCGGCAGATGCGGCAAGTGCGGTTTTGCACTTGCGGCAGGTGCGGCAGCGAAAAAAACCGCGGTCAGCCGCTGTTTTTTTCGCTGCCGCACCTGCCGCAAGTGCAAAACCGCACTTGCCGCATCTGCCGCAAGTCCCCCTATACTTCCTATGGGAAAAACCGCAACCGTGCCGCAAGTGGAACGGTTATGCGGCAAACGCGGCAGATGCGGTTTTTTCACCGCATCTGCCGCGAATTACGAAAAACGCTGATGTGAAAGGGCCCTAAGAGGCACTATTTTCTTCCAGAAAGGAGCTAAAAGAGCCAAAAAAAAACAACAGTACACATACATTAGAAACCAAAAAGCGACACTGCCACATATTGGTCATTCAGGAGAACTGCTTCTGGTATTGGACGTCTGAAAGTTTTCTATTTCAGATGATCAGGACAGTTTTACTTAGGCTGGTTTCACATTGCATATTTTTACCTGTCCGTGGGATCCTACTTTTTGTAGGACCCCACGGACAGGAACGGACACCACAGGGGGTGACCTATTTCTGTGTCCGGGTCCGTGATTTTCAGGCTCCCATGTTATGGGCCACGGATCATGTCGGATCCGATTCGGTCCGATTTGATCTGCTGTGCCCAAAATAGGAGCAGTCTCCGATTTTGGGTACAGCAAAAAAATCGGACCAAATCGGATCCTACAAAAATTGGATGGCAATAAGGCCAAATACGATGTGATCCGTGGCCCATAGGATAACATGGGGGCCAAATCAGATCCGTTCCTGTCCGTGGGGTCCTACAAAATGTAGGATCCCACGGACAGGAAAAACTATGCAGTGTGAAACCAGCCTTAGAAAACCTTTTATTTTTCCACCAAAACAAACCAAAAAGGCCCTCTCTCTTCAACCTAAATTGCTTTTTCTAAAGACAAAAGAAAAGACAGATAAATGTTCATCTTAGGCCCCTTTCACATCAGCGGTTTTTTTAAATCGCGGCAGATGCGGTGAAAAAAACGCATCTGCCGCGATTACCGCATACCGGCTGCACTTGCGGCAGGGTTGCGGCACGGTTGCGGCAAGCCCCATACAATGTATAGGCGGGCTTGCGGCAGGTGCGGCAAGTTGGTTTTGGCACTTGCGGCAGGTGCGGCCGCGAAAAAAACCACGGTCAGCCGCGTTTTTTTCGCGGCCGCACCTGCCAAAACCGCACTTGCCGCAAGACCGCCTATACATTGTATGGGGCTTGCCGCAACCATGCCGCAAGTGCAGCCGGTATGCGGTAATCGCGGCAGATGCGTTTTTTTCACCGCATCTGCCGCGATTTAAAAAAAACGCTGATGTGAAAGGGGCCTAAATCACAAAAGCTTGCTATTTGTTACCATATTTTCAATTAGCCATTAAAAGGTACAACCACTGAGGAGTTGAGGAGTCTCAGATTCTAAGGGTACCTTTACACGTCGCAACATTGCATGCAATTTCACTTGCAACTTACTGGTTGCAGTGAAATCATGGACACATTGTTCCATTTGTACACAGCAACAAAATGGAACAATGTGTCCATGATTTCACTGCAACTAGTAAGTTGCAAGTGAAATTGCATGCAATGTTGCGACGTGTAACGGTACACTAATATTTTTCTATCTACTGGCTAACACGGTACATACAGTATTTTACCTCATCTAAATCAATAGTACAATATATTTTTCTGGATTGGTGAATAGCACAAATTTGAAACTTGAAGTAAATAAGAAATAGAAGTCAAAGGGGTTGTCTTATTTTTTTTGGGGGGGGGGGTCTAAAAAATACTGTGCAAGGTCTAAAAATAACTGCACATCTGCAACTCTTGTGTATTGCTGCCAGCTGATCTCCTTGCTGTCTCTTTCTACTGTATGATCCCTGCAGCCTACCTCTGTCCACAGCATTGGTCATTGTTGTGATTGATGGCAGCAGTCACATGTGCAAAAGACGGGAATACAGTGTACATCAGGGGTCTCAAACTCCAGGCCTCGAGGGCCGCACACAGCGCAGATATTCAGGATTTCCATAGCATTTGACAGTTGGTAATCAAATTGCCAACTGTCAAATTCTAAAGAAATCCTGAAAACCTGTGACCCACCCCAGGGCCATGGGGTACCCGGACCCAGGCGTTAATTAAAGGGGTAGTCACGGGTGGCCGGTGCAAGGGTCCGTGGCCCTGGTGGCCGCTGAAAAAGGGCAAAAACAAAAATAAAAAGTTTTCATGATGCCACCCACGGTGTCCGGTAATGATACTGGCGCTGCTGCAGACCTCCGGGGATGATGGATGGGGCAGCTAGATGGTGACGCTCCCCGTAGGAGGAGCCGAATCTCCAGGGCAGAGATGGATGATGAATAGGGGATTTCTACACAGAGAGGCGACTCTGCAGGTGGACATGCTGGTGCAGTCTGTGTTAAGGGCAGGATCAGGGGCCGCAATGATAGACACACACACACTGGAGTTGTTTCTTTACTTATTACTGGTGTTGATGCAAGGTATCATCCAGGGTACAGTCCAGGTGGTCGGATGGCAGTTTAGGATTTCCACACCCGATGAGTTGTGAGGCCTTCTCTGTACTGTGTGTGCGTTTAAGTTCTGGCCTGACTGAATCCTGGCCCTGACCTCTCCTGTGTTCCTCACTTGTATGGCAGGCAAGATGAACCTTCTGCTGGGAACCGCTAACTCCTCTGCTGCCCCTGGCTCTTTGTAGTTGCTGTGCCACAAGTGCTGCCAGGTGCCTAAAGTCTCCCTGGTCCTCCGGTACTCTTCGATGGGCTAACTGGACCCGTGCAGACTCGTACCCCGGAGTCCGGGTTGCTTCTGTCTGTTGCTGGGATGAACCCATATGGTTCCTCTGCCCCCACTTTGTTCCTCGCCTTGCCTCTGACCCTCACTCTAGGGTTCCTTACACTGGCTAGGCTTCCTCACTGGCACGGGCCTGGCGTGGCACTGTTCACCAGGATGTCTTCACAGTCCTCCCTGGAACTGCACTGCCTAACTCCTCCCCTGGGCCTGAATTTATAGGGGACCTTGCCTGCAGTCGGCAAGTAGAGCCCCCGTTCAGGTCTGGGGTGGAAGGTGTTGTATGTAAGTTTACCTGATGTGGAAATCCCTCCTTGCACAAGGTGTTCCTGTGGCAACTTACCCGCAGGGGTGCCACATTCCCCCCTAGCTAAATTCAGTACTCCTGGACTGAGAAACATTTTTCAAACAATATAGACAATAATAACAGCTATTATAACAGAATCTTAAAAATTCCAAAAATTTACAAAAAACAAAAAAACGGGAAAACAGTGCAGTCCATCTGCCGCAGGCTGTTAAAAGGGGTTTTTGCCACTACCAGTCCTGTGGCCAATGGTCCATGTTTAAACAAACATTAATCCAAGCAAATGCAACAATTTGCACAGGTAAAGTCTCTGTAGACCCAAAACGTTCAACGGGTTCAAGTTGCAATAGCTATTCAACACATTTACATTTATCTATTGTTACCTATGGGCATCTTGGCTTAGTAGTCCTGACATTCACTTTCCACCCCCAGGAGCTTTCTTTCCCTAAATTAATATGCATGGGGGTGAGTCCAGTTCCTCCGCCCTTCTGTACACTACTATTCACACACTATTTACATGAAGGCATATTTACACTTTTTCATTGTCCACTTTACTCTCTATATCTAAGTTGTGGTTGCCCAAAATTACTACGACTTGGCCTGGGTAGTACGGGTGTCTCACTAATGTCTGCTTCTAGTGTTGTGCATGCACTATGCACTAGTCTATTGACTGACCTACGTGTTATAGGTGGATTGGGTTACTGTCTGCGAAGCCTCATTCTTATTATACGACTGGCAGGTTCACTGATTGCAGGATCCTCTGGTTCTGCTACAACGAGTCCTTCTTGAACTTGAACGGGTTCATCTGGAACTCTTGCAGGTTCTTCCAGTCTTTCTTGTTCTTCCACAGGTTGTGAAAGCGATTACAGGCACCAGTATGGCTCTGTTGAACTGAGGTCGACTAATCCACCTCTCTCCTCACTACTCCCCCGTTTCTCCCCTCTGGAAATCTCTTCACTGGCTCCTGATTCCCCAACGAATCCAGTTAACACTACTAACACTGACCTACAAAGCCGACCTGTCCCCTCCCTATATCTCTGAACTAATCTACCAGTATCTTCCTTCACGTTATCTTTGATACTCCCAAGACCTCCCCCTCTCCTCCACACTTATTCGTTCCTCACACAATCGCATCCAAGACTTCTCCTGAATATCATCCATCCTCTGGAATTCTGTGCCCCAATACGTCCGATTGTCCACCACCCTCAGATCCTTCAGACGGAATCTGAAAATTCATCTCTTCAAGAAAGCTTACAGCCTGGAATGACCCTACTGCAACCGGACCTGGCGCTCAACCATCACTACCATTTGGGATACCACCTCCGCGCAGCCGCCTCACTACCACCGGAGCTGCCACAACCCCCAATCTACTGTCTCCTCCCCGTTATCCTGTAGAATGTTAGCCCATGAGGGCAGGGTCCTCTCCCCTCTGTACCAGTCTATCACTGTTAAATTGTTCACTGTATTGTACATCTGTATTTTGTATGTAACCCCTTCACATGTACAGCTCCATGGAAATTAATGGTGCTATAGAAATAAATAACAATAATCAACTCTATGCCCACTTGGATTGTAAAAGTAATGGTTAATTCCTTAATGAATATTCCCACTGTAAGGGACCAGTTCCAGTTTTCCAGTGCAATATATGGTAAAATGAGTGATGTGTTCACAAGTACAACTGGTCCCGCAAAAACAAGCCCCCGTATGTCTATACTGAGGGAAAAACAAAAAGTTCCGACTCATGAAAGAAGGAGAAAAAAAAAGGTAAAATGTGGAAAACTAGAGAAGAAATGTTCACAGGAGAAAAGTTTAAAAAAAAAACTCCCTGCATATCATGCCATGGATGATGCCTGTTCACCTGGTCTTTGCGCAGGGGCTTCCATGTTTGGCCCATGATATGCAGTGGTGATGTGCTAACAGGGATGGGTAACTGGGGGTGAGCTGCACTCATCCAGCCCCATTGGCCAATGCACAAACACAAGCTGTGCGAGGACAGTCCTGTATATTGATTTATTTTAACTTGTGGAGAGTTGTGATCTCCTTTAACCCCTAGACGACAGCCTAACGTCTACAGACGTCCGAAAAACAGGGTACTAAAGCCCAGCCTTACGTCTGTAGACGTCGGGCAGGAAATAGCCCTGTAGCGCCGCCCCTGGAGCTAATACCTCTAGGGTGTCAGCGTACCGATTGTAGCTGACACCCTAGAGATTAGTAATTAGCTGTTTTTGTACCCGCACCTGTAATGTGATGACCGGTAAACACCGTTTACCGATCATCACATTACAAAAGTGAAAGTGCTTTGTACAAAATGCTTTCACTTTGATCCGACATGAAAACACATGTCGGATCAAAGTGATCCATTAACCCCTAAGGCCCCTAAGACCCCCTGTGCCTGAGATTACCCCCCTTACCCCCCCACCCCTCCCCCAGGCCATCTCAAAATGGCGGCGCATGTAAAAACGCGCCGCCTCCCCTGCAGCTGCATGCGATCTGACATGTCACAAGTCAGATCGCATGACTGACACATCCCCCTGTGCCCCCCAACACTTTCTGCAGCCTCCGACCCCCTCCAGCCCCCCATCTCCAGCTCTTCCAGCCTCGCTCCTCCTCGCTCCTCCAGCCCCGCTCCTCGCTCCTACAGCTTCCCTCCTCCGGTCCTCCAGCTTCCCTCCGCTCCTCCAGCCCCGCTCCTCTGATACCCACAACCCCTTCCTCGCCCCTCCAGCCCCGCTCCTCTAACCCTCTCCTCCGCTCCTCTTACCCGCTCCTCCGGCTCCCCTCCTCGCTCCTCCGGTCCCGCTCCTGCAGCACCGCTCCTCCTGCTTCCCTCCTCCTCTCTCTCTCACCCGCTCCTGGATCCTGGAGTCCCGATCCTGGGGTCCCGCTCCTGGATCCTGGGGTCCCGATCCTGGATCCTGGAGTCCCGATCCTGGGGTCCCGCTCCTGGATCCTGGCACCAGCAGCAGTCTGTCTCCTCTTCTGTGCGCGCAGCTGTGTGAGCTGCGCGCACTCTCAGGGGAATGATAGGTCATGAACTTACAGAGTTCATGACCTATCATTCCCCTGGGGTCACACAGGGGTTAAGTGATCTTCATGGTGATCTGCTTTAGAGATCAAGAAGATCAGTTACCCCTGTGTGGTCCCTGGATTGTGATGGGCCATGACCTTAGAGTTCATGACCTATCATTCCCCTGAGGTCAAACAAGGGTTAAGTCATGAACTCTGTAAGTTCATGACCCATCACAATCCAGGAGTCACACAGGGGTACCTTTACACGCCGTAACCGTTGAGAGAAATATTGACGGCGATATGTCGCCTTGCAATAATCGCCGTCAAAATCTCTCCCAATTGCAGCGTGTAATTGGGAAATTTGGCGGCGATCTGTCGCCTCGCCACGGTCGCCTGATCTCTGTGCACTGCTCTGAAATCAGGCGACCGTGGCGAGGCGACATATCGCCGCCAAATTCCCCAATTACACGCCGCAATTGGGAGGGATTTTGAACGGCGATTATTGCAAGGCGACATATCGCCGTCAATATTTCTCGCCGCGGTTGCGGCGTGTAAACGTACCCTTAGAGATTATTATGAAGATCCGTTAATCTCTGTGTGACCCCAGGATCGTGATAGGTCATGAACTTACAGCGTTCATGACCTATCATTCCCCTGGGAGAGTGCCTTATTATAGCATATGGGGGATGCCCCCATATGCTATAACACCGAGAAACATCGCGGGACCGCCCACTGGACTACGTCGGACATCACCGCCCACTGGACTACGTCGGACGCCACAGACAAATAAAGATGGGGTCTAAATTGTGTTTGTTTTTTTTTCTAATAAAAAAATCTTTCTCTGTGTTGTGTCTTCTTTACAATTTACTAGAGATTCCTAATGGCGGGTCTAACATTGGCCCTATATTATGAATCTCGGGCTTAGTGCCAGCTGCCAAAAAGCTGGCATTAACCCCTTATTACCCAGTCTGCCACCGCTACACGGCAGCTGGAAGAGCTGGATACAGCGCCAGAAAATGGCGCTTCTATGAATGCGCCATTTTCTGGGGCGGCTGCAGGCTGCAATTCGCAGCGGGGGGGGGGCCCAGAAAGCTTGGGCCTCCCTACGCTGAGGATTCCAGCCCCCAGCTGCCTAGTTGTACCTGGCTGGCCCAAAAACATGGCGAAGCCCACGCCGTTTTTTTTAAAAATTATTTCATGAAATAATTAAAAAAAAAAAAGGGCTTCCCTATATTTTTGGTTTCCAGCCAGGTAAAACTAGGCAGAAGGGGTTGGTGGCAGCCCGTAGCTGCCTGCTGTACCTGGCTGGACCAAAAGTGTGGCGAAGCCCCACGTCATTTTTTCTAAAAAATTTAATAAAGAACTACTAGAAAAAAAATGCAGGAGAGGAGACGACCAGGACACGGTGTCTCCGGATCTTGTGCACATGCTCTAAGGCTGCTTTCACATCAGCAGCTTTTGCCGATCGCGGCAGATGCGGTGAAAAAAAAGCATCTGCCGCGATTACCGCATAACCGCTGCACTTGCGGCAAGCCCCATGCAATGTCTATGGGGCTTGCGGTAAGGGTGCGGCAAGTACGGTTTCGGCACTTGCAGCAGGTGCAGCCGCGAAAAAAAACCGCGGTCAGCCGTGTTTTTTTTGCTGCCGCATCTGCCGCAAGTGCTGATACTGCACTTGCCGCACCTGCCGCAAGCCCGCATAGACATTCTATGGGGCTTGCCGCAACTGTGCCGCAAGTGCAGCAGTTATGCGGTAATCGCGGCAGATGCGGTTTTTTTTACCGCATCTGCCGTGAACGGCAAAAACCGCTGATGTGAAAGTACCCTAAAAGTGAGAAATTGTGTGAAAAAAAGAAAATGTTCAATATGACGTTATCAAATTCTGTGAAGTAGCTGTAGCTTCAAAATGCTCACTATACCACTAGACATAATCCGTGAGGCGTCTAGTTTCCAAAATGGGGTCACTTGTGGGGGAGCTCCAATGTTTAGGCACACAGGGGCTCTCCATACGTGACATGGTGTCCGCTAACTATTGGAGCTAATTTTCCATTCAAATTGTTAGCGGACACCATGTCGCATATGGAGAGCCGCTGTGTGCCTAAACATTGGAGCTCCCCCACAAGTGACCCCATTTTGGAAACTAGACCCCCCAAGGAACATATCTAGATGCATAATGAGTACTTTCAACCCTCAGATGCTTCACAAATTGATCCATAAAAATGAAAAAAGACAATTTTTGTGGAAAAGAAAGTACTTTTTCATTTTTACGGATCAGTTTGTGAAGCACCTGGGGGTTCAAAGTGCTCACTATGCATCTAGATAAGTTCCTTGGGGCGTATAGTTTCCAAAATGGGGTCACTTGTGGGGGAGCCCCAATGTTTAGACACACAGGGGCTCTCCATACGTGACATGGTGTCTGCTAACAATTGGAATTGTAAGTTGATACTATGTCGTGTATGGCGATCCCCTGTGTGCCTAAACATTGAAGCTCCCCCACAAGTGACCCCATTTTGGAAACTAGACACCCCAAGGAATTTATTCAGAAGCATAGGGAGCACTTTGGACCCCCAGGTGCTTCACAAATTGATTCATAAAATGAAAAAGTAATTTTTTTTCACAAAAATCTTCTTTTATTTTCATTTATGGACTAATTTGTGAAGCACCTGGGGTATGAAAGTGCTCACTATGCATCTAGATATGTTCCTTGGGGGGTCTAGTTTCCAAAATGGGGTCACTTGTGGGGGAGCTCCAATTTTTAGGCACACAGGGGCCCCCCATATGCGACATGGTGTCCGCTAACAATTTGAATGGAAAATTAGCTCCAATAGTTAGCGGACACCATGTCGCGTATGGAGAGCCCCTGTGTGCCTAAACATTGGAGCTCCCCCACAAGTGACCCCATTTTGGAAACTAGGACATCCCCTGGAATTTATTTAGATGCATAGTGAGCTCTTTGAACCCCAGGTGCTTCACAAATTGATCCGTAAAAATGAAAAAGTACTTTCTTTTCACAAAAATCTTCTTTTATTTTCTTTTATGGACAAATTTGTGAAGCACCTGGGGTATGAAAGTGCTCACTATGCATCTAGATATGTTCCTTGGGGGGTCTAGTTTCCAAAATGGGGTCACTTGTGGGGGAGCTCCAATTTTTAGGCACACAGGGGCTCCCCATATGCGACATGGTGTCCGCTAACAATTTGAATGGAAAATTAGCTCCAATAGTTAGCGGACACCATGTCGCGTATGGAGAGCCCCTGTGTGCCTAAACATTGGAGCTCCCCCACAAGTGACCCCATTTTGGAAACTAGACATCCCCTGGAATTTATTTAGATGCATAGTGAGCTCTTTGAACCCCCAGGTGCTTCACAAATTGATCCGTAAAAATGAAAAAGTACTTTCTTTTCCACAAAAAGTTTCTTTTTTCATTTTTATGGTTTCATTTGTGAAGCACCTCTGGGTTCAAAGTGCTCATCACCCATCTAGATAAGTTCTTTGGGTGGTCTAGTTTCCAAAATGGGGTCACTTGTGAGGGAGCTCCAATGTTTAGGCACACAGGGGCTCTCCATACGCAACATGGTCTCCGCTAACAATTGGAGCTAATTTTCCATTCAAATTGTTAGCGGACACCATGTCGCATATTGAGAGCCCTCGTGTGCCTAAACATTGGGGCTCCCCCACAAGTGACCCCATTTTGGAAACTAGACACCCCAAGGAATTTATTTAGATGCATAGTGAGCACTTTGAACCCTCTGGTGCTTCACAAATTGATCCATACAAATGAAAAAGTATATTTTTTTTCACAAAAACTTTCTTTTGTCCTCAATTTTTTACATTTCACATGAGCAACCGGATAAAATGCATCCTAAAATTTGTTGGGCAATTTCTCCTGAGTACACCGATACCTTATATGTGCTCATAAACCACTGTTTGGGCGCATGGCAGGACTCGAAAGGGAAGGAGCGCCATTTGACTTTTTGAATGGAAACTTAGCTCCAAAAATCAAATTGCGCTCCCTTCCTTCTGAGCCCTGCCGTGCGCCCAAACAGTGGTTTATGACCACTTATGAGGTATCGGTGTACTCAGGAGAAATTGCCCAACAAATTTTAGGATGCATTTTATCCTGTTGCCCATGTGAAAATTAAAAAATTGAGGCTAAAAGAACATTTTTGTTGGAAAAATTAAAATGTCCATTTTTTGTTTCCACTTTGCTTTAGTTCCTGTAAAGCACCTGAAGGGTTAATAATCTTCTTGAATGTAGTTTTGAGTAGCTTGAGGGGTGCAGTTTTTGGAATGGTGTCACTTTTGGGTGTTTTCTGTCGTGTACACCCCTCAAAGGGACTTCAAATGTGATGTGGTCACTAAAAAAATGGTTTTGTAAATTTTGCTGGAAAAATGAGAAATTGCTGATGAACTTTGAACCCTTATAACGTCCTAACCCCAAAAATTTTTTTCCCCAAAATTGCGCTGATGTAAAGTAGACATGTGGGAAATGTTATTTATTAACTATTTTGTGTCACATAACGCTCTGGTTTAACAGAATAAAAATTCAAAATTTGAAAATGGTGAAATTTTCAAAATTTTTGCCAATTTTTTAATATTTTCACAAATAAACGCAAAAATGATCGACCTAAATTTACTACCAACATGAAGCCCAATATCTCACGAAAAAACCATCTCAGAATCGCTCGGATCCAATGAAGCGTTCCAGAGATATTACCTCATAAAGGGAGAGTGGTCAGAATTACAAAAAATGGTCCGGTCATTAAGGTGGAAATTGGCTCCGTCACTAAGGGGTTAAGATTCTGAAAGCTTAGTCCATATTGTGTCCTGTAGTGGTGAGGTGCTAAAAAAACAACAACCTTAAATAGGGCAATTAATAGAGATTGTTTCACAAATGGTATGCAAATGACTTCCTCAACACCGCAGAGGATGCTGGGAGGACGTGAGGAGCCCGGCAGCCATTACTGTTCTAGACAGCAGCTGATGTGTAACACATACAGGAGAGAGGGAAGGAGGGAGGAGTCAGATGGGAGAACATGAGGTGGAGGGGATTGTGTGCCCAGGTATGAGGGGCCGCATTTTCCTGCGTTATGTGCACTGTCTGAAGCACAGGGAGTGCGGGGCTCCGGAGATGGAAGAGTTAACGCTGCTGTGGTTACAGCGCCCTCTAGTGGAATAATCACACAGGAGCCTTCCTCTGTACCAGCACACTGAGCACAGGGAGTATGGTAGCGTCTAGATTAGAGTTGAATTTTGGAGGGGGCGGAGTGATTTCATGAAATCATGATGTCACTAGAATGGGCGGGGCCTCATCCGTCCAATGGAGCTACAGCAGCGTCCCTCAGTCAGTGTGTATTGTGTGGGGCGGGCTGTGCTGAGCTCAGCTCCTGATCCTGAACTGTGCGGCCTCTGGAGCAGCCTGCGCTGGGGAGAGGAAGGAGAGCAGCGCTGTGATGTGAGGAGAGGACTGAGGTGGAAGAAGAAATCCAGGGGGGCTGTGTGTGGTGTATACAGGGGCATCCAGAGGTATACAGGGGGCTGTGTGTGGTGTGGGGTGTATACAGGGGCATCCAGAGGTATACAGGGGGTTGTGTGTGGTGTCTACAGGGGCATCCAGAGGTATACAGGGGGCTGTGTGTGGTGTGGGGTGTATACAGGGGCATCCAGAGGTATACAGGGGGCTGTGTGTGGTGTCTACAGGGGCATCCAGAGGTATACAGGAGGCTGTGTGTGTTGTGTGGGGTGTATACAGGGGCATCCAGAGGTATACAGGGGGCTGTGTGTGATGTGGGGTGTATACAGGGGCATCCAGAGGTATACAGGGGGCTGTGTGTGGTGTATACAGGGGCATCCAGAGGTATACAGGGGGCTGTGTGTGATGTGGGGTGTATACAGGGGCATTCAGGGGGCTGTATGGGGTGTATACAGGGGCATCCAGGGGGCTGTGTGTGGGGTGGGGTGTGTACAGGGGCATCCAGAGGGCTGTGTGTGGTGTATACAGGGGCATCCAGGGGCCTGTGTGTGGGGTGTATACCGGGGTATCCAGGGGGTTGTGTGGGGTGTATACAGGGTATCCAGGGGTCTGTGTGTGGTGTATACAGGGGAATCCAGGGGTCTGTGTGTGGTGTATACAGGGGCATCCAGGGGGCTGTGTGGGGTGTATACAGGGGCATCCAGGGGGCTGTGTGGGGTGTATACAGGGGCATCCAGGGGGCTGTGTGGGGTGTATACAGGGGCATCCAGGGGGCTGTGTGGGGTGTATACAGGGGCATCCAGGGGGTGGTGTGTGGGGTGTATACAGGGGCATCCATGGGTGTCCAGGGGGCTGTGTGTGGGGTGTATACAGGGGCATCCATGGGTGTCCAGGGGGCTGTGTGTGGGGTGTATACAGGGGCATCCATGGGTGTCCAGGGGGCTGTGTGTGGGGTGTATACAGGGGCATCCAGGGGGCTGTGTGTGGGGTGTATACAATGGGCATCCAGGGGGCTGTGTGGGGCGTATACCTCTCGGCCTCTCTCTCGGCCTCTCTCTCTCTCGGCCTCTCTCTCTCGGCCTCTCTCTCGGCCTCTCTCCCTCTCTCTCGGCCTCTCTCTCGGCCTATCTCTCGGCCTCTCTATCTCGGCCTCTCTCTCTCTCGGCCTCTCTCTCTCGGCCTCTCTCTCTCTCTCGGCCTCTCTCGGCCTCTCTCACTCTCTCGGCCTCTCACTCTCTCGGCCTCTCTCTATCAAGAAGTCAACTTTGCCTTTTGGGGACTAGGCACCCTAAAAGATCAATTAGACCGCAAGACAGGTGGCTGAGGGGTGCATGGGAGGTTACTGCTAGCATATTTAGGGCCTCAGTGTCAGGCACTTGTGTCGACATCAGTCGATGTGGCTGCAGCACTGGAATCCAAGAAAATGGGTAATGTACCTAGAAAGGAGTTATTGTCCACTCTCCCCCGCCTCCAGGGGCTAACCTTTCTAGCCGACACTTCTGCTGATTACTTGAAATTGGCGGCTAAGTCAGTAACACTTACTAATTCAGCAGGTTGGGCTGTCTGGTTGAAGACCTGGCCAGGAGATGTCCAGTTGAAGTCTAAACTGTGTGCAGTTGCCTGTGAGGGCGACATTCTCTTTGGGAAACATCTTGATGACATTTTTGAGAAGGCTAGTGATGAGAAGAATAATCCATCCTTCCCTACATCCACCTTTTAAAGCTCAATCCTTTTAGAGGAGATGATTCTCCAATAAGATGTTTCCTAAGAAGTCCCAATATTCCTGGACTGTGAGAAGAGACAAGAAGTCAGGGTTCATGTTCAAGAACACCTCAGAGCATGAGAAATCCTCCAAATGACGGGTCGTTCCAGGTGGGGGGAAGACTTACTTCCGCTCTCCCAGCCTTGTCCAGCATAACCACCTGCACCTGGATCCAGTAGATCATTCAGGACAGCCTGAGGCTGGAATTTCTCGACCCCTATGGGACCTTCATAATAACTCTAGTCAGCAGTCCAAACACCGGGCCCTTGTAGCCGAGATAACGTCTCTGTTTCACAAGGGTGTCTTACAGGAAGTTCCTGTGACAGAAAGGAGCAAAGGGTTCTATTCCCCTTTCTTTTTCTTTACCACGTAAGATGGGTCCTACAGAATCTTCGGAAGCTGAACACCTTCCTAATACAAACATTCCTCAAGATTGAGTCCATTGCCTCAGCCATAAGGCTTCTCTTTGCAGACTGCTACATGTTGTATTGGATCTCAAAGATGCATATTACCATGTCCCGATTCATCTCTCTCATCAGCAGTACCTCCAAGTGGCACTCTACATGATGATTGTGCTATGTCACTTCTAGTTTCCAGCCCTTCCTTCTCCGGTTGTCAAGTGCCCCGAGAATTTTCAACAAGATTGTCGCGGAGATGATGGCTCACCTACATCATCAGGGGGGGCTTATAGTACCCTATCTGGATGATTTCTTAGTAGTGGGGAAATCATCCACAGACTGCAACACTCAGCTGGAGAAGGTCAGGGCTTGCCTTGACACATCTGGGATGGTTGATAAACTTTGAGAAGTCCCAGTCCCAACTTTGTCTCCTTCCTCTAGAGAAGCAGCACAGGGTCATTTCATTAGTGACAGAGACCATACTCAACCCCCAGCTGACGCTGAGGAAGGCCATGTCCCTGTTAGGCACCCTAACCTCTTGCATTTTAGCAGTCCCTTGGGCTCAGCTTCTCATACGAGACAGCTCCAGTGGGAGGTTCTGCGGGAACAGGTTACCTTACAGCATTCTTTAGAGGGGACTATCTATCTTTCTTCAGAGACAGTAGAATCACGGAGATGGTGGCTTCATTAGGATCATCTTTCTGTGGGCATTCCTTGGACTTTTCAATTGTCAGACATAATTATGACAGATGCAAGCTCAGAGGGTTGGGAAGCTCCGCTCCGAGAACATGTGTTACAAGGGTGGTGGGATCCAGACCACTCCAACATGTTCTCCAACCTCAGAGAGTTGTGGGCTATAAGAAAATCCATAGAGGGGTTTCTTCCTCTCCTGACAGGGTGTCATCTATGGGTGCTTTCTGAAATACAGTCTGTCTCATATATAAACCACTAAGGGGGCAGAATATCTCCTTCCCTAATGACACGTGGGATATCTTTCAGATAGGAATATGCGATGAGCCTGAACTATCTACCCTCCATATCAAGGGGGATCTAAACTACCAGGAAGACATCCTGAGTCGCACACAGAAAGGGAATGGAGGCTAGACCCAATAGTGTTCTCACAGATATCAGGTAGGTGGGGTGTTCCTGTGATAGACCTTTTCTCAACTCGCAAGAACAGACAGCCCAATTCTGCTCTCTAGATTCGAGACACGCCCTATGCAGTAGATGCACTCCAGATACCATGGAGCTCCGGCCTGCTCTGTGCTTTCCCTCCACTGGTAATTATTCCAGCTGTCCTGTGTAAGATTCCAGGAAGATCGGGCCAGGGTCACCCTGATAGCACCCTTTTGGCCAAAGAGGTCTTGGTTCTATTGGGTTTCCAAGATGTCAGTGACAGATCCCTGGATCCTGCCAGACTGTCCGACACTTCTGTCACAAGGCCTGATTTACCATCCTTAAGTCTCAAATCTTCGTGTGACAGCCTGGAATTCGAGCAGGAGCTACTATGGAGGCGAGGGTTCTCGATGAATCTGGTGACCACCATCATGAGCAGCAGTAAGCCAGTTACCACCAGATTGTATTGTATATTAAGGTGAAGAGAAAATGTCTTTCCTGCTCGGGAAAGCCCTGTGGAGGAGGTCCCTGTTACAGCCATTCTGGAATTTTTACAGAAGGATTGAGATATGGGGTTGTCAGTAAATACCTTAAGGTCTAAATTTCTGCCCTGGGGGCCCTGTACAACTGCAACCTGGCTTCAAACTCCTGAGTATCTAGATTTATAAAATTCTGTCACAGAGCTACCCTGGTTTGTTGCCCTACCCTTCCTCCCTGGAACCTTTGTCTAGTCTTAGATGCCCTGACTAAACCCCCCTTTAAGCCTTTATCTGACACTTCATTGAAGGTTTTGATGCTCAAGGTTGCCCTATTGGTAGCCCTAATGTCGGCAAAAAGAATAAGTGACATGCAGGCCCTGTCAGTTTCCTCTCTGTACACTCAGGTTTTGGAGGATAGTCATTCTTCGTCTAGGCCCTGCCTGTTTTACCAAATGTGGCAGAAACTTTTCATAGGACGCAGGAAATCGTCCTCCCCTCCTTTTATGATAAGCCTAGTATCCAAAAGGAGGCGGCCCTACATACTCTGGATGTTAGGCGTGTCCCTCTTTAGTACTTAGAGGTCACCAAGACAGTTAACGAGAACCCAGGCCTTATTTGTTTCCTTCCAGGGGGCTTCCAAAGGTAGCAATGTACCAAAGGCACTAAAGAGAGGTGGCTTAGGGACTCCATAGCCTTAGCCTATTCTTCTTTTGGGGTCCCTGTCCCTGTAGGACTTGGTGCCCATTGTACCAGAGCAGTTGCCACTTCCTGGGCGGAACGGACTGATGTGCCTTTAGAGCTCATCTGTAGAGCTGCTACTTAGTCTTCTCCTGATACCTTTTTTCAACTATTACCACCATTACCAGCTTGACTTATCTTCCACTTCTGAGGTGACCTTCGGTAGATCGGTCCTTCAAGCGGTGATCCCTCCCTAAGTTTTTCCTTTTCTCTGGAACCTCTCAGCTAGTGCTGTCATGGCGATGATGGAAAGAGCGAAATTACTTACCAGTAATGGATTTTTTTCAGAACCATGACCTCACTACCACTCCCATCCCCCTTTCCCCTTTTTCTTCCTGGTTGGTGTTTCCACATGTGGGGTGTTTATTTGAACTGTTTCTTTCTCCCTTCGCCTTCCACGACAGCATTGTTGTCCACGCCCTATTGGGGGACAGGAACACAGAGCGGTTAAAAGTTCCCCCCTTCCTTAGTACTCCAGTGTCTTCCTGTCCCCCTTGGGGCATAGAGAGGTTCCAGTGCTGTCGGGCCGACATTGTGGTGTACTTACAGCCGGGCCAGGGATGGACGTCGGGGGTGGCCTCCTCCTCCTTCTCGGGGCTCCCGTGGTGGGACCATCCGGCCTTCCTGCGTCCTCCGGGGCAAAGCAGGCCGTGTATTGAAGTGGCGGAGGCCTGTGCAGCTCTCCAGCGTCTCCCTCCTCCAGTTGCGGTCCCTAGAGCGCGCATCGGAGGTGCCGTGGTGGCACTTCCGGTTTCGGGATGGCACTTCCGGTTCCAGGCGGTGGCTCCTGTTCGGGCTGTGGCGGACTGGGCGCGGCTCCAGGGAACCCAGCAGGCTTATCGCATGCTACTGCCGGTGATGAGGAGGAGGGAGGGAACAGGTGTTCCTCGTTGGGGGCTCGGTACTTCTGGATAAGTACCCACCGGAAGCTACAACCAGGTAAGGCTGTTTCCTGAAGACATGGAGGGTGATAAGTCTTCCACCTCTGCATCTGCAGAGCCCAGTGTTCCCCCAGCTCATGTGTTTCTGGGGGTGGTTACTAGGGGTAGAGTTAATTAGGGCCCTGCACTCACACTGGGACTCCCTTCTCTTCCCTTTTTTTCTATAGGGAGACAAGGGCCCACCTGTGAAAGGGAGCAAAAAGCCGTCCAGGAAATGTGGCATCTGCGGCACGAAATTTCCCTCTTCCTACAAAAAGAAGCTGGTCAGCCATGTACTGACAGTGTTGTCAGGGAAGAATTTCCATCCCTGCTTGAGGAGCTCCAATCCATGGTTAGACATGAAGTTCAAGCGGTTAGGGAAGAGGTACAGGCTTCTATCTCGGCACTGCCGGTTTTTGCTGCAGCATCCAGGCCTTCCCCTCTGAAAAAGAGGAAGCTCCAGGATTTTGACTCTGTGGATCTCATGGAGGCTGCCCAGAGCTCAGCATCATAGGACGGCGAGGATATTGCCTCTGTTGCCTCTGTCCAGGCACGAGAATCTGGACACTACTATTTTTCCACGGAGTCCATGGGTGAGTTGCTGGACGCTGTCAGTACCATGGGAGCAGACGTGGTGGAATCCTCTTCGGTGCAGGACGAAATGTTCAGAGGCCTAAAGGATAAGCGGCAGTTGGACTTCCCTGTCCATGAGGTCATCCGGGATCTCATGCGCCGGGAGTGGGAGTCTCCGGAAAAAAGGCTGATCACCCCATCCGAGTTCAAACGGAGGTCCCGAAGGTGGACTTCCAGGTGGCCAGGGTAGCAAAATAGACTGCGTTACCTTTTGAAGATTCCTCCCAGTTGAAGGACCCCCTCGATCAAAAAATGGAGAGTGTCCTCAAAAAATCCTGGGAGGCGACAGCTATGTCTTTAAAGGTGAACATTTCCTCTACATGTGTGGCCAGGTCTCTCTTTAAGTGGATCACCCAGATGGAAGAACTCACAATGCAGGGTACTCCCAAGGAGGAGCTTTTGGACTCCATTCCACTTCTAAGACGTGCTACGGGCTTCCTAGCCGATGCCTCTGCTTAGTCGATCCGCATTGGCGCCAGGCACGCAGTGTTGGCTAAAACAGCTCGCAGGGCAGTGTGGCTTAAAATGTGTAATGGGGATGTCACGTCTAAGCTCAAGCTTTGTGGCATCCCCTTTCAGGGGTCTTATGTCTTTGGTCCAGTGTTGGATGACATCCTGTAAAAGGTGTCAGACCGGAAGAAGTGTTTCCCGGAACAGAAGCCCTTTCGGGGGCAGTCCTTTTGGCCTCAGCGCAGCCAGCCCTCCCAGTATAAAGGGAAGGGTAAGTCCGGCCGCTGGGCCTACCAGAAAGGGGACAAGACCCATAATATCTTGCTCTCCCAGCAGCGGTATCACCAGCCGGCCCCTAAACAATGACGTCTTCCCCAATGCAGGGTGGCTCCTGTGGTTTCTTCCACAGTGGCAAGCAATCTCCTCATGCCCTTGGATCCTTTCGACCATTCAGGAGGGTCTGCGCTTGGAATTCGAGAGCTAGCCCCTCCGTGATTTCAAGTCACCTCCCTTCCTCAGGGGGACTCTTTGTCGGGTCTGCGAGACTGTTGGATTTGGGAGTGTCCCCGGTTCCTCCTGGAGAAGAGGGCCAGGGGCACTACCCCAGGTTGTTTGTGTTGCGAAAACCCTCGGCGGCACCTCGTGTCATATTCAATCTCAAACTTCGCAATCGCCATGTCCTCTACAGGCGATTCAAGATGGAATCAATCCCCTCGGCAATCCCCCTGATTTGTCTCGATTATGAGATGGCCTCCATTGACCTCCATTCACCCGTCCCACAAGCGCTTTCTGCGATCAGTTCAATGTGCTGCCCTTCGGGATTTCGTAGGCCCCCAGAGTTTTAACCAAACTCATGGGGGAAGTGATCGCGTTCATCCAGACCCAGGGGATATGTGTGATTCCCTATTTGGACGACATGTTAGTGGTGGCTCCTTCGGCAGAGGTTCTGCGCACACAGGTCTCCAAAACGTTGGAGATTCTTCAGTCCCTGTGGTGGGTGCCCAATCTTCAGAAATCTGAACTGGTGCCGGCAACCCGTCGTCAATTTTTGGGAGTCTTGCTGGACTCCTCCAGTCAGACCTCGTTCCTTCCTGCGGCACATCGGCTTTGCTCGGCGAGAAACTGACCCGCTTCCGGGCAAGGGGGTCGCCCTCCTTGCAGGAAGCAATGTCCGTGTTGGGGTCCATGATGGCCTGCATTCAGTCGGTAGCATGGGCTCAGGCTCATTCCCGACTTCTCCAGGAACACATACGGAGTTCCTGGGACAGACGTCAGGATTCCTTAAACTCGCGGGTCCCGACTCCAGGGAGGGTGATGGCCTCACTTTCCTGGTGGATGAATCCCAGGAACCTTCGGACGGGGGTGGCCTGGCTGCAGGCTCCTGTGACCTCCGTTACCACAGATGCCAGCGGTTCCGGTTGGGGAGCGATGGTGGATCGTACACAGTTCCAGGGAATTTGGAGTCGCTCGGTCAGTCGCCAGTCTTCAAACGTCCGGGAACGTCTGGTGGTGGAGGAGGCGCTTCATGCTGCAGCTCACGTTCTCCAGGGTCATCATGTCAAGGTCCTGTCAGACAACGTGACTACGGTTGCCTTCTTACGGCACCAAGGCGGTACTCGAGGCTTACACTTGCAGGTGCTCGCAAGACGAATCTTTTTGTGGGTAGAACGCCATCTTCTCTCCTTATCGGCAGTACATCTGAAGGGAACGCACAATGTACAGGCAGATTTCTTGAGCCGCACGGAGGTCCACCCAGGAGAATGGAGCCTCCATCCGGAAGTATTTCGCTCTCTTACGGACAGGTGGTGAGTCCATTCGATCGACCTGTTCACTTCGGGCTCGAATGCAAAGGTGCCGACCTTTTTCTCCCTGGCGTGGTCGGACCATCCCATGGGGCTGGACGCCTTCGCCCATCTCTGGGACTTCCGGTTGTTGTATGCATTTCCTCCAATCCCGCTGCTTCCCAAGACGTTGCAAAAGATTCGGGCAGAGGGGGTGACGGCTATCCTGGTGGCTCCCCTGTGGCCCAAGCAGGCGTGGTACGGCGCCATCCGAGACCTGTGCCTGGAGGGACCGATTATGTTGCCCCACAAACTCGACCTACTGTCCCAGGGTCCTCTGTTTCACCCGGACCCTCAATGGCTCAATCTGGCGGCCTGGCTGTTGAGTCCGAGATCCTGAGGACCAAGGGTCTCTCCCAGGCAGTGATCCGCATGCTTCAGCAGAGCAGGAAACCTGTGATGAACGCTATTTACGGGAAGGTCTGGGAACTGTTCCTGTCCTGGTGTGCTCCTTCCATCCCGGACATACATCATCCTAATGTGGCCCAACTCTTCGATTTTTTGCAGCATGGCTTGGATTTGAGGCTTCGGCCGAGCATTTTTAAAGTCCTGGTGTCTGTGCTTGGGGCTGTTTTTGACCAGGATCTTGCTTCCCATCAATGGTTTTTTACTTCTGCTTGTAGGCTGCGTCCCAGGATTCAGCCTTCTGTCCCTCCCTGGGATTTGAACATTGTTCTCCAGGTGCTTTCTCACAGTCCCTTTGCACCCTTGTCTGCTGCATCCTTTCCGTCTCTCTCACAAGGCGGCGTTTTTGGTGGCCATCATTTCTGTTCACAGAGTTGGAGAATTGCAGTCACTCTCTGTCCGGGCTTTGTACCTCGTGGTGTCTGATGATCGCATTACGCTTCGGTTGAATCCATCTTTCTTTCAAAAGTTGTGTCGGATTTCCATCGGTCCCAGGAAGTGGTTCTGCCTTCGTTTTGTCAATCTCCTGCTAATGCGGCTGAGGCCGTGTTTCACTCCTTGGATGGTCGTCGGACTGTCCTCCACTACCTCCGAGAGACCGCTTCCTGGAGGTTAGATCAGAACCTATTTGTTCAGCATTTTGGGAAAAACAAAGGGAAGAAGGCTTCCAAGGCTAACATCTATTCCTGGATCAAGAAGGTGATCTGTGAGGCCTACGTCGCTCCGGTCCTTGCTCCTCTGGTGGGGTTGAAGGCTCATTCAACTCGGGCTCCTGCTACATCCTGGGCGGAGCGGGCTGGAGCTTCATCGGAGCAGATATGCAGAGCGGCTACGTGGTCGTCCCTCCACACTTCTTCTCGCCACTATAGGTTAGATCTGTCCTTCAGTCGGAATCTGTCCTTTGGTAGGAAAGTCCTACAGGCAATAGTCCCACCCTGAGGAGTATCGGTGGTATTTCTCCCATGCTGTCGTGGAAGGTGAAGGGATAAAACTGAATTAGTCCCTACCGGTAATTCCTTTTCTTGGAGACTTCCACGACAGCATCAGTTCCCCCTTCCCCCTTGTTGGTGTTTGGATCCGGTTTGTATCAGGTAATCCATGGCTAAATGTGATCTTGGTAAACATTGGAGTACTGAGGAAGGGGAGGGGCTTTTAACCTCTCTGTGTTCCTGTCCCCCAATAGGGCGTGGACGACATCCTCCAATGCTGTCGTGGAAGGCTCCAAGAAAAGGAATTACCGGTAAGGACTAATTCAGTTATTTTGGCTGGTGGCTTGTATTTTTAGTATTTTTTTTTTTTTTTTTTGGTAGTCCTCTCCATACTCTGTAACCAACTGAGGCACAGAGGGGGTGCTGCCCATTTTATTTCAGGGGGTTCCTGTCCTGGATGTGCAGAACCTCACTCAGGTAGTGCTGTCATGACTCCAGAAAAAAACATAACTGGTAAGTAATTTAGCTTTATGATCCCCATATCCCCATTACAGTTCCTGGGGAAAAAAAAAAAAAAAGCAAAACACCTTGTCTCTATGGAGCTCTGGTCCGTGTTTATGGTACTGTATTCCGTCACCGCTCTGAGCTCTCTGGTTCAGCTGCCGTAGATGTACAGTAAACTGCCAACCAATCAGAAGTACGCATGTAATGTCATGCGACAATATTTGCTGCTGCCATCTGGTCGGAGAGATAAGCGTGTATAAATACAGCAGTATTATTTTCATGGAGTCCCTATATTTAGCAGTTCTGCAAGCCCCCCTACTATGCCTTCTTTTAGGGGAAACGCGGTGCTATTCGTCTTTCTTTCTACTTCCTTCTGCTCCTCCCTTTCTTGCCTTCTTCTACTCCTACCACTTCTACCCCTCCCTCTCCCCTTTCTATACTTTATCGCTTCTTTATGGCTTTTTTGTAGGGCTTTAGCATTTAATTTTTTGCCCTATCCTAGGAGATGTTCTCCGTGGCATGGGGTCCACCTAAGTCCCCTCCAATCTGACTTTTTTTTTTTCAGTGCAATCTAGACGCTCACGTGGACACAAGCTCCCTGACACCGATATCATGGCTACAAGATTGAATGACCTTGAGTTGCAGAGGATATATACCCGCGCTCGTGTCCTCCAATGTATTCAACAAGGAAGGAATTTTATCATAAATACAGAAATTAGATTTTTCAACAATTTTCACAACTAAAGTGCAGGGGACCCTGGTCCAGAAGGTTTCTGCTTTCATTGTCGCTTATCTCTGATGTCACTTAATTTATATCTTGATTTGTAAAGATGATTGTTCTACATTTGTATAAATATATTTATCTTTCTCCTTTTTGTTAGAATTATTGATATATTTGCTTTAATAAAACAGAAAAGAATGTGTTAAATTTTCATTTCTTTAATTATAAATCTGTGTGACCTTAGTGAACAGTAACTGCCGGTTGGATCTGCAGTTACAGTAACTCAAATGTACAGTATAGTACATAGATGGGTATACATAATATTAGAGGGCTGCCTCTGTAAGTGACAGCAGTCTGGGCATGCATGCCCAGATCAGACTTCACTCTCCTCGGCCTGGTTTACAGTACAGGGCTTTCATCTGACAAGCGCTTCTATGGGCTGATCAGTAGATACAGGCCCTGTGATATATTATTCTAATCGGCACATTGTAGTGCTATTAAGATGGAAACACCGCACAGTAAACGAGTCAGAGGAGAGTGAAATCTGATCTGGCCATTGTCACTCACAGAGCCACGCCCCCAACAGTGATGTGCCCAGGCTGCTGTCACTCACAGAGCCACGCCCCCAACAGTGATGTGCCCAGGCAGCTGTCACTCAGCCACGCCCCCACCAGTGATGTGCCCAGGCAGCTGTCACTCAGAGCCACGCCCCCACCAGTGATGTGTCCAGGCAGCTGTCACTCACAGAGCCACGCCCCCACCAGTGATGTGCCCAGGCTGCTGTCACTCACAAAGCCACATCCCCACCAGTGATGACCCCTTTTTAGTATGTCTGATTCTGGTTCGATGTAGCATAACCAGAAACACAACAGAAAAATATCGACCTGTAGAAAGCTCATCTGATAGGTGGTAGAAGTCCAGTGTTATTTAGGACAAAAAAAGGGTGAAATTAGTGAAAAACCCCTTCAAGAACTCTGTTTAACAGTGCGTTCAAGCATGAGTTTAGAAAGCTTGTTTTGACTGAACAATCCCTTTATCACTTCTATCCAGCAGAATATGGTACTTTTAATCTTGTTTGGAGTTGAGCAGCAGTACACATACTCAGTCTGAGCTTTATTCTTGTCCTATTGGGCGGCTCAGCGATGTCCTCTGTTCTTTCAGACAGCCACATTGAGAATGAGAGAAGTGGTCGGACATCCAACAAGCTCCATTCTGTAATCGGAATAAAAATTCTCCGCTTTCACGATATGCGCCGTTCCCAGAGTTCGGACACTCACTGATCAGCATATTATCACTTATCCCAATGGGTAGGTGATAATTTATTTTCACTACATAAATCCTTTAAGGCCCATAAATCCCCAATCCCTACATTCGTTTGGTCGACAGTTCTCCCTCCTGACTGTAACATACAGGAATGCTTCACCCAAATGTTCTTGCGTCCTTTATTAGTGAGGAGATGTTGGCTTCTCTGGTGGCGGAGACAACAAAAGAATCAACCATTGGAATTTGAACATTCCACGCCCTTCTCTCCCCTGACATCAACAGAGAAGCGAGAAGCCCACGTCCTGTACACATCAGATTGTTGTCTAATCCTGCAGACTTTACACTAAGGGTACAGTCACACACTGAGACTTTCCAGCAATCCCACAAGCGATCCGACCTGGCTGGGATCGCTGGAAAGTCTCTCTGGAGTTGCTGGTGAGCTGTCAAACAGACAAACTCACCAGCGACTCCGCACCCGTGAGATCGCTGGTATCCATGATAAACAGCGGTAACTAAGCAGTGGCGCTGATTAGTTACCCGCTATGTATCATGGATATCAGCCTGTGAGGTCGCTGGTTCGCTCGTCTCTCGCAGTCACACACAGCAATGAGTGCTGACCAGCGGGAGACTTGACCAAAAAATGGTCTTGAGCGACGTGCAGCAACCAGCGACCTCACAGCAGGGGCCAGGTCGCTGGTGGCTGTCACACACTACAACATCGCTGGAGAGGTCGCTGTTACGTCACAAAATCTGTGACGTTGCAGCGACATAGTCAGCGATGTTGTAGTGTGTGAAGTGGCCTTAAGGGTACCATTACACGTCGCAACACTGCATGCAATTTCACTTGCAATTTCCTGGTTGCAGTGAAATCATGGACACATTGTTCCATTTGTACACGGCAACAAAACAGAACAATGTGTCCATGATTTCACTGCAACCAGCAAATTGCAAGTGAAATTGCATGCAATGTTGTGACATGTATCAGTACCCTTATGGGGCAGTCACACGCGTAAATATCGTCAGCGATTTGATCGCTGACGACATTGAAGGCTGATCACTGGTGAACTGTCACACAGGCAGACTCACCAGCGATCAGTACCAGCAAGTGCACTGGTATCCATGTAAACAAGCAGGTAACTAAGCGCCGTGCGGCACTTAATTACCTGCTGTTTACAATGGATACCAGCTCCAAGCGCTTGCTGAGAGGCGCTGGGAGCTGGCTGATCGCGCGGCTCCCGGTTCTAAAACCTGGCGATCATCAACCAGCGATTGATCGCTGGTTGATGCGCCCTGTCACACTCATCAATATCGCTGCAACGTCATGAGCAGCAGCGATCGTGCACGCGATATTGACGCGTGTGACATCCCCATTAGGCTCACATACGCCAAATCTGTATACGGGCTTGTTCAGACATCTATGCACATCGTTTCAATCTCTGAACAAGGACTGGCCATGGCTCCCCCAACCTATAGTGACAGCCTCAAAGAAATAGATGAAGACTTCATTCTTTGGTCGGGAGAGCCTGAGCCAGTCTGTGCATTGTGGTCTGAGAATGGACTGATGTGCATATGTCTGAATGAGCCCTAATAGACAGTAATGTGTGCCCTGAAATAATAAACCTCAGTGCAACAACTCCGATCTAGTCACTTCTGTAGTGAGACATCTGGAATAGAGTTACTGTACAGAGGATGTCCTAAAGCACAGAAATCATGAACCTCAGTGCAACAGCTCCAATCGTGTCATTTCTTTAGTGAGACATTTAGAATGAAGTTGTAGTAAGTTTCATTATTTCTTCACAATCATACAAGATTACAGCCCCTATTCAAGAAGGACAGAATATTGCATGCCAGTATTAAAGGGTGAGGGAAACAAAGCTAAGCCACTTTGTGAGTTTTTCTGTACATTAACAAAAATAGCTTTATTTTATTATCCCTTTTCATAGTTTAAAAAATTACACCCATCCCTGATTGCTCAGTTTCTGTAGAATTCCACTTTTATTGTCTGCCCACCTATCTTGGCCATCACCACCATTTTGGAGAGCAGGTAGACATTTGATAGGAGGGTCGTGAGCATGTCAGAGTGCAGCTGACAAAATCATCATAATTTATATCACAAAAGTGGCAAAAATGACAACATACACTATGACAAGAATGTGTGGAGTACTAGAGTACATTTATGTCACTTCTGTGATATAAATTATCATGACTCTGTTGCCTCTGTTATGCTTCTCTTCGCAAGGTTCCACCCACTCTTCAGAAATGTTAGTCCTGCAGCTGGGAAAAGTCAAAATGGAGAAAAAACTGAACAATCAGTGGTGTGTGTAAATGTGGCGCCCAACAGGTCAAGACGCCACGTAGGAGTACTGCACCCACAAAGGAGTGTGTAGTATCCCTGTGACTAGGATGCCGCATAAGGGGCCCTCATACACCCATCCACACACCTTAGAGTAGGGGATCTGGGTGGACAAGTTGCCAGGGAGACCCAGTCCCGGTGGATGGAGCTAGGTGGGTAAGTGAGAAGGGTTGGAGAGCTCCGTTGGGGAACGAGGAGTAGAAGACGGCGGAGGAGCCGTCGTTACAGAACGGGACCCTAGGGATACCAGGAGTTGCGGTGCGCCCGAATCTGGACCCGGTACAACTACAAACCGGAGGGGTTCAGTCCCAGAACGCAGGACCGGCTTTCGTTATTAAGTTATGGACGAATGCCTGGTCTAATCCTCAAAAAGCACCGTATAGGGTCCAGAGGAGGGTCCCCTAGAGAAGAGAGAGCCCGGGGGAGCTGGCTGAAGGCTCTGTGCGCGGGAGCGCTGAAGGGAGGCAGAAGAGAGAGCAGTGAGGGACAGGCAAGGAACGGCAGGCACACCACCGAGGGTCCTAAATGAGCTATCCCGGTTCCCTGGTGAATTCAAGGCCAGGAAGACCCGAAAGACTGTACCACCTGCTTACCTGCACTAAGAACTTGCCAGTAAAACCGTTCAGAGCTAAAGACTGTGGAGTATTCATTCCTCTTGGCTGATGAGCCACCTTCCTTTTCAGCACTAGTGACAGGGCCGCCTGAGGAGCCGCCTCACAGCACAAAAGACTTAATTACATGATCACTGCCCCGGGGATCCCGCTCCACCTACAGGGAGCATAACCATCTTGCTGCTTCACCATCACCCTGGAGGACTGTCCCACAGCGCCGGTAACATTACCGGAACCATAGGTGGCGTCACAAACTCTTATTATTTTTATTTTTACTCTTTACCCCCTTTTTAGCGACCACCAGGGCAATGGGCCAGGCACAGGCCGCCTGTGATATCCCCCTTGAAACCAAACACCCGAGACTGGGTACCCATGGCCCTGGGGTGGGTCATAATTATATTACAAAAAGAAATAGTACATACAAGTATATATAATTCATATGCCACTAGATTGAAATTGTGAGGAGGTCCTGGTATTAACTCTAGTCTGGTGGTTTCAGTCAAGAACCTTCTAGATTGGAGTTTATGCTATGAGGACCTCGCTCTATCAACTCCATTCTAGTCATCTCAGCTACAAACTCTGTATGCTGCGCTCTGTGACACTTCGGACGAGGCTCCGCATAATCTTCAGAAAAAATAGAATTATTCTTACCGTTAATTCGGTTTCTAGGAAACCTTCCACGACAGCATAGGAGGTAGCCTCGCCACGCCCTAATGGGGACAGGAACACAAGAGAGGTTAAAAGGCCCCTCCCACCTCCCATTAGCCAGTGTCTTACAATGAACCCAGAACGCATAAGAAACAAGCATAAAATCCATAAACCAGGAATTTAGGGAGGGAAATAAGTGCTGTCGTGGAAGGTTTCCTAGAAACCGAATTAACGGTAAGAATAATTCTATTTTCTCTAGTCACCTTCCACGACAGCATAGGAGGAATGCCCACGAATCCTTACCTAGGGAGGGACAACAGGTTGCAGGACCTTCCGGCCAAAGGCCAAGTCCCTGCCAGCCATCACATCCAAACGATAGTGTTTGGTGAAGGTATGTAGCGAAGACCATGTAGCCGCTTTGCAGAGCTGCCCCGGAGAAGCCCCAGCACGCTCAGCCCAGGAGACCGAAGTGGCCCGGGTAGAATGGGCCGTAAAACCAGTAGGAGCCGAGAGGCCTTGACCGAGATAGGCATCCGTGATGGCCTTCTTTATCCAATTGGCGATAGTGCCTTTAGCCACTTTCCGGCCCTTGCTGCGACCAAAATGCTGAATGAACAAATTCTGGTCGATACGCCAGGGAGCCGTGACCTCTAGGTAGTGCAACACCAGGCGACGGACATCCAGAGAGTGGAACTCCACCTCCTTTGCAGATCTAGGATGTTGACAGAAGGATGGTAGAACTATTGACTGAGATCGATGGAACTCCGACACCACTTTCGGCAGAAAGGATGGATCCAACTGAAAAACAATGCTGTCATCCCGCACCGTCATATAGGGCTCACGGATGGATAAAGCCTGAAGTTCGCCAATTCTCCTCACTGAAATAATAGCCACCAGGAAAGCAAGCTTGTGAGACAAGGACCTCATGGAACAATCCGTTAAAGGCTCATAAGGAGAAAGAGACAGGCCTGTAAGCATGATATTCAGATCCCACGAGGGGGAGACACTCCTCCGACAGGGACACTGTCTTGAAGCCGCCACCATGAATCGTTTGACCCAACGATGATCAGCCAGTCTCACATCAAACACAGAACTCAGGGCTGCGACTTGGACCTTAAGGGTGCTAGATTTAAGTCCCAGATCCAAACCCCGCTGCAAGAAGTCCAAAATCTGTGAAATATTCGGAGCAAAAGGGTCCGGAACCCGGGCCCCGCACCAGGAGGAGAACCTCTTCCAAATCTTATTGTAGATGGAATTAGTAACCGGCTTACGGCAATCTTGCAAGGTGGCAATAACTCTATCGGAAAGGCCCTGGGCTTTCAGCACTCGGGCCTCAGAAGCCAGGCAGCCAAACTGAGGCGTTGCGGAGCAGGATGAAGAACGGACCCTGTGAGAGGAGGCTTGGGTCCTCCCCCAGACGCACAGGACCGTCCACCCGGAGAGACATGACCAGATTGAACCAGCCTCTCTTTGGCCAGAGGGGGGCAATCAGGATAGTAGGAACCCTCTCGTCCCTGATCTACCTCAGAGCCTGGGCTAGCAGAGGGAGCGGAGGAAATGCATAGGCCAGACGAAACGGCCAAGCATGGGAGAAGGCATCCACCCCGATTGCAACGTCCTTGGGGTTGAGGGAGAAGAATGTTCCTACCTTGCAATTGAGTCCTGAGGTGAATAAATCCACCTCCGGGACTCCCCAGCGCGCCACCAGGCTGCAAAAAACTGCCTGGTCGAGACTCCACTCCCCTGGATGTAGATCCTTGCGGCTTAAATAATCCGCCTAAGAATTCAATTCTCCTTTGGAATGTACCGCCGAGAGAGACTGTAGAGACCTCTCGGCCCAGAGGAAGATGCGGCTGGAGATCACCTTCAGGTTGCGAAACCGGGTGCTGCCCTGATGACGAAAGTGGGCCACTGTGGTCACATTGTCTGAATACACCAACACATGTGACCCCCAGACCAGATCTTGCACAGTCAAAAGAGCCTCTTCTACCGCCTTGAGTTTGCGGAAGTTGGAGGACCGAGAGCTTATCAGAGTACCCCAGATACCCTGAAACGGGGACCCCGATACCACCGCCCCCCAGCCCCGCTGGCTGGCATCCGTCGTCACCGTAACCAGAGGAGTCTGAGACCAAGAGACTCCCTTGTCCAGATTCCCCGGGGACAACCACCACCTAAGGGAGGACACCACCTTCCCCGACAAGCAAACTCTTTTGTTGAGGGAGGAGGGGAGACGATTCCAATTCAACAGAATGTGGTCCTGAAGGCACCTGGAATGTGCCTGGGCCCACATGACTGAAGGGATGCATGCCGTCATAGACCCCACGACCGACATGGACTCCCGGAGCGTCGGGGACCGTTGAGCTCTCAGGGAACAGATTCTCGACGTAAGGGACGTTTTGTGATCTTCCGGGAGAAAGGACATCTGTCTGTCCGAGTCCAGAAGTACCCCCAGGAATCTCCTGACCGAGGAGGGGAGAAGCTGAGACTTCAGCAGATTTGGGAGCCACCCCAATGACTGAAGTATGCACAACACCCTGTCCACGTCCGACCTGAGGACCTCCGCCGAGGGCGCGACCAGAAGAAGGTCGTCCAAATAAGGGATCAGACAGACATCTTGAAACCTTAAGAAGGCCACCACCTCTCCCATGATTTTGGTAAAAATCTGAGGAGCAGAGGAGATGCCGAAAGGCAGCACATCGAACTGGAAGTGGTGGATTTCCCCCTGGTAAGACACCGCAAACCGCAGGTATTTCCTGTGCCGAGGATGAATAGGTACGTGGAAATAAGCATCCTTCAAATCCATGGTGGCCATGTGGAAGTGGGGCCCTATCAAGGGGATCACCGATCTGATAGACTCCATTTTGAATCTGCGGTAGCGGACATGACGGTTGAGCTGCTTCAGATTGATTATAATCCGGGCAGCCCCCGACGGCTTCTTCACCATGAAGAGCTGGGAGTAATGTCCGCTGCCGCATTCCGACTCTGGAACCCTGCAGATGACCTTTGAAGCCAAGAGGTCCATAAGGTTGGAAAACAGGAGATCCTGAGATCCCCGGGAGGGCAGGGTAGTGACCCGAAGACCCGGTGGGGGAGGAGACACAAACTCTATCAAGAGACCTTCCGACAAGATGTTGAGCACCCACTGGCAGTTGGTAATGCCGCGCCAGTTGGGGAGGAAGGCAGATAGCCGTCCCCCCACACGCACCGAGTCACTGTTTGTCCTGCTGAGGACGTTGTTGATGGGGAACGAAGATGTCCCTCCCTCAACCTTTCGGGTAGGACCAACGACCCCCCTTCCCTTTACCTCTGGGTTGGGAGGCCTGAGGCACCTGGGGACGAAAAAACGATTTTGTCGCCACACGTTGTTCAGGAGAGCCTTCTTATCTGAGGCCTGTCAAGGATGTCATCCAGGGCAGGCCCAAAAACCAAATCCCCCCTAAAGGGAATGGAACAAAGGCGCATCTTAGATGTGGAATCCCCCGTCCACATCTTTAACCATAGAGCACGCCTAGCCGAATTGGAAAGCACGGAGGTACTGGCAGCCATGCGCACCGCTCCCGCAGAGGCGTCAGCCAGAAATCCAGAAGCCTTTTTCAGTAAAGGCAAGGATTCCAGAAGCTCCTCCCTTGGGGTACCCTGGGAGATATGACATTCAAGCTGATCCAACCACCTGAGGATTGAACGGGAAACGCAGGTGGAAGCAATATTCGCCTGTAAGGTAGAAGATGATGCTTCCCAAGAGCGCTTCATCAGCCCCTCAATTTTCCTGTCCATCTGATCCCTCAGCTGGGACGTATCCTCGAAAGGGAGAGAGGTCTTTTTAGCCACCTGAGTGACCCTGACATCCACCTTGGGGACATCCCAAGAAATTGGGGTGTCTTCCAGGGAAACCTATTCTTCAAACCACTCTTAACCCTTCTCTCAGGAAATTCCCACTCCTGAACAATGAGATCCTGAATGTTGGGATGGACAGGAAATCCCACCGACTTGACCGGACGAAGCCCAGCAAACATAGAATCCTGGACAGAGTGGAGGACCGGTTCCTCCTCCAGACCCATAGTGCTACGGACTGCACTAATGAGCTCAGCCAAATCCTCTGAGGAGAACAGAAATCTGCTAGAGTCAGGAGGCCTGGAGGAAGAACTATCATCCCAATTATCCGAGCCTGAGTCTATCTGGCCTTCAGAGTCAGACGGGTCCTGTTGTCGCTTCCGCTTTTTGGGAGACGGAGGATCCGGGACCGGGTTGGGAGCAGCCGTAGGCAGGGAAGCCAAAGAGGCCTGTATCTCATGCTTCACCATGGAGCGTAACTCCTCCACTAAGGAGGGATGTTCAGCCCGAATCACACGATCCATACACTCCTGGCATAGTTTCTTATCCCAGGGGGAAGGAAACTTCTTATTGCAGACAGGACAACGCTTCCCTCCTGGCTTTTTATCAGCTGGCTTCTCTCCCTGTAAACAATAGAGAGGGCGCCATAAGAATCTGCCTGTACACAGGCACACGGACCCCCCCAAGGCACAGACTCACTGTGGCTGGGACAGAGCTGGTCTCAGCAGCTGGATCAGCCATCCTGCAGTAGAAGTAGACGTGCTCACCTGAAACTGCTGACTTCAGGGCAGCTTAAATGTCTAAGCCTGCCCCACCGCTCCAATCAATGTGCCCCCATCCCCCCCGTGCAGGGTCTGGAGCAGGCCGCAGCACAGCCGGGCGTGCCCTGCACGCTGTCACTCCGGCTCCGACCGCCGGAACCGGAAGCGCAGCCATCGGAGGAGCACGGGAACCGGAAGTGACGCTCACTGACGTCACATCCGGCCGGCGCGACAGTGCGCGCGCAGGGGGAAGCCGGCGGGCCCAGGGAGCACTGAGAGGCCGCCGGCGGGGCTCCCCTACATCCGCATCACCTCCACAGAGGATCCGGAGGAGCAGGGGATGGTCCTGCCACCCAAAAAAAAACCCCCGCAGGAGCAGTAGGAGGAGGGGAGCCGCAGCACCGACCAACACTTCCCGGCAAAACAGACTTCTATCCAGGTATGCTGCAGTCGCCGACCCCACAGCATAGGAGACACAAAAAAACCTCTCCATGCCCCATGGGGACAGGAAAGACACTGGCTAATGGGAGGTGGGAGGGGCCTTTTAACCTCTCTTGTGTTCCTGTCCCCATTAGGGCGTGGGGAGGCTACCTCCTATGCTGTAGTGGAAGGGACTAGAGAAAAATATGCTTCTAGCCAGGGCCGGCGTCAGCACCCGGCGTACCCGGGCAAGTGCCGGGGTCCGACTGCTTGGAGGGGGCCCACCGGGCCCCTGAGGGCTATGGTCACACTTGTGTTGTGACCCTAGCCTGACGCAAGTATTGTCTGCTGCAGCGCAGAGCGTTTAACGCTATGCGCTGCCAGCAACTGAGCCCATAGAAAGCCGATGTTTACATTGACAACCAGTGGTTGTCAAGGTAAACGTCGGGTTTCTATGGGCTGCCTGCCTCCAGCGCATAGCATTAAACGCTATGCGCTGCAACATACAATACTTGCATAAGGCTAGGGTCACAATGCAAGTGTGACCCTAGCCTCAGGGGCCCCTGAGCACTGCCCCCACAGCCAGGGCCATACCCAGGGGCAGCTGGGGGGTCATTTTCAGGCTCCTGCTGCACCGGAGCTCTCCCTCCTCCCCCCTCCTCCCCGGGAGCCGACAGAGCTGCACAGTGCACACTCTGTGCTTACAGGACCTGTGATGATGTCAATGGATGGGGAGGAGTCAGGGGTCTCATGATCAGCTCCTCAGTGTATCCAGGACTGTGCTGGCCACCATGAATGATGCTCAAATAAGGTGAAGTTTGTGTGTGGTCAGGAGGCATTTACAGTGTGAATGTAGCAGAGGTGAGTGTGTACTAGGTGTATGGCAATTAGGTGAAGGTTATGTGTGGGGTCAGGAGGGATTTACAGTGTGAATGTAGCAGAGGCGAGTGTGTACTAGGTGCATGGAGCGGAGCCGTGTGTGTACGAGGTGTATGGAGCGGAGCCGAGTGGGTACTAGGTGTACGGAGCAGAGCCATGTGTGTATGAGGTGTACGGAGCAGAGCCGTGTGTGTATGAGGTGTACGGAGCAGAGCCGTGTGTGTACGAGGTGTACGGAGCAGAGCCGTTGTGTGTACGAGGTGTACGGAGCAGAGCCGAGTGTGTACGAGGTGTACGGAGCAGAGCCGTGTGTGTACGAGGTGAACGGAGCAGAGCCGAGTGTGTACGAGGTGTACGGAGCAGAGCCGAGTGTGTACGAGGTGTACGGAGCAGAGCCGAGTGTGTACGAGGTGTACGGAGCAGAGCCGAGTGCGTACGAGCTGTACGGAGCAGAGCCGAGTGTGTACGAGGTGTATGGAGCGGAGCCGAGTGGGTACTAGGTGTACGGAGCAGAGCCATGTGTGTATGAGGTGTACGAAGCAGAGCCATGTGTGTATGAGGTGTACGGAGCAGAGCCGTGTGTGTACGAGGTGTACGGAGCAGAGCCGTGTGTGTACGAGGTGTACGGAGCAGAGCCGAGTGTGTACGAGGTGTACGGAGCAGAGCCGAGTGCGTACGAGGTGTACGGAGCAGAGCCGAGTGCGTACGAGGTGTACGGAGCAGAGCCGAGTGTGTACGAGGTGTACGGAGCGAGCAGAGCCGAGTGCGTACGAGGTGTACGGAGTAGAGCCGTGTGCGTACGAGGTGTACGGAGCAGAGCCGCGTGCGTACGAGGTGTAGGGAGCAGAGCTGCGTGCGTACGAGGTGTACGGAGCAGAGCCGAGTGCGTACGAAGTGTACGGAGCAGAGCCGAGTGCGTACGAGGTGTACGGAGCAGAGCTGAGTGTGTACGAGGTGTGCGGAGCGGAGCCGCGTGCGTACGAGGTGTGTGTACCAGTGGTAGCCCCCCGCGGATTCCGTTCCTATAGTCTCAGCCGCCTTTGCCAGCAGCATTCTTCTCCAGAGTCTCTTCTGCCGCTGTCTGCATTCTGCAGCTCAGCATGGAGGGGCACGATGTCATCACTGTGCTGATATGTGCAGAGCGACCGGAGGAGACCGGAGCAGCGAGAAGAAAGGTGAGGAGAAAGAAAGATCTGGACGGCCAGACACTCCGCTTGGCTGCGGTGCCAGCATATGGCAGTGCGGCTCCATTGAGCTGCTTGCATTATTTGTGTGCTTGAGAATGCTTGTGTATATACCAAGCATCCTCAGACGCACAAAAATGCAACATTTTGCATTTGAAGGGTATTTTTAAAAAGTGCAAGGGAACGCAATCGCATTTTAGCCCGCTCCTAACAATGTGTAATATACTCACTGTCAGAAACAGCTCTTGCTGGTTTCAGCAGTCACTGTTCCTGTAAGGCTGCCTTCACATAGGAGTTTTTTTTTAAAATGTGGCAGTTGCGGTAAAAAAAAACCCGCATCTGCCGCATTTTCCGTCTAGCGGCTGCACTTGCTGCACGTTTGCGGCAAGCCCCATGCATTGTCTATGGGGCTTGCGGTAAGTGTGCGGCTATATATATATATATATATATATATATAGTCCGCGATAAAGAGAATTTTGTTTACGTACCGTAAATTTTTTTCTTTAATCATCAATGGGAGACCCAGACAATGGGGTTTAGGGCACTGCCCTCCGGAGGTCACACTAGGTACTACAAGTTTGTAGACACCGCCTCCTCCGCTTATAAACCCCTACCGCAGGGAACATCCTCAGTTTGGTCTACAAGCTGCGAGGAGGAAATAAACCACACCCGAAACATCGGGAAGCATGCCGTACACAAAACGGCTCAACAACCCGGCAAACACTGTCTCAACAGAGAACAGAGCAAATGCAAAACATGCAAAGGAACAACTGGGTGGGTGCTGGGTCTCCCATTGATGATTAAAGAAAAAAGAATTTACGGTACGTAAACAAAATTCTCTTTTTTCTGGTCATCATAATGGGAGACCCAGACAATGGGGATGTCCTAAAGCAATACCCCAGGGCGGGAAGAGTTCCTCAACAAGACGGAAAACATATGGTTCCCTTTAAAGGTGGGCAACCGCCGCCTGGAGAACCCGCCTGCCCAAACTCGCATCCGCAGAGGCATGGGCATGCACCATATAGTGCTTAGAAAAAGTGTGCAGGCTGGACCAAGTGGCCGCCTGACACACCTGTAGAGCAGACGCTCTATGTCGCAAGGCCCAGGAGGCACCTACAGCTCTAGTAGAGTGTGCCTTCAAACCCACCGGGAGAGGCAAACCAGAAGACCGGTAAGCCTCCTGAATGGGAGCCTTGATCCATCTGGCCAAGGTTGACTTCGAAGCCGCGGACCCCTTACAGCGACCCATCGTGAGGACAAATAAGGAATCCGAACTCCTAAAGGAGGCGGTCCTGGACACATAAATGCGTACAGCCCTCACGAGATCCAGAGTATGGAGGTCGCGCTCAACCTGATGAACGGGAGCGGGGCAAAATGATGGGAGAACAATCTCCTGGTTTAGGTGAAACGTTGAAACCACCTTCGGCAAGAATTCTGGCCGTGGGCGCAACACCACCTTGTCTTGGTGAACCACCAGAAAGGGTGACTTGCACGAAAGTGCAGCCAATTCTGAGACCCTTCTCAGGGACGTAATTGCCACCAGAAAGACCACTTTCTGGGACAGACGAGAGAGAGAGATGTCTCTCAGTGGCTCAAACGGCGGTTTCTGCAGAGCCGCCAGGACCATGTTGAGGTCCCAAGGCTCCAGAGGTCGCCTGTAAGGCGGAACCACCCGAGCTACCCCCTGCAGAAATTGGCGGACCTTCGGCAGGAGCTCCAAGCGCCTGTCAAACAGCACTGAAAGTGCTGACACTTGACCTTTCAGAGAGCCAAGGGATAACCCCAACTCCAACCCCGACTGTAGGAAAGCCAACAATGTCGGAATGGACAATGGCCACGGTGAGCGTCCACCAGAGGCACACCAGGAGAAAAAGATTTTCCACGTTCTGTGGTATATCTTCCTGGAGACAGGTCTCCTAGCCCTATTCATAGTGGCAACCACTGTAGGAGAGAATCCTCTGGACGTCAGCAGCCAGGCCTCAAGAGCCATGCAGTCAATCTGAGGGCCCTGGAATTGAGGTGGAAGAATGGGCCTTGCGCGAGTAGATCTGCGCGTTCTGGAAGAGCCCACCGGTGTCCGCCTGACAGTTGCCACAGGTCCGGGTACCAGGACCTCCTGGGCCAATCTGGAGCCACTAGAATGGCTACTCTGCATTCCATCCTGATTTTCCACAGGACCCTGGGAATCAGAGCCAGAGGCGGGAACACATATGGCAGCTGGAAACTGGACCAACTCAGGATCAGGGCATCCGCCCCCAGAGACTGAGGATCCCACGATCTTGCCATGTATTGGGGCACCTGATGATTCAGCCGTGAGGCCATCAGATCCACGTCCGGATTGCCCCATCTGCCGCAGATGTCCCGGAAGACGTCTGGATGAAGAGACCACTCTCCGGCGTCCATGCCCTGTCGGCTCAGGTAGTCGGCCTCCCAGTTCTCGACCCCTGGGATGTGAACTGCGGAGATCAGGCAGCCGTTTTCCTCCACCCAGGCTAGAATGCGGTGGACTTCGGCGAGGGCCTGAGCACTTCTGGTCCCTCCCTGATGATTTATGTAGGCGACGGCCGTCGCATTGTCGGACTGCACCCGAATGGGGTGTCCTGACAGGAATTTCTGAAACGCCAGGAGCGCCAGATAGACCGCCTTGATCTCCAGCACGTTGATCTGCAATGCCGACTCCGACTGAGTCCAGAGGCCTTGAGCCCTGTGGTGCAAGAACACCGCACCCCAGCCCTTCAGACTGGCGTCTGTGGGCACCACTAACCATGACGGTTTTAGGAAGGACCGGCCTCGTGACAGGTGACGTGGCTGGAGCCACCACTGTAGGGAGTCCTTGGTCGGTTGTGACAGTGTCACCAGCCGATTCAGCGAGATCGTCCTCTTGTCCCATCTGTGAAGAATCTCCAGCTGGAGAGGACGGAGGCGAAACTGTGCGAACGGCACCGCCTCTATCGCCGCTACCATGCGTCCCACTAGTCTCATCAATACCCGTAGGGATGAGTGTGGTGACAGGAGGACTGCTTGTACTCCTGATTGGATCGCCATCTGTTTGACTCGTGGCAGAGACACCAGGGCTGAGGCTGTGTTGAAGTCCATGCCCAGATATGTCAAAGACTGGGTCGGAACTAGCGTTGACTTCTGAATATTGAGGAGCCAACCGAACTGTTCCAGAGACCGCATGGTCACATCCAGGCTCTCTTGACAGAGGTGTTCTGATGGCGCCCTGACCAGCAGGTCGTCTAAATAGGGAATGACGGCATGTCCCTGCATGTGCAGGAGAGCCATCATGGAAGCCATCACTTTTGTGAACACCCGCGGTGCCGAGGCTAGCCCGAATGGCAGTGCCACAAATTGGAAGTGTTCTTCCCCCACTGCGAATCGCAACCAGCGCTGATGAGCCGGTGCAATGGGTACGTGAAGGTAAGCGTCTCTGATATCTATGGACGCTAGGAAGTCCCCCTGTGACACAGCTGCGATCACGGAGCGCAGTGATTCCATACGGAACTTCCGAACCAACACGTGATGGTTGAACAGCTTCAGGTCCAGTACTGGGCGGAAGGATCCGTCCTTCTTCGGGACGATAAAGAGGTTGGAGTAAAAACCCCTGAACCTCTCTCCGGAAGGTACCGGGACCACCACTCCGTCTCTGCGGAGACCCTCCAACACCAGGTAAAAAGCCTGAGCTTTTTCTGGTGACGGGACCGACCGATGGAATCGGGATATCGGTTTTGACGTCAGCTCTATCCTGTACCCTCGCGAGATCACGTCTCGAACCCACTGATCTTGAACGTGAAGCAGCCACTTGTCCTGAAAGCGAGACAAGCGGCCCCCCACCTGTGGGGAGGCAGGATGAGAGAGCGAGTCATGTAGAGGCGGGTTTGGGGGTGGCAGCTGCCGCCCCCGCCGGCTTCTTTGGACGACTCTTAGAGCGCCACTGGGAAGCGGGCTTTCCCCCTCGGTCCGTGCGAGCGGACGGTGCTGATGACTGCGAGCTGGAACGAAAGGACCACTGTTTAGGGTTCCTTTTAACGGTATACCGTGGCTTAGGCTTATTCTGCGGTATCTTAGACTCAGCAGAATCCTTAATTAGCTTGTCCAGTTCGGTGCCAAAAAGCCTGTCACCAGCAAACGGAAGATTCTGCAAAATCTTCTTGGATGTGGCATCTGAGTCCCAAAGACGCAGCCACAACAACCTGCGGATCGCTATAGCGTTGGCCGAAGCCACAGCTGAGCGAGTGGCAGTTTCCAGAGTCGCCGTCCTGGCGTAGTCCGCATAGGCCCTTGCCCTTTCGGTAAGTGCTAGGACCTCTGGACTGGATCTTGCCATGTCAGAGATACCATCCAAGCAGGTAGTAATCGCTTGTAAGGTCCAGACCGTGGCAAAATTAGGGGCAAATGAAGACCCCACAGCCTCATAGGAAGACTTGGCGAGCTGCTCGACCTGTCTATCAGTAGCATCCTTCAGTGAGGAGCTATCAGAGGCAGAGAAAAGGGAGCGTGCAGCAATCCTGGTCATGGAAGCGTCCACCTTCGGGGACTGCGACCACTCCTGTAGCACCTCCTGAGGGAAGGGGAAGCGATTGTCCTTGGTTTTACGGACAAAACGCCGCCCAGGATGTAACCTGGGAGCTCTAACCACCCTTCCAAAATTAGTGTGGTCCATGAAGGAGCCACTTGGTCTAGCCTCCGGCCGCAGCCATTGATAGACCTCCTTCGGGTGCACCGTCACCTCCTCAGGGGGTGTCACGAGACGTAAAGTCTCGTTGATAGAGGACACCAGATCCTCCACCCCGTCTGGCGGTTCAGATACAGACACAGACCCGAAATTTGAACCCCCATCATCTTCCTCACCATCAGAGGAACGCTCCTCCTCAGAGAGAGTATGGAGCTCGGGTGAATCCTCACGACGAGCCCGCTTAAGGGGTCTCGCAGCAGAAGAGGGGGACACCCGGGGGTAACTGGATGGAGTAGCTGGGCTATCCAGTCTCCTATTAAGTGCCTCCAGGGATTGCGACATGGAGGACAGCTGAGACAGCAGAGATTCATTGATCTTATTCTGAGTCTCCCATGGCCCTGAGATCACCTGAACCTCAGGGTATAGCACCGGAGCTGCTGACTCAACAGTGCCAGCCCGGGCCTCTGGGCGTCCGCAGTTATTGCAGGACCCCTCCACCAGTGCACCATTGCATGTAGCACAGGTAATGGTGGTTACTGCCGCCTTAGCAGCACGCTTCCCGGCTGAGGACATCGCCACAGTAGGGAAAATAAGCCAAATTGCCGACAACAAAACCGGGAATCCCGGTGGCTTACCGACCGCAGTAAAGCGGTATGAGGAAGCGGTTGTGTGTGTGACCTCCGCGACGGTTTCCGGTCTCCCCTCTGGAGTGCAGACGCACGCTGCATAAGAATCCCAACCGGGAAGTGAGGGTAAAGATGGCCGCCGACAGTGAAACTGTGGGCGGCGCCGAGAGACGCGGGAAACACACACACACGCCCAGCGATGACGTCACCGCACGGGCTGCTTCCCATCCTCCAAGCATCCACAGCATGAGGGAGCCGGAGCCCGCAGCGCGGGAAAGAGTGTAAAAACATTATACACAGACTGCATGTACACCATCCACAGCATGAGGGGACAAACATCCGCAGCCTACGGCCTCAGCCCCTGTGATACACAGGGCGGTCAGCCAGGGTGACCCCAGCACAGGGTACACCCGCAGAACCGCGGACCCGAGGGTAACGCGCGGTCTGAGTGTCCTGAAACACAAAAAGTGCCAGACACTACCCCCAGGCACGCAGGAGACACAGAGTGCCTCAGTGCCGGTCCGGTCTGTAAGCACCATTTAGGGAGGCCTCGGACGGGGGTGCAGCACCAGTCTGGTCTGTAAGCACCATTTAGGGAGGCCTCAGACTGGGCCGCTCAGCACCAGTCCGGAGTGTAAGCACCATTTAGGGAGGCCTCGGACTGGGCTGGCTCCAGTCCGGTCTGTAAGCACCATTTAGGGAGGCCTCGGACGGAGCGGAGCTGTGCAAGGCTCCCATCTCCCACTCTCCAGAGCCCCCCAGAGAGGGATGGAGAGGAGCGTAACAGCGTACCGGGAGAACACGAAGTGTCCAGGCTCTAGGCCCTCCGGTACCTCCACCAGCGTGTGCCACTAAGGGTGAGCGGGGAGGCTGTCACCGGTCCCGATAGGACCGTATTACCTTGTCTTCATACGCCATCACGTAAGTAGTGAGAATGCAGTGAAGTGCAAGCAAAGCGTGATCCTCCGAGCACACTAAGTTTAAAACTGAGGATGTTCCCTGCGGTAGGGGTTTATAAGCGGAGGAGGCGGTGTCTACAAACTTGTAGTACCTAGTGTGACCTCCGGAGGGCAGTGCCCTAAACCCCATTGTCTGGGTCTCCCATTATGATGACCAGAAAATGTACTTAAAGGGGGCCCACTGAGACCTTTTTGCCCGGGGCCCACAGAAACCTGGAGCCGGCCCTGCTTCTAGCCACCTCAGCACCAAACTGTACAGAGTGGAGGTTATAGGGAGGTCAACCCAAAAATCCATGCCGATCTAGACGGCTCTCTGGTGAATCAGCTAGAACGGAGTGGCTAAAATGAGGTCCTCAAAAAATCCACTATGATACAATGTGTATATTAGGAGGACTCTCGGCTGCGCTCTGTTACGTTTTTTGCCTTGAGGCTCCTCCCACTGTTCCAAAAAATCAATTCCAGTCACCTTCGTACCAAACTGTACATAATGTAGTTGCTAAACTGAGGTCCTCAAATAATCCACTCTGATCTAGACGTCTCACTGCTGAATCGGCTAGTACAGAGTGGCTAAAATGAGGCCCTCAGATAATCCACTATGAGACAATTTTGTATGTTATGAGGACTCTCGGCTGCGCTCTGTTACGTTTTTTGCTTTGAGGCTCTGCCCACTCTTCGAAAAAAAACATTCCCGTCACCTCAGTATTAACTGTACATAATGTAGTTACTAAAATGAGGCCCTCAAATAATCCACTCTGATCTAGACAGCTCACTGCTGAATCAGCTAGAACGGAGTGGCTAAAATGAGGCCCTCAAATAATCCACTCTGATCTAGACGGCTCACTGCTGAATCAGCTAGAACGGAGTGGCTAAAATGAGGCCCTCAAATAATCCACTCTGATCTAGACGGCTCACTGCTGAATCAGCTAGAACAGAGTGGCTAAAATGAGGCCCTCAAATAATCCACTCTGATGCAATGTGTATATTAGGAGGACTCTCAGCTGCGCTCTGTTATGTTTTATGCCCTGAGGCTCCTCCCACTGTTCCAAAAAATCAATTCCAGTCACCTCCGTACCAAACTGTACAGAATGGAGGCTACAGGGAGATCCTCAAAAAATCCACTCCGATCCATTATAGTAAGTTATGAACACTGTCAGCTGCGCTGTTACGTTTTTAGAAAGGTAGGGGCACCGGGCACCTTCAGGGCTATTGGTCTTTCTTATTTCTCCATAAAGACAGACCGCTGTCTTATCCCCAGCCACCTGGTGGTGCTACGCCTGTATCAGCCAGTCAAGCATTTACAGTCCAAGTATAGAAAACAAATAGGCGGCACTCACCGTGTGTTCGTAGGTGCTTTCTTTATTGAAGAGGTGCGGGGAGGGGGTGCATGAAGGTACAAGGTTACGTTTTTCTTGTGAAGCTCCGCCCACTCTTCTAATGTCGTCCTGCGGACAGGAGGCTCCGCCCACTCCTCTAATGTCGTCCTGCGGACAGGAGGCTCCGCCCACTCTTCTAATGTCGTCCTGCGGACAGGAGGCTCCGCCCACTCTTCTAATGTCATCCTGCGGACAGGACTCGTGGAAATACAGTAACATTAAATTCTAAACTGAACAATCAGCGCTGGGTGTAATCATTTATATTGTAAAAAACAATAATAAAAATTTGCCCTTTTAAAAAAAAATGATAAATATAACAGTTTGAATAAGTATCTAATAAATAAAAAACATGAAATCACAATTATAAATCTGATTCCAACCCCTGTGCTGTAGACACTGAACTGTGTAGAATGGAGAAGATCAGAGAGATCATCAAATAATCCACTCTGATCCAGACACTTCAGCACTGAGCCGTCTACATCAGAGTGGAGAAAATGAGACCTCCAAAAATCAACTCTGATATAGCCGGCTCACTGCTGAAGCAGCTAGAACAGAGGTGATTTTTTGAGGACCACAAACAATCAACTCTGAGCTAGACGCAACCCACAGCTAAAGGCTGCCTTAACTGCTGTTGTTTGCTTCCCTGTTAATAAAGTTTAGTGAAGCCCACACTAACCAGCTTTCCCCCTCGTCATGTGAGGTGACGTCATCAGCCGCTTTCGGCTAAACACAGGGAGCTCCACTGTGGACGCTACCATTCGTGTAGGGGGGGTGTAATAATGCCGTATAATGCTGTCGTGATGCGTAGACGCTAATTGTTGGGTGGTATAATATTAGACATTGAATTGTCCCCATTTTTTTCTTTAAGAACGGAGTTGGAGTAGTCCAGTGATGTTGCAGATAAGCGCGCCCCCTGCCTGGTAATGGTGTAGCCCGCAGGATCCCTGGCGGGAGAAGGCAGGAGGTGACGCAGCGGCGGCCATCTTCTTCTTCTCCTGTGTGCTGTGGCTGTGTGTGGACGGGCTGTGAGGAGGACGCCTGTGCCTGTTCGCGCTCTCCTCTTCCAGGACGCAGCCGGGTCGGGGTTTTCGTCAGTTCTTAGCCTTCGTGGTGTGTTTTCCTTGGCAGCCGCCTCCTCCCTCACAGTGAGACCCCCGGTCCGGAGTATGGGTGGGTCGGGGTGCAGTAGGCTGTACAGCCCGCTGAGCAGTGCGGCTCACAAGCAGAGGGGTCCGCTGGGGTCTCTGGTGTTTTCTTGACATGGATCTCCCCGGAGTCGTGACTCTCCTCGCCGCCAGCCTGCCCCCGCTGATCCGCCATCCTGACAGCAGCACTCCGCCTCCAGCAGACATGACAGGTAGCCGGCGTGGCTAGGACAGCAGCCCCCTCCCTTCCTCCCCGCCAGCCCTCAGTGATCGGCCGCACACTCCACACATACAGCCTCTGATCGCGATCTAGCTGGTGACAGGGTCAGCCTCTCTAGTGTACGGCCGCCATCATGGGGTGTCGGCTGATCTTCCACATGGGCTTCCTCTCTGCCCCTAAGCCCGGTATTGTGGGGCCCCTCTGCTGTGAACACCCCACCCCCACCTGTCAGACGGAGAAATAAGCTCCAGCTGTTTATTGCACTGTAATAGGGAGACAAGGGGGATCTGTAGAGTCAGTGACGTCATCTCTTCTCCTATGATGCAATCTCGGGGCTGGCTGAGCCTTGCTTTTCCTTTCTGTGAGCAGGGAGGCCTACAGAGCAGGATGGCTTTTGATTTTATGGTATAGGCTAGAAGCCGGTGACATCTTTGTTTTTTTTCATCGTTGCCTGTCCCCCTCCCTCCCCTCAGCATTTTAACAGTTGTGTTTTGGTTTTCTCCATGTATATGATGCCTCTTTTAGTTTCATCAGATGAGAACCTCCTTCCTGTCACGGTTGTCCGGCCACTGTGTTTTCTGACCCTGGTAGTATGACAGGCCTGTCACTAGTAGTGCTGACCTGACTGAGTCATTGGAAGGAGGTAACATGGCTTGTTTCTGTTGACTTCGGTGTCTCACGTGCACAAAAAGAAAATACCCGACCTTTAGCGAAATTTTAGAAGGTTCGTAGGCCTTTGCGGCGGCATTACAAAAATAAAAATGGGGGACCCCAACTCTCGGAAGAAGCAGGCTCTGAACAGACTGCGCTCTCAGCTAAGGAAGAAGAAAGAGTCTCTAGCTGACCAGTTTGACTTCAAGATGTACATCGCTTTCGTGTTCAAAGACAAGGTAAACTGGAGGAGCGCCCACCGCTCAAAGTAAAGTTACTGAGTAATTCTTCTGTTCGTGAGGCTGTTGTGGATTCTGAAGAGTGAATCTGTCCCATGCAGCGATGTATACTCAGGTGTCTGCCCAGAACAAAACTGCTGTGTACGGTAATGCAGCCCTATGGGTTGTCAGCCCAGGAGCAGACTGAATAGACTTTTTATCGATAACTCATTCATTCCTGTTCTCATTTAAAAGGACTTGGCCCAAGATTCATCTGAGGCAATCTGCAGACGGATGGTTTTCAGACCATTGGCTCTGAAACTCTTGTGTTTGAGTAATGGCCCGTTACACGTTTCAACATCGTTCTCGACATCGTTCAAAAGTGACATCAGGAACGATGCTAAAACGACGTTGTGTGTAAACGCACGATTCAACGATAATTGTTCAAGTCTGAGTTGACAGGTTTCATGCATGCAGGAAAACCTTTCAACTTAAGCAACCTGCGGCATCGTTTGGTGTGACACCGCAATATATTATTATTAATAATTTATATAGCACCATTATATTCCTATGGTGCTTTACATGTTAAAAAGGGCAGACTAGGACAAGTAACATAGTAACAATAAATGTTGACAATTCAGTTGTACAGAAACAAGGGGGGAGAAATCCTGTCCACAAAGGCTCACAGTCTACGAGGGGCGGGTGGGGATACAGTAGGAGGGGGAAATTTCAGTCATGAGGCGGTGTGGTGGACCGGGTCTTATTGCAGGTGGTAGGCTTGGCGGAACAGGTGGGTTTCAGGCTTCTTTTGAAAGTTCCCAGGGTAGGAGAATGTCTGATGTGTTGGGGCAGTGAGTTCCAGAGTCTGGGTGAAGCACGGGAGAAATCCTGTATGCGGTTGTGCGAAGAAAGATGAGGGGAGAGTAGAGGAGAAGCTCTTGGGAGGATCGCAGGTTGCGTGAGGGTAGGTAACTGGAGACCATGTCAGAGATGTATGGAGGGGACAGGTTGTGAATGGCTTTGTATGTCATGGTTAATGTTTTGGCGATGTCATGGCCAACGTCGCCCATTCACAGCAGTGAGCAGGGATCGTTTGCTGTGTTTGCGAATGATCCCTGCTCACATCATTGGTGAGTTGTCTGTGATATCTGGACATGTCACAGCTCACCAGTGATGTTGCACAGGTGGCCCAAATATCAGCGCACTCCCAAGATCGCATACAATCATCACTGATAAGTTGTACCGTGTAACTGTACCTTAAAGCATGTTGGGTTGCAACTGTGTAGCCAGGCTCTCATGCTCTTTGTGACTTCAGCAGCCCACATCCAGTGGTAGGTGCAGTCTAAAGACCTGTAACCTGGTCAAAAGTGCCCAATGTTCTTTTCTTGCATCTGCTCCCCTGAGTATTCCATACCTTATTTCTGCCAAATCATTCCAGAGGAGGCAAACTTGCAGTGAAAGTGGTAGGTAGTTGTGGGGCATGAGTGGCTTACATGGGCGGTCATGATGTACAGTCGGTGGGCGTGGCTCTGTTCACCAAGGGAACAAAACATTAAGTCCATGCGGTTGTGGAGCTGATTATAATAGAAGCAGAGGTCTGGGGTAAGACACCCTCCCCAGTGGAAGGGCGTCTATTATAGCACCACCATACCCACCAACTAAACTGGTCATGCCCACTGGTAAACACTAAGGTTTGGATGGGGAGGCTACACCCCCGCCCGGAGGTCTTACCCCCTGTCCCCTCACTTATCACCTCCACCAACTTGAAAATTGACTCTCGCTCAAAACTGTCGAGCCATGCCCACCGGCACCAAACATGCCTACCAATCCATCTGCAGACCTCTGGACATTCATTCTTTTTATGGTCTTTCCCAAAAAAAAAAAAATTGCCACCAAATATAAGGGCCCCATATCTCTGGAAACCCGAGAAGTGGCAGGAATAAAATAAGAGCAAACGCAGGTCACTATTTATTGGGTCCCAAGGTTTTTGCACCCTTGATATATTCATAACCTATTCTTACTTTAGGCCATCAGCATCAGGTTGGTAGGGATGCTGGATCCCCTCCCTGTATCAGCTATCGGAGGCCTGATGTAAACAATACAAAGCTGGAACAGCACAGTTCTGAAATTGCTTGGTGGGTGCTGCAGACCAGCCACTATTCACATAATCTGAGCTGATCTGCAGGACCTGGGAGTGGAGACACATTTTGTGGCCGTTTACAAGTGGCGTATACAAATGGAACAATGTGTCCATGATTTCACTTCAACCAGAGATCTGCAAACAATATCTGCACAAATCTGTGTGAGACGTGGCCCTAAGCATTGTATTGGGCTTCATACACTGTGTACATCTGATTTCTGCAGGAGGTGATTACAACCAAAGGGGGACAGGATCCCCCTCAGATCTGACACTGATGAGCTATGCTTTAGCATTAGTCATCAATATCAAAGTGGCATTAAAGATGTTTAATACATTTCTATATAGGTAAACTTGCTTTATAAATGAGTGTTATAATTCTGATTTCTCAGTGTAGCAGGAGACAGTGTGCATATATTAAATTTAGTCCCTTCCCTTTATTATAACACTGAATATTTCAAGTTAACAATCTCTTCAGCCTCTGGGTGATTGCAGTGATTTCGATATTTGTATCCTCAAACAAAACTTTCAGATGCAAAGTGAATATGGGCAAAGCTGTGTCCTCCTGATTCTAGTATACTACTTGAAAGAGAGCGAAAAATAAGCCTTGTTAATATAGAGTAAATGACTTTGGGTTTTGCTTGTACTGTTCCCCCAGCCCCTGTATGTTTAAGCATCTAAAATTTGTCAATAATTTTTCTGCAGAATGTCTGTCTGTGCTATGAATCTGTTTCAAAAGCGTGCAATTAAAGCTGATGCAATTTTTCATCTATTAGAAAAAGAAGTCGGCTCTCTTTGAAGTGGCTGATGTTATACCAGTTATGACTAATAACTATGAAGAAAATATTCTGAAAGGCGTGCGGGATTCCAGCTATTCCTTGGAGAGTTCCCTTGAGCTTCTACAGAAGGATGTAGTACAGCTTCATGCACCTCGCTACCAGTCAATGCGCAGGGTAAGTGCCCAGTCAGAAGAGCATGTAAATGGACCTTACACTGCCCATTTGTAAGCAGTAAACTAGTGCGCGTAGCAGGACTGTGGAGTCGGAGCTCATTTTGGCGGAGTCGGTAGAATATGGACCGACTCCTAAAATATATAATTGGGTACAGTAGTTCAATGCAGATTGTGCTGAATATTATTATGAACTAGATAGTGGCCCGATTGTAACGCATCGGGTATTCTAGAATATGTATGTAAATTATGTTTTGAAGATTTAAGAATAATGCAATGAGCGATCAGTAAGGTACCCTAACACTTGGCGACGCTCCAGCGATCCCGATAACGATACGACCTGGTAGGGATCGCTGGTGAGATGTCAAACAGTCAAATCTCGCCAGCGATGCAGCAACGCTATGGCTGTTGTTGGGACCCTGTCACTCTAGGGCGTAGTATTGAGGTCGTTGTCCAGTGCGGCTTGGCAGGCGGGGGATTTGAATCCTGGCCGCCATATCGGAATGCCCATAACTTTGGTGTTCCAATATAGCGGTTGGGGTACTTCCACTGCATCGCTCCTGACCTCCGTGCGGCAGGATGACACACGGCTACCATCGGGAGATCAGTGGTTAGCGGCACTGATCTCCCGACGGTGGCGTGTGTGGTTCAGATCCTGCGCAAATTCACAGCCGGACTGTGCTTGTTGCTGATTGGGCGCTGACGCGCCCAATCAGCGACGCGGGATTTCCGTCACAGGCAGAATTAGAAGATTATATAGTACTAGATGGTGGCCCGACTCTAACCATCGGTTCGCTATGGTATATGGCAGTATATTACAGTATATGTAGAGGTGCACTATAGTATATGGTGGTATTTTATAGCACATGTATAGCAGCACTATAGTATATGGCGGTACATGGCAGGATGGTGGCAAACTGGGCAGGATGGGGGAGGGTTTTTTTTTTTTTTTTGGCAGGATGGAGCCGGAGGAGCAGGATGGAGGTTGGTGTGAGGGGCAGGAGGGGGGGAAAGCAGGATGGAGGGGGGGGGGGGGCAGCATGGATGAGCGGGGCAGGATGGAGCCAGAGGAGATGGATGGTGGCGGAGGTGGGGGCAGGATCCCTCCCGCTGGTCTCACCTGGCGTCTTCTCTAGTTGTCATGTGACAGGTCGGGCTGTGTGATATCACGTCGGCCCGCCCTGTCACATGACCGCAGTGACAGGTGAGAACAGCGGGAGCCGAGGGGGGACAGTATGGATGCGGGTGGGGTGGGAGGCTGGGGGCACTGGCAGTATCCCTCTCGCTTCCCGCTGTTCTCACCCGTCAGTACACAGGGCGAGCTGGTTTGACTTCACACAGCCCCCCTCTGTACAGACGGGTGAGAACAGCGGGAGATGAGGGGGAAGAGGTGAGGTGGGGGTGGTGGGTTTCCTATATAGCCCGGCAAACAGCAGGCGTCAATGAGCGGCCTGTGTCTGGCGCGCGATTTCGGCGACAGACACACGCGAAAAAGCCTTAGACAATTATATAATAGATATAATATAATATTATGTTTTAGCATAATGATGAAAGCCTGATGTTCACATTGTACTACAATAAATGTATCACTTAATCATGAGCCATATAAAGCAGTTTGAGTCGGAGTCTAGGAAATTCAGGAGTCTGTGCTTTGATGTACCGACTCCACAGCCCTGGCGCGTAGGCACATTTTTTTTTTTTTTTTTTTTTTTTTTCTTTTCATATTGATCAATGGTCCACACAGAACAAACTCACGTCTGTTTGTCTGTTTTGTGGATCAGAATAGTGGATGCATCAGAACAGTGCAAAACTCCCACAAACCCCTCCCCCTCTTCCAACTTCAGTCTTCCAAGTGCCACCAACTGCATGTGTTCAGGAATTTTTTAGGATAGCACAGGAGATAATTTCATCACATGTACAATCCTGAAAACATGCACTATTGGTGGTTCTTGAGGAAGTGGAGTTGGGGAACACTGCAATAGCAGATACCTTGTGTGTGAGCAGGTAGAGCCATTCACATGTGCAGTTAGTGTGGCTGGTTTGATGTGTGTAATTTTTTTTTTTTTTTCCTCCTAAACATGGCTGAAATTGGTTATATAATAGTCTCATTTGCTTTCTGGATTTACCTTTTGTTGTCTTTAGCTTTTTTGGGGACACATTTATAGAAAATAAACCATTTCTGTCTTTTGAATTAAGTAACTTATGTCTGCACTTTATAGGATGTCATTGGGTGCACTCAAGAAATGGACTTTATTCTTTGGCCTCGGAATGATATAGAGAAGATTGTTTGTCTTCTGTTTTCAAGATGGAAGGGATCAGAGGAGCCCTACAGGCCTGTCCTGGCAAGTATAGCTTGTACATGTACTGGCTAATAATACTATATTAAATATGTACATGGCTAATATTTCATTAAACTTTTTTTTAATATTTTGATCAACTGAAACTTTGCAAATGAGTAGTTTTTGCTTGGAAATGTGAAGCTTTAAGTATGTTCACATGTGGTGTTTTTGCAACATTATTTTTCTGCAGCAAAAACCAGACTGATGGCGTATAAAAGCTAATTTGTTTTATTTAATTTCTATTTACCCCATTCACTAGAATGATTGATTAAAAAAAAAATCTGAAGGACTTAACATGCTGCGGATTCCAAAATGGCAAGATACTTCTGAAATCTCCTTGTTTGTACTGTAAAAATGCAGTGTTCTGCCTTTTTTTTTTTTTTTTTTCTTTCTTTTCCTTTTGTTTGTTTTGCAGCACAAACACCATATGTGAACATGTCCTTTAAAGATGTGATTAGTGATTGGTACATACCATTGATGCAGTGTTTTGATCATAAATTGGTGTGAATGTGTACATTTTATAATATTTATTTTTTTCCTCCTTTAGGCCAAGTTTGAATTTCATCATGGTGATTATGAAAAACATCTCCTGCATGTACTAAGCCGGAATGACAAGACTGGCATTGTTCTGAACAATCCCAACCAGTCAGTGTTCCTGTTCATAGACAGACAGCACTTGCAGGTGAGTGTCTCATACCGCCACACACAGGCTTAAATAGAAACTAACTAAAATAAGTTGTAAATGTCTCTTTTATCTTTTTAGTTTTGACTATGTAACAAAAATACAACATTGGTAGGTCTGAGATCTATCTGTAAGGCTGGTTTCACACTACATGATTTTCCCTGATCAGTTCCACCCAGAGTGTCTCCAAGTCAGAACAGGTGTCAAACTTTCAATTATAGTTTTTTTCACTGCAGGTTTCACTTCTGGTTTTGGAACACAAACCGGATGGAACCTGATCAGGGAAAATCCTGCAGTGTGAAACCAGCTTAAAGGTACCGTTACACACAGATATCTGAGCAGACGTTGCTTTCAACTCACTGGTTGCAGTGAAATCATGGACACATTGTTCTATTTTGTTGCCATGTACAAATGGAAGAATGTGTCCATGATTTCACTGCAACCAGTGAGTTGCAATGTCTGCACAGATATCTCTGTAACTGAACCTTAAGAGTAACCATTGGCACATGTACCAAAAGGAAAAGATGCATGACAGAGCCCTTATATTGTACCTTTTTTTTTCCTTCTCTATACATGGGCTTGTTTTAACTGTTTTTGTTTTGCTTTTATTTTCAAAGATACAATGTATATATCTTTCATTTTTGCAGACTCCTAAAAGCAAAGCCACAATCCTCAAGCTATGCAGCATCTGCCTCTACCTGCCACAGGAACAGCTCACCCATTGGGCGGTTGGCACCATTGAGGATCACCTTCGCCCATACATGCCCGAATAGGGTTGTGACCAGTCAAACTGGGAAGATCAGTTAATTTTTGTTTCCTTATCCAATCTCAAGAAGAATATGGACTCATGCTCAGAACACTTGTACGTTGTGAACCTTCATGCTGGATAATCTTTGTATTTTTATTTTCTTTCATCACTTTGTACCTGAACACTTTTTTTTTTTTTTTTTTTTTTTTTTTTTTAACATTTTCTAATTTTTTTTGTTTTGTTTCGCATGGACCTTGTGAAAGAAACGATGTTTTGAAACATCTATGCTTTAGCCTTGTAAAATGTGAAATGATGGGACTTTGGCACACTGAATCAAATGTATCAGAAAGCACAAGGTATTATTTGTTTTGGTGGTCTTCCCATTTGCACTGGTCATATCCCCCTAACAAAGTTTCGAATGTTAGACTACAGTTGTAAGGGTGAAAGTAACAGGTATAAAAGCTTCACTGCTTTACCAAATTATGAAAGCACTATCTGAATCGCTTCAATGAAGCAAGGGTTTGCCACAGTATATAAAGGCTGGCCTTGGACAGATTATAAAACGAAATCCTGGTAATTCAGCATTTTGCTTTCATACTTATTGCAGGAATGAGAAAGTGTTCAGGCACTTGACATTTTTGATCTCTTCTCCCAGTTGCTGCATACAATCTGCATTTCCCACTGTGGGTGCAGTAACATTAATGTAGCCTAGGTGTCTGCAGTGGCTATATTAAATGTAAGTCAAGTACTTGGGAACACTGTGGAAAACATGCTCTGGATGGAGGAATGAGGCATAAACCTGCTGGTATATGGGCAGTTATTACTTTTTCAAGAGTAAAGTAATACTTCTATAATAGTAAACCCATGATGGGTTCTGGAATTTAAGTTATAAAGCAGTTGCAAACTGTAATTGAAAGTTGAAGCGTGAGGAGTTGGATAAGGATATTTTTATTTTGTGCAATGAAAATAAGGTTGACTACTGTATTGAAAGAAAGCTTTGCTCAAAGGGTGTCAGTACCTTTTTGATTAAACTTGTATAGGCCTGCTCCTGTTGGCTAATACTAGTGCTTACCTGGTTTCAATTTGTATCTAGCTTTTGTTTGAAATTGGATTACATTGAAAATTTAAAATAAACAAGCTTAAATCTGTGTCCATGTTGTCTGTATTGTATGCAGTAAAGTGTGTGTGTGTGTGTGTGTCAATGATTATAATATGAAATGTATACCTTTTTTTTTTTTTTTTTTTTTTTTTTTTTTTAAGCCATCCAATGATTGTGATTTTAAGTATCTAGTACTGTTGGCAGTCTGTCATAACGTAAACGGTAACTGTTGTAAAAAGAAAAGATTTTCCTCTATCCCCAAAATTTTATAGCAGACATAAAAATAGGTAACTGTAGTTTGCTTCCTTCTGCACTGATAATTTCATTTTCAATTCTGGTGTAAAATCTGTATTGAGTGAACACTTTCCCATTACTGGGAAACTTGGAGACAGCTCGTACATTCTAGCTTCTACTGTGGCAATGAAAAATTAGAAAGTTTGAGTGACCCCAGAAGCACACGCACCTTTGTAACAGAGCTGATGTTTAATCATTTTGTTTTTTTCACAGTCCTTCCTACCCACCAATTCATAACTTTAAAGTCTGGGTTCGGACTCCTGTTCAGGTCAAGTCCTGTCCTGAAACCAGACTTTTTTTTTTTTTTTTTTTTTTTTTAAGTCCAACCGAACATCAGTGGGTTTGCCCATCACTATTAGGGAGCAATATAAGGCTAAAGGAAGAGCAGGTTCCCCCACTCTGTCCAGGATGAGATGTTTGGGGGTTTGAAAGCAAGGTAGGAAACTGGTTTCCTCATGAAAATATTCAGAACCTGCAGGAGTGGGAATTTCCGGCGAAACTATTAAGTACCCAGTCTGAGCTGAAGCATAATTTTCCTTTGGAAGGGGATGTGTGCAAGTAGGGATATCCCTAAAGTTGATATGCAAGTAGCCAGAGAGGCCAAAAAGACTGCACTGTCCTTTGAGGATTCCTTGCAGTTGAAAGACCCCCATGGATAGAAAGATCGAGAGTCTTCTTAAAAATCATAGGATACATGCATGTCATTGAACATCATAGCGACCACCAGTGTAGCTAGACCCCTCTTCAGATGGTTGGGACAGTTTGTCAAGGGAACAACAGAGGATCTGCTGGATTCCCTCTCCCTTACTACAGAAGGCCAAAGGTTTCTTGGCAGATGCTTCTACGGAATCAGCATAGCGGCCAAATCTGGTTTCTCAAATTCCACTAGAAGAGCCCTGTTGCTCAAGCTATGGAGTGATAATAGCACCTCTAAAGTAAGACTTTGCTTCATCCTATTCTAGGGAGAGTATGTCTTTGGACTGGCATTTGACTTTTTCTGAAGGCTTCTCTCCAGAATATTCTCTCACTTCCTGATCAAAAACCATCCAAGAAGTTTTTTTTTTTTTTTGTCTTTTCAGTACTAGGGAAAGTCAGGGAGATGGAGCTGCCACAGGAGTGGAAGTAAACCCTATTCTGGTGGTCCCCTCCGTCCCCCCCATAACAGCAATCATCAGAGAGGGCCTCTTTATAGCATTCAAGTCCTACACCCCTCAAGATCTAAAGGTTCCATACTTCCATCTCAGCTTTGAGACTTCCTTGCCTCAGGTTTACAACCACTTGAAGGCTGGTGTGATTTCTCTTATTCTAGAGGACAAATTGAGCAAGGGTCATTTCTTCCACCTCTTTCTGGTAAAAAAAACTGATAAAACAGAGTCAGAACAAATAATTATAAACTTGAAAGTGCTAAACTGCGATGTAACTTCCTGGAGATTCAAAATGGAATTGGTCAAGCCTGCGGACTAATTAGTGGATCCATGATTTCTGAGGTCAACTACATCTAAAAGATGTGTACCATCACGGCCTAATTCAGCAAGGCCACAGAAAATTCCTAAGGTATTCGGTCCCCAGGAACAGCGTGAGAAGTAACTCAACGTGCTCCCTTTTGATATCTCTTCGGCTACTTGAGTGTTCTTTAAAATAATGGCTAAGGCAGATGGCCTTTATCTGGGAGCAGGTGATTGTGTATCATCCCCTGTCTGGACGATCTAATTATAGCACCATCTGCCTCAGTGCTCAAAGCCCAGAATAGCCAGATTCTTAAGGTAACCTTCACACACAGCAATATTGCTAGGCAATTTCACTGGCAATTTGCTGGTTGCAGTGAAAATCATGGACACATTGTTCCATTTGTACACAGCAATGTGTCCATGATTTCACTGCAACCAGCAAATGGACGGTGAAATTGCCTAGCAAAATTGTTGTGTGTGAAGGTACCTTTTATAGAGATTTTCCAATCCATGAGCTGGATCCCGAACTTATAAAAATCTGTTATATCCAGCTCCAAGGAGAAAATTCTAGATCTGAAGAAGCAAATGTCTCTAGCTTGTTGGCTGAACCAAAAGAACCTCCGCGGGAGGGGTGGCTTGGTTTCAGGCTCCATTAATCTCTGTGATGACTGACTCCAGCAAAAGGGTCTGGGAAGCAATGGTGGCTCAGACGCCTATAGAGCCCAGAAGTAAGAGCCAGATCCTCCAACTTCAGGGAGTTAAAAGCTTTGGAGGAATCTCTTCTAGTGGCAGTTGATCTGGTCATCGGAAAACACATCCTATCCATAGGTCCCCAACTCAAGGCCTTGAGGATCGCGCACAGTGCAGGTTTTCAGGATTTCCTTAGTATTGCACAGGTGATAATTGAATCACCTGCATTGGTGATGATTCCATCCCCTCTGCAATACTAAGGAAATCCTGAAAACCTGCACTGTGTGCAGCCCTCGCGGCCTGTTGTTGGGAACCCCTGTAGTAGTCTATTCAGACAACGTGATTACAGTAGCCCACCTCCGACATCAGGGGAGTATGAGGTTCGACAGCCTGAAAGCTACATAAAACAATAGTCTGCTGGGTCAAAGACATTTGCTATCCTTATCAGTTGTTGACCTGAAGGGGTCTGCCAATATACTTAGGGCGGGGAGACAACCACCTATACTGTCATGGAATGTTCCTTGAAATCGAATTACTGAAAAGAAAAGGGGATTTTAGTACTCACTGTAAAATCCTTTTCTTGAAGCTTCGATTGGGGGACACAGGAAGATCATGGGTGTATGCTATTCTGCCACTAGGAGGAGACAGTAGACTAAAGAAAATTAAAAAAAAGGTTAGCTCCTATTCACCACACCGACCGGAAGGAGCTGCTCAGTTAGTGCAACAGCAGTAGGAGAAGCATTTAAAATAAATACAGACTTGCCCAACTGAAACATCTAAAAAGGGCAGGTGCTGTGTCCCTCAATTGAAGCTTCAAGAAAAGGATTTAACGGTGAGTACCAAAGTCCCCTTTTCTTTATTGCTTTATTGGGCGTCACAGGAACACCATGGGATGTGTCCAAGCGGCCTCCAAGAGTGGAAAGACAAGGAGCAGGAATAATGAAGGACAGAGGTCAGTCCTTCAGGATAGAAGTGGTCGCTATCAACCAAAAAGGACTATCCTTGTCTAGACCCTAAGTAATAAGGAGAATAATTGATAATAGAGGGTTGATTATCCGGAAAGCTGAAGCCGCAGAAAGCGATGCCGACAAGGTGTCTGCCCACACTAGAAATGGAAGAGAATTGTTCCTAAATCCCTAGACTGGAGTCCCTATTACTAGACTAGTAATAAAAAAATATAAGGTGTCCGAACCTTAACGAAAGAGTTTCATGTGAATGGGACCAGGGATGGAATAGCTTCTGGAATGCGACATGAACTCAGGAAACAACCTCAGTGTTTTTTGTTTTTTTTAATAAGAAATGGAGGAAGGGCATGGACATTCCCTACCCTGCAGAGTAAGCTATCCCATCGGAGAAAAGGGCTTCCTTGGCACAAACAAGGTAAAACTGGCCTCCGAGACTTCCCCTCTGAAAATAGAGTGAACAGGGAGACTTCTGTGAGGAAATAAACAGCATCCTCTGTGGGATGCCTAGCCCTGGACGGACCCTGAGCATAGTAGGATCTGCAGAAAAATACTGTGAGAACTGAGGGTTCTCTTGACATCTGATTCTGAATATTAGAGCATATCAGTAAAAAAAAAGAATACGAGGAAAAGCTAGGAGGATTTCTTCAGCAAGGTTGAAATAAAACCCCAAACCTTCCCTGAGGCGTGACACGTAAACAATGCCTACGTACCATGCAGGCCCATGGAGATCAGAACTTGTTCTGTATTGATGGCACAGCCTGGTGCAAAGGAGGGGCATCAACTCTGCCAAACAGAGGAGCCCCAAGGTAGGTGAAGAAACCCTGATCCTAGGGTGATCAAGCTAATGATCTGGACATTGGAAAGACCCAAAAGGGTATAAAAAGAGAATGGCTGAGTCCCCTTAATATAGGAATTTGACCTGTGAGGCCCCCCACCTTTGGAAAGGGACCTGGGGAACATATTTTCACAGGATTGCGAACGGGCGGCAGATCCGCAGGAACTGCCAGATGAACATGTTAGACTCCAAAGGTTGAAATGGGAGCCTTAGGAGAGATCTTCAGGATTGTGATTTTTCAAATGTAGGCAAGGAAGTCCTCCACAAAATGGTCTTGGCCCTATTAGAGGAGAACGATAAATGTCAAGGGTGAACTGCAAGGCTGTGCAATGTTGAGAGAGACTCTGTCTGCACCTGCAAATGTGGGTTTGAGAAGAGCGTTAACAAACAAACCGGAAAACAACATTGAGAAGAGTCTTCGTACCGGAGCTGTGTTATCGCAGGCGGAGGACCTAGCCTCAAGTCTTGTTGGAGGGCAGGACCTGATTACCTTGATAAAGACATCTAAGGAGCTATAGAGCCCTGATTATAGCTGGTGAGCTGTAAATAAATACTGCTCAACCTGGGGAAAGCAGGTTCAATGATTATCTTCTAAAAAAGAAGTGGAAGGGTGAAAACAGACAGACTTGGGGAAGAGGCAAAGCTTGGTACTCACTAAGGACCTGTGGTATGATGACTCCTGTGACATTGGTCAAGGGAGACCTACTACCCTCTATGGGGAGGACCACAAGTACGGATTACCTCTGCTGCCAGTAGAGTAACCTGTATAAAAAGGGTATGTAAGTTAGTCTGACGTATACACGGGGAGGTGGATTGAGAACACTGGTGAGTGGACCGAGACTCTGCTATGTAGGTATCTCCAGCCATGTGAGCATGAAGCAACCTGGGCGCGTGCTTCTCAAGGAGTGCTGATTCAACTCTGGGCTTAGAATGTACTGTATCCCAGGATGTCAAGTGGAGTTAGCGACCACTGTTACATACATGGACCACAGGTGTGGACAGCTGGCTGCCCTGATAGTCGTGATCCGAGATGAGAAACAATTGTCTATGCTTGGCGAGCGCCCCAGTGAGAACTTGGTGTAAAATATGTTTCGGTCTTGGTCCACTCAATAGTGGGTAGGACCTGAAACCTCCAGGGAGATTGGAGTTCTGAACAGAAGACAGAGCCCGTCAACTTCCAGCCACCTGCTCCCTGATCTGAAGATTCCGCAGCTTTTACAATGTTGGCCACTTGGAAGTGGACAGATTATGAAACCATCATTGCAGGTCACTATCACGAGATAGTGCGGTAAACGATGTCAGCTATTAGAAACTCGGGTGGACTGGTTGAAGGACAGGCTCCGTGACCTGTGGTGCTGAAGACTCTGGAGCACTGCATAATGGGTAGGTCCCATGACCATAAGGCAATAACAGCAATATGGTATGTGGTGGTTGGAACACCAGCACACTGGGTAGAGGGCACAGTTGTGGACTGTCAGGATCCCTGAGTATTGAGTGATACTTCCAGATAGTGGACCGGTTTCTTGATCCTAGATGTTCTCAGTGATACTGTACTTAGAGGCTGGGAACTGTGTTGAATTAGGCATTGGACAGGTTCCGTGGTAAATTGTGATATCAGTGAAGTCACACGTGGTGACAGACAACTCTGTGACACTGGGTAGTGGACAGGTTCTGTGGCCATTGACGCAATCAGATGTAGTAAGTGTTAACTGAAAAGACTGTTTGCACTGGATAGTGGACAGGTTCTGCGGCCTATTACACCATCAGCAATGTCACACTTGGTGGACAGAAACCGTGATGCACTAGATAGTGGACAGGTTCCGTGACCAATGACGCTATCAGCAATGCCATATATGGTAGATGGAAACACTGTTGCACAGGGTAGTGGACAGATTCCATGGCCAATGACATTGTCAGCAGTTCCGTACATGGCTATGAATTTTTTAACATGTTTATGGTCTTACAATATGTATTAGCACCTGCTATCTGGCTTACCCCTTGTCAAAAGTTTACATCATTGCTACACTTCAATACTGCCTGAGTATATGTTCTATTTGATTAATTAATCCTGCCTATTGTTTACAATTGATCCCCCCCACCGACTATTGTGGTGGGCGTATGTGTGGATTGGTGACAAGTTACCCTGTAAATTTTTTAAATGTTTTTATTCTCACTGTTATACACTGTCACTTGCAAATTACTCTAAAAAGGAATAAAAAATAAAATAATTCACTTGAGAGTGCAACCCCGTTATACAGTGGTTCTTTTTCTTCCTTAAATGTTCTTATTCACCACTGTGAGGGGTGGCACCTAATCTACTTATATAATCCGCAGTTGGGAATTCGGGCACTGTAGCCGAATCCCAACATGCTTTGCGGGACTGCGAGTGATGACGCACTACTGTAAAAAAAAAAAAAAAAAAGTTAATGCTCACCTCTCCCCGAGCCCCCGCCGTCTCCTGCCGTCTTCCTCCAAGCTTCCGGTGGCTGCCGCAGGCTCCGAGTGTCTGCAGAGCTGTTCTACTGCAGTTCAAGGACCTGTGGTGATGTCACAGTCACGTGACACCAGGTTACTCCATGGTGTCACGTCACTGTGACATCACCGCAGGTCCTGAACTGCACTAGAACAGCTCTGCACACACTGGGAGCCTGCGGCAGCCACCGGAAGCTTGGAGGAAGATGGCAGGAGACGGCGGGGGCTCGGGGAGAGGTGAGCATTAACTTTTTTTTTTTTTTAACCCCTGCCTTCCTGTTTGGAGACCTTTTACTGTACTGAGCATGTTCAGTACAGTAAATGTCTCCTCCAGCCTCACAGCCTCCCCATCCTCACTGCCTCCTCCAGCCTCACATCCTCCTCCAGCCTCACAGCCTCCTCCAGCCTCACTGCCTCCTCCAGCCTCACAGCCTCCCCATCCTCACTGCCTCCTCCAGCCTCACAGTCTCCTCCGGCCTCACATCCTCCTCCAGCCTCATAGCCTCCCCATCCTCACAGCCTCCTCCAGCCTCACAGCCTCCTCCAGCCTCACACCCTCCTCCAGCCTCACAGCCTCCTCCAGCCTCACAGCCTCCCCATCCTCACAGCCTCCTACAGCCTCACAGCCTCCTCCAGCCTCACAGCCTCCCCATCCTCACAGCCTCCTCCATCCTCACAGCCTCCTCCAGCCTCACATCCTCCTCCAGCCTCACAGCCTCCCCATCCTCACAGCCTCCTCCAGCCTCACAGCCTCCTCCAGCCTCTCACCCTCCTCCATCCTCAGCCGCACTACCTGACGCCGCTGCCATCCTGCCAACCGTCGGCCCCGCACCAACGCCACCGCCTCGCGCCCTCCGCGAGGTCCATGCTGCCCGGATGCCGCCGGAGCCTTCCGCCCCTCGCCACTCTCTCACCGCTGGGCTCTCAATGTCGCCATGCTGGTGGAGTAGCGGTCTACGGGCTGTGGCCGGGTGCCGGGAGCCAGGGACGTCGTCCTGTGGCCGCCAACAGCCAATGGGAGTGAGCGGACCGTGTCAGCCTGCAAAGCCTGACACGCCCCGCTCACTCCCATTGCCTGCCCCTGCAAGCGGATTGGGCGCTGTGTTGTACACACAGGACGCCCATCCCATTGCCCAGGACTTGGCGTCCTAGACCAATCGGATGACCGTCCTGTCTTTACCCACACACCGCCCAATCCGCTCCTTCCGCTCAGGTCACATGTGTGACCTGAGGGCAAGAACTGATCCCTCTCTGCATCACCCAACCCGCCGCAGAGGACAATGCCGTGTGACTGGGGCTGCGATCAGCCCCAGCACGCAGCCACGTCCTGCCGCCGAGCGGTGATGTCACCCCTCCAGCCGCATCTCTCCTCACCCCTCCAGCCAGACCTCTCCTCACCCCTCCATCTGGACCTCTCCTCACCACTCCAGCCTCTGCTCTCCTCACCCCTCCAGCCTCTGCTCCCCTCACTCCTCCAGCCTCCCGCCACATCATACTCTGCTATCCACAGAGCCCCCTCTATACTCTGACACCCACAGAGCCGCCTGTATACTCTCCTACCCACACAGCCGCCTGTATACTCTGCTACCCACAGAGCTGCCTCTATACTCTGCTACCCACAGAGCCGCCTCTATACTCTGCTACCCACAGAGCCGCCTGTATACTCTCCTACCCACAGACCCGCCTGTATTCTCTGCTACCCACAGAGCCGTTTCTATACTCTGCTACCCACACAGCCGCCTCTATACTCTGCTACCCACAGAGCCTTCTCTATACTCTGCTACACACAGAGCCGCCTGTATAATCTGCTAACCACAAACCCGCCTGTATACTCTGCTACCCACAGAGCCGCCTGTATACTTTTCTACCCAGAGAGCCGCCTGTATAATCTGCTACCCTCAGAGCAGTCTGTATACTCTGCTACCCACAGACCCGCCTGTATAGTCTGCTACCCACAGAGCCCCATATATACTCTGCTAGCCACTCACCCGCCTGTATACACACAATTCATTTCACCGCGCTCCCGATGCAATTGCATCGGGCCTTTTTACTAGTAACTAATAGAAGCTAGTGCACCCCTGTCTACAAAATTGTTTTACATGGTGGATGGAAACACTGTTGGACTGGGTAGTGGACAGGTTCTATGGCTAATGACATTGTCAGCGGTGCCGTACATGGTGGTTGGAAACACTGCTGCAGCCGGACAGGTTCCGTGGCCATTGACACCAACTGCGATGCCTCCTGTGGTGGCAGAAATCTCTGTAGCACTGGATAGTGGACAGGCTCCATGTCCAATTTCGCTATCAGCGATGTCCCACATGGTGGTTGGAAACCCTGATGCTGAGGATAGTGGACAGGTTCCGTGACCATTAATAATTAGGAGAAGGAGGAGCACCACAAGGTTCTATTCAGATAAAAGGTGGGTGCTCACCGTGTCATGGAACCAACACATGAAAACAGCAGAAACAGACATGACATATTGGAAAGTATGGGAGCACACCCGTGATACTACAAGATATATACAAAATTTTATTGGAACAGTGTACACTGTTCCAATAAAATTTTGTATATATCTTGTAGTATCACGGGTGTGCTCCCATACTTTCCAATATGTCATGTCTGTTTCTGCTGTTTTCAGGTTCTGTGACCATTGACGCTATCAGCGATGACACACGTGGTGGCTGGGAACTCTATTGCACTGGATAGTGGACAGGTTCTGTGTCCAATGACGCTATCAGTGATGTCACACATGGTGGCTGCAAACACTGTTGCACTGGATAGTGGACAGGTTCTGTGGCCAATGACGCGATCAGTGATGTCACACGTGGTGGCTTGAAATGCTGTTGCACTGGATAGTGGACAGGTTCTATGGCCAATGGCGATATAAGCGATGCTATACATGGTGGATGGAAACACTGTTGGACTGGGTAGTGGACAGGTTCCATGGCTAATGACATTGTCAGCGGTGCCGTACATGGTGGTTGGAAACTGCTGCAGCCGAATAGGTTCCGTGGCCATTGACACCAACTGCGATGCCTCCTGTGGTGGCAGAATTCTCTGTAGCACTGGATAGTGGACAGGCTCCATGTCCAATTTCACTATCAGCGATGTCTCACATGGTGGTCGGAAACCCTGATGCTGAGGATAGTGGACTGGTTCCGTGACCATTGACGCTATCAGCGATGACACACGTGGTGGCTGGGAAGTCTATTGCACTGGATAAGTGGACAGGCTCTGTGGTCAATGACACATGTGATTTGAAACACTGTTGCGCTGGATAGTGGACAGGTTCCGTGGCCAATGACGCTATCAGCAATGTCATACTTCGTGGCTGGAAACGCTGTTGCACTGGATAGTGGAGAGGTTCTGTGACCAATGATGCCATCAGTGATGTCACACATAATGGCTGGAAATGCTGTGTTGCACTGAGTAGTGGACAGGTTCTGTGGCCAATGAAACTATCAGTGATGTCACACATGGTGGCTGGAAACGCTGTTGTACTGGATAGTAGACAGGTTCTGTGGCCAATGACACTATCAGCGATGTTACACGTGGCTTGAAACACTGTTGCACTGGATAGTGGACAGGTTCCGTGGTCAATGACGCTACCAGCAATGTCAAACATGGTGGCTGGAAACACTGTTGCACTAGGTAGTGGACAGGTTCATGGCCAATGATGCAATCAGCGATGTAATACTTGGTGGCTGGGAACACTTGTACTGGAGAGTGGATAGGTTCAGTTGCCAATAACGCTATCAATGATACCATATATGGTAGTTGTAAACACTGTTGCACTGGAAAGTGGACAGGTTCCGTGGCCATAGCCGCTATCAGCGATGTCATACGTGGTGGCTGGAAACACTGTTGCACATGGGAGGCAAAAACGGATCCGTGGCTATCAGTTTTAAAACAAATAGACACGGATCCCAAATCACGCAGTGTGAAAGCAGCCTAAGCTGCATCAGAGGAAAGAGCAGGGGCGTGGCTTCACACTAAAAGCCCGTGAGAGTGAGGGGGTGGAGAGAGGAGTTGCGGGAGAAAGCCCAGGTTCCTCTATGATTGTTGCTAGGCCAACGGGGGCGGGCAATTCAGCCCTGGAGGCCACATGAGACCAGGGACTAAATTTGAAGCTGCTGCCAAAAGGCTGAGGGGGTGTCGCCCGGAGCAGCTAGAAAATGCAGCAATCTGAGACACACACAGCATGAGATAGCTCACAGAGATTTCCTACCCATCCTGTCAGGCGCTCCAGATGCCGGGAACATCCTTCTTTGAGGGGTCTGGTGAGGACGCCTGCTTCCTCTGGAAGTGCATCCTCCCTCTTCAGCTGGACGTCGGCGGCTGCAGCTCCAGATTCAGGGACCTCTCTACTGTTTAGCAGGGGGTCCGCTAGCATCTGTGCACCCTACAGGCCAGCTCTGGTGGGCGAGCGAGTTAGGGGAGCTGTTTTTGGCACGACCGGCCATCAGTTTCCCCTGAGCACTCATCCGTGCAAGGGAGATGTCCCGCAGGGAAACGAAGGGTTAACAGGCAGTCCGGAGTTTTCTGGACCCTTGGTACCCATGTGGGGTGACAGAATGCCTCACTGCACTCTATAGTCCCTGTAGGTGAATTCTGAGTAGGATCTGAAAGAGAAAAGAGAAAATATTAATAAAAACAACAGGGTTGGCCCAGTAGCGACGGGGCCCAAAAGGGAGCCCTGTGTCTGCTTCCTAAGACACTAAGCTAAAAACTAACCAGCTCCTTCCGATCAGTGGGGTGTATACTGCCGGGGAGGAGATAAACCTTTTTTAGTTTTGTTTTCCCCAGTGTCAGAATAGCATACACCCATGATCATCCTGCGTCCCCAAATGAAGCAATAAATAAAGACTAATTTTCTTCACGCCACGACAGCACCCACTGGAGAGAGGGATCCGCCCCCAGGGACAGGAAACCTACAGATAAAAAGGGGGCGGTCGCCTCGCCTCCTCAGTTGGTTTCCTGTCCCTGATGGGGAACCTGTAGTACTTCTTACCTAGGTCCAATCAGCCCTCTGTGCGGTGTCCTTGAGAACGGCAGGGTCTGGGGCACTAGAAGCAGCGTCGGGAAGTCCTGCTTGCTGGCTCTTCCCTCGTCTGATAGATGGGCGTCCTGCCAGTGCCGGTGTGTCACCCCCTGGCTGACGCTGGAGCATGGGGCTGAAGTGCTTGCCGCTTGGAGGTGGCAGCTCCTGACCGGAGGATGCAGCGGTGGGCCACGGGCGGGGAGTACTGGTTCGCTCTGCCAGGTGTCTCCGGGTATGCGGGGCATTGGGCGAGGTCGCGGCCAGGGCTTCTCTATGCCCGCCGGTGGACTGCCGGTGTTCTCTTCCGGTTGGGGCAGGTGTGCATGCGCCGCCACGTTCCCCGGAAGTGACGTCAATTCCGCTTCCGCGAGGCCGGAGGAGGTGTGCCGCCTAGAGGGCGGGAAGACTCGCTGCCTTCAGTGCTGGAGCCTGGAGGATCTCTATCATGTTGTCCTCGCAGGGGCACTCACAGCCACAGGATGTCCGGCCCAGCATGAAGGGAGGCTGTAGCCGTTTCTACGGGAAGGAGCATGGTGACAAACCCTGGTCCATCATCTGCTCAGACTGAGTCTCTACCTCTTCGACCCGGTGCAGTCCTTGAGCTTTAATGGGTGAGTGTAAAAGGCTCTGCCTATTAAGCTACCCCCCTTCTCTCTGTCACCCCCTCTTCGGTTAAGAAACCTAGAAGTTTGAACCACACGCAATGTGCTCTTTGTGGCCAGCCTCTGCCGGACACCTGTACTACACAGTGGTGTCGGTTATGCTTTCGTATGTCTTTGTAAGAGGACTCCTCTGTTCGTTCAGCAGACATCAGACTGCTGATTCATGGGGTCTTCCACTCCCTCTGGAGCGGTGCCCATTCCGAAACAAACAGCATGTGACTACTTCTCATTTGGAGGTTTCTGGATTCCTCAGCGGATGGTATTCAGGGCTCTCGCTTGGTTGTATTCCATTTGGCATCATCCGGGGAGGTCATGCTTCCCTTTTTACAGCATGGTCAATCTGGTTAACTTCTGTTCGGAGTACACTGGGGGGCTATCCATTTGATGATGATGGGTTGCAGGCCGGGTCTAAAGTGCCTGGGGAAGATTCGGCAGTGGCCTCCACTTCTCTGCGTTCCTCCTTGCCAGTGGAGGGTACAGGTCCTATCTGATCTGCTTGTAAGGCGGATATGCTCCGGTAGGAAATAAAAAAAAAAAAAGGGGGAGACCATCATTGGGGCCTTTGGGCCTGCTGTTCAGCTACGTGTGCGGCTAGATCTCTGCTGGTGTGGATTGACGACTGGAGACTCAGATCTGTCGGGGAGTGTCACGACACACATTATGGTCACATTGATTCATGGGGAAGCTGCCTACGGGGCAGACGTGTCGGCAGATTCCCTGCATCTGGCAGCGAGGTCGGCAGGCTTCTCCAATTCTGCTAGATGGGCACTTTGGATGAAACACTGGATGGGGGACGCACAGGCCATGGCCAAGTTCTGCGAATTGATTTGCCAGGGTGAGTCCTTGTTGGCAAAGGCTCTAGATGATCTCCTCTCCAAGGCGGCTGCCGGGAATATGGGATTCCCTACTCCCACTCTTCCGTCTTATGGGTGAGCATTCAAACGCAGACCATTTGACCGGAGGAATCGCTTAGGGACTGTCAGGGGTTCATCAGGCCTGACACTGGAGTTTGATAGTATTCTTCCGGATTCCGTGTATGGCCTTCACCTCCTTCTCCCTCACAGCAGCAGGCCCTTGAGTCTGAAATCTGGGGTCTGTTGGAGACGTTGGTCCTTATTAAGGTCCCGGGGGGCCTGAATGTGGCGGTTTTTTATTACCCTTTCCTCCTGGTTCCAAACCAGTTGGTTCTTAGGGCCCATTATTTTTTTGAAGCGGTTGAATACCTTTTCTCCGCTATCGCTTGTTCACATTGAATCTCTTGGATCTGCCGAGTTATCGGTCGCCACGCAGGCACCTGTCCCGGGCTCCCCAGTGAGGTAGTTGCCCTGTTTCTCCAAACAGGACGGTACAATACAATCAAAGTCCAGCTTATTTCAATTCCACTTACAACAATATATATTCAAATCACCTGTATCTCACCCCTATCAGAGTGTACAGATGACATGTGAAACTATATTAATTTGCACAAATTATTTTTTTATTTATTAAAATTCATATTTAAAACTTACACTTTCAGGTACCATAATAATAGAATATACCACATAAGGGTGAGCCACTAAAATATACTTTTACTCTCTTTGCATATACAGTTAGGGCCAGAAATATTTGGACAGTGACACAAGTTTTGTTATTTTAGCTGTTTACAAAAACATGTTCAGAAATACAATTATATATATAATATGGGCTGAAAGTGCACACTCCCAGCTGCAATATGAGAGTTTCCACATCCAAATCGGAGAAAGGGTTTAGGAATCATAGCTCTGTAATGCATAGCCTCCTCTTTTTCAAGGGACCAAAAGTAATTGGACAATGGACTCTAAGGGCTGCAATTAACTCTGAAGGCGTCTCCCTCGTTAACCAGTAATCAATGAAGTAGTTAAAAGGTCAGGGGTGGATTCCAGGTGTGTGGTTTTGCATTTGGAAGCTGTTGCTGTGACCAGACAACATGCGGTCAAAGGAACTCTCAATTGAGGGGAAGCAGAACATCCTGAGGCTGAAAAAAAAGACAAAATCCATCAGAGAGATAGCAGACATGCTTGGAGTAGCAAAATCAACAGTTGGGTACATTCTGAGAAAAAAGGAATTGACTGGTGAGCTTGGCAACTGTAAAAGGCCTGGGCGTCTACGGATGACAACAGTGGTGGATGATCGCCGCATACTTTATTTGGTGAAGAAGAACCCGTTCACAACATCAACTGAAGTCCAGAACACTCTCAGTGAAGTAGGTGTATCTGTCTCTAAGTCAACAGTAAAGAGAAGACTCCATGACAGTAAATACAAAGGGTTCACATCTAGATGCAAACCATTCATCAATTCCAAAAATAGACAGGCCAGAGTTAAATTTGCTGAAAAACACCTCAAGAAGCCAGCTCAGTTCTGGAAAAGTATTCTATGGACAGATGAAACAAAGATCAACCTGTACCACAATGATGGGAAGAAAAAAGTTTGGAGAAGAAAGGGAACGGCACATGATCCAAGGCACACCACATCCTCTGTAAAACATGGTGGAGGCAACGTGATGGCATGGGCATGCATGGCTTTCAATGGCACTGGGTCACTTGTGTTTATTGATGACATAACAGCAGACAAGAGTAGCCGGATGAATTCTGAAGTGTACCGGGATATACTTTCAGCCCAGATTCAGCCAAATGCTGCAAAGTTGATTGGACGGCGCTTCATAGTACAGATGGACAATGACCCCAAGCATACAGCCAAAGCTACCCAGGAGTTCATGCGTGCAAAAAAGTGCAACATTCTGCAATGGCCAAGTCAATCACCAGATCTTAACCCAATTGAGCATGCATTTCACTTGCTGAAATCCAGACTTAAGGCGGAAAGACCCACAAACAAGCAAGACCTGAAGGCTGCGGCTGTAAAGGCCTGGGAAAGCATTAAGAAGGAGGAAACCCAGCGTTTGGTGATGTCCATGGGTTCCAGACTTAAGGCAGTGATTGCCTCCAAAGGATTCGCAACAAAATATTGAAAATAAAAATATTTTGTTTGGGTTATGTTTATTTGTCCAATTACTTTTGACCTCCTAAAATGTGGAGTGTTTGTAAAGAAATGTGTACAATTCCTACATTTTCTATCAGATATTTTTGTTCAACCCTTCAAATTAAACGTTACAATCTGCACTTGAATTCTGTTGTAGAGGTTTCATTTCAAATCCAATGTGGTGGCATGCAGAGCCCAACTTGCGAAAATCGTGTCACTGTCCAAATATTTCTGGCCCTAACTGTATATATTATCCTGGCCAAGTACTTAGATAAATAGCAGTATCCTACTTCCAGCCATCTAGATCTTAGGCGGCCGTCACACGCTACAATATCGTGAGCGATATCGATAGCGTTCACGTGCACGCGCGATCGCTAACGATATCGCTCACATCGCTGGTGAGCTGTCACACAGACAGACTCACCAGCGATGTGGAGCAGCGAGATCACTGGTAACTATGGTACACATTGGGTTACTGGGCGCTGCGCGGCGCTTAGTAACCCGACGTTTACCATAGATACCATCTCCCAGCATAGGCTCTGCCGCTGGGAGATCGTTCATCGTGGTGTCATACACCACGATGAAGCAGATTGAACAAGCGATGATCGCTTGATATGAGCTCTGGATCCCATATCTGCGATGTCACGATCAAGCGATTTTACATTGTAAAATCGCTTGATTGCACGCAGCGATGCAGAAACGATATCGCTTAAGCGATCAAAAAGCAGATCGCTTAAACAATATCGTTAGCAATATTGAACCGCCTTACATCGAGCATTAATTGCTATGTATCAAGCAGGTTTTTATTACCTTCTGCTGCAGTTACTTTCACAGGAGTGCAAGTCTGTAGTGGCCCCTACCAAACTGCCTACGTACATTTCAAAGTTGCTTCGTCCTCAGGGCCCTGAGCATTATTGCTGCATTTTGTGAGGATCCGTTTTTAAAGCAGAAACTGCACCAAGAATGGGTCCTCACAAAGAGCAGCTTTCTGTGTGTGAATGCTGCTGTGTTATTCTGCTGCGCTTTACTCGCCGCGCTTCCCCAGTGATCTCAAGCGGTGTCCTGTCATCCATGGAGGCCGCAGTAAGCGCTGCCTGAGAATCCTGCGGCCTGGTCATGTGACCGGGTGATGTCACTCAGTCACATGGTGCAGTCCCAGGTCCTCACACAGGTCCTGCAGCCTCGGTATGAGAGGAGATCACTGGGGGAGCACGGCGAGATGAGTGAATAGCGCAGGCAAAAAACGCCAGATAATGGACATGTCACTTCTTTTTAACGGATCCGCCTTTGAGGCCAGAAGCGGATCCGTAAAAAAATAAGTATCTGAATGCCAAATAGTGAAATTAATTGATTTGGCTGGGACAGCCGTCACTGCATTCCACTGCTAATAGTGGATCCGTACAAATCGCTACAAGTATGCACAGTGTGAATATAGCCTAAAGCACCAGGGGGCTGTCAATCAGCATGACTTTGTCAGTCATGCCCATCAACAGAGCAGAGTGGAAGACAAGCTACTTGTCTGTCGATGTGATGTCACTGGATGCCACAGAATCAACGGCAGAAGTGGTCAGTGACCGTTCTGTACCAGCAGATATCTTCACTGGGCAGAACAGGTAGGTAGTTAGCAACTACCTGCCTGTTAGTTATTAACCTCCCTGGCGGTATGATTATATCAAGAATATTGTACTAAAAGTGGTACCATTTTTTTGGTAAAAAATTTCTTTTATGGGCAGAAATTTTATACATTTGTATTTCCTGCCCAGTTCCGCCTCCAATGAGCCGCTGCAGCTCACAGAGACGGAACCAGGAAGTCTTATGGAGGCATCCGAAGGGGGCTCTCACCGGCGATCACAGCAGTGACATCGCTGAATCACCAGGAGAAGGTAAGGAGACTCCGCTGCTCCGAGTGTCAGGGGCGGACCTACCGTGGTGCAGCTGGTTCAGCTGCACCAGGGTCCCAACTGGGTAGGGGGCCCCTCAAGCATCAGTAGGGGGCCCCCGTGACCCTGTGACAGAGGAGAGGAGGGTAACTGAGGGAAGCTTCCTGCTTCCCTTGGGTGTTCCCGCCCCTCCTCTCGTCTGCAGCCCAGGCTCTAACCCTAACCCTAACTCCGACCTAACTGCTGCTGGCACCAACAACACCACACAACCCCCCGGTCCTCACAATGAGATGCGGCACTAGCCGCGGCCGTGGGTAAACCTGAGTGCAGGGCCGCACCGTCCATTGGACAGTGTGAGCCCTTTCACTCAGGCGGCATTCTGGCAGGGGGAGTGGCTGAGGAGAAGGGGGTGGTGCCATATCCCTGTCATGGTGCCGGCGGCAAGGGGCAGGTAAGACCCGCGGCCGCAGCAGGGGCGGCGGTGCTGGGCTCTGACAGCAACTTCCCCCGGTCCTCACCCGCGGCTGGAGCAGTGGCGGCGGTGCTGGGCTCTGACAGCACCTCCCCCCCCCCCGTCCGCGGCCTAACAGTGACTCGGGGTTACCGCTTCTGGCAGTGAAAGTTAACCCCGAGCTACACTCGGTAATACCGCTAGGTAGGTTAAGCCCAAAGTACAAAAATTTAAAAAAAAAAGTCCCTGATAACTCCTTTAACAATCATCCTGTACTTACAGTTGTGGCCAAAAGTATTGACACCCATACAATTCTGTCAGATAATACTCAGTTTCTTCCTGAAAATGATTGCAATCACAAATTCTTTGGTATTATTATCTTCATTTAATTTGTCTTCAATGAAGAAACACAATCCTAAAGCCAAATTGGATATAATTCCACACCAAACATGAAAATGGGGGTGAACAAAAGTATTGGCACTGTTAGAAAAATCATGTGATGCTTCTCTAATTTGTGTAATTAACAGCACCTGTAACTTACCTGTTGCACCTAACAGGTATTGGCAATAACTAAATCACACTTGCAGCCAGTTGACATAGAGTAAAGTTGACTCAACCTCTGTCCTGTGTCCTTGTGTGTACCACATTGAACATGGAGAAAAGAAAGAAGACCAAGAAACTGTCTGAGGACTTGAGAAACCAAATTGTGAGGAAGCTTGAGCAATCTCAAGGCTACAAGTCCATCTCCAAAGATCTGAATGTTCCTGTGTCTACCGTGTCATCAAGAAGTTTAAAGCTCATGACACTGTAGTTAACCTCCCTAGATGTGGACGGAAAAGAAAAATTGACAAGAGATTTCAACGCAAGATTGTGCGGATGGTGGACAAAGAACCTCGACTAACATCCAAACAAGTTCAAGCTGCCCTGCAGTCTGAGGGCACAACAGTGTCAACCCATACTATCCGTCGGCGTCTCAATGAAAAGGGACTGTATGGTAGGATACCCAGGAAGACCCCACTTCTTCCCCCGAGACATAAAAAAGCCAGGCTGGAGTTTGCCAAAACGTACCTGAGAAAGCCTACAACGTTTTGGAAGAATGTTCTCTGGTCAGATGAGACAAAAGTAGAGCTTTCTCCATTCGCCTTCCACGACAGCATTGGAGGATGTCGTCCACGCCCTATTGGGGGACAGGAACACAGAGAGGTTAAAAGCCCCTCCCCTTCCTCAGTACTCCAGTGTCTTCCTGTCCCCCTTGGGGCATGGAGAGGTTCCAGTGCTGTCAGGCCGGCAGAGGCAGCATTGGGGTGTACTTACAGCCGGGCCAGGGATGGACGTCGGGGGCGGCCTCCTCCTCCTTCTCGGGGCTCCCGTGGTGGGACCATCCGGCCTTCCTGCGTCCTACGGGGCAAAGCAGGCCGTGTATTGCAACGCCGGAGGCCTGTTCAGCTCTCCGGCGTCTCCCTCCTCCAGCTGCGGTCCCTGGGGCATGCATCAGAGGTGCCGCGGAGGCACTTCCGGTTTCGGGGGTGGCACTTCCGGTTCCGGGATGGCACTTCCGGTTTCGGACGGCGGCTCCTGTAAGGGCTGTGGCAGGCTGGGCGCGGCTCCAGGGAACCCAGCAGGACTTTCGCGCACTACTGCCCGCGGCCAGTGACCAGGAGGAGGGAGGGAACAGGTGTTCCTCGTTGGGGGCACGGTACTTCTGGATAAGTACCCGCCGGAAGCTACACCCAGGTAAGGCTGATCCCTGAAACATGGAAGGTGATAGGCTTCCACCTCTGCTTCTGCAGAGCCCAGCGTTCCCCCAGCTCATGTAAGTGTTTCTGGGGGTGGTCACAAGGGGTAGAGTTATTTAAGCCCTGCACTCACACTGGGACCCCCTTCTCTTCCCTTTTTGTCTATAGTGAGACGAGGGCCGTCTGTGAAAGGGAGCAATAATGTGGCTGTGGCACAAAATTTCCCTCTTCCTACAACAAGGTGTCGGCCATGACTGACAGGGTTGTCAGAATGGACTCCCCATCCTTGCTTGAGGAGCTCCAATCCATTAGGGAAGAGGTGCAGGCTTCTATCTCGGCACTGCGGGGTTTTGCTGCAGCTTCCGGGCCTTCCCCTCCGTAAGAGAGGAAGCTCCAGGATTGTGACTCTGTGGATCTCATGGAGGCTGGCCAGAGATCAGCTTTAGAGGACGGCGAGGATATTGCCGCTGTTGCCTTTGTCCAGACACGAGAATCTGGACACTACTATTTTTCCACAGAGTCCATGGGTGCATTGGTGGACACTGTCCATTGTACCATGGGAGTAAAGGTGGTGGAATCCCCTTCTTCTGTGCAGGACTAAATGTTCAGAGGACTGAAGGCTAAGCGACTCACCCCATCCGAGTGGATTGGAGGGTGATGACTTTGCTACCCTGGCCACCTGGATGTCCACCTTCGGGACCTCCCAGACAATCAGCTGCTATTGTAAACCCATTGTGCATGCCCTTGACACACTGTTGAAGCTAAGCAGCAGGAGCCTCAGTCACAGGCTAGATGGGAGACCTCATGAGAGACCCAATGGGAATCTCTATGGAAGTCTCTATAAAGTCAATGGGACTTCTAACATGAAGGTCTATGGCAGTTTTCAATTTGGGAAGCTTAGCATATAAGACCGCGTTGCCTTTTGAAGATTCCTCCCGGTTGAAGGACCCCCTCGTTCATAAAATGGAGAGTGTCCTCAAAAAATCCTGGGAGGCGGGAGCTATGTCTTTAACGGTGTACATTTCCTCTACATGTGAGCAGGTCTCTCTTTAAGTGGCTCACCCAGGTGGGAGAATTCATCCTGCAGGGTACTCCCAGGGAGGAGCTTTGGACTCCATTCCACTTCTGAGACGTGCTACGGGCTTCCTGGCCGATGCCTCTGCTGAGTCGTTCCGCGTTGGCGCCAGGTGCGCAGTGTTGGCTAACACAGCTCGCAGGGCAGTGTGGCTTACAAGGTGGAATGGGGAGGTCACGTTTAAGCTCCAGCTGTGTGGCCTCCCCTTGCAAAGGGCATTGGATGACATCCTGGAAAAGGTGTCAGACCGGAAAAGGTGTCTCCCGGAACAGATGCCCTTTCGGAGGCAGTCCTTTTGGCCTGAGCGCAGCCAACCCTCCCAGTCTAAAGGGAAGGGTAAGTCTGGTCGCTGGGCATTCCAGTACGGGAACAAGACCCATAATATCTTGCTCCCCCAGCAGCGGCATCACCAGCCGCCCCTAAACAAGGTCGCCTTCCCCATTGCGGGGCGGCTCCTGCGGTTTCTGCCACAGTGGCAAGCAATCTCCTTGTGCCCTTGGATCCTCTCGACCATTTGGGAGGGTCTACGCTTGGAATTCGAGAGCCAGCCCGTCCGTGTCTTCGAGCCCTCTCCCTTCCTCAGGGGTACTCTCGCACGTTTTTTTCTTGTCGGGTCTGCGACACCTGTTGGATTCGGGTGTGGGATCCCCGGTTCCTCCTGGAGAGAAGGGCCATGGGCGCTACTCCAGGTTGTTGTGGACCTCCAGAACGCGTATTCTCATGTCCCCATTCACCCGTCCCACAAGCGCTTTCTGCGATTCACGATCTCCGGGGCAGACGGGATGGTCCATTCTCGGCTTAATGTGCTGCCCTTTGGGATTTCGTCGGCCCCAGAGGTTACTAAACTCATGGGGGAAGCAATCACATTCATCCCGACCCAGGGGATATGTATGCTTCCCTATTTAGACGACATGTTGGTGGTGGCTCCTTCGGCAGTGCTTCTGCGCACAAAGGTCTCCAACACATTGGAGATTCTTCAGTCCCTCTGATGGGTACCCAATCTTCGGGAATCGGAACGGGTGCCTGCAACCCGACGTCAATTTTTGGGAGACTTGCTGGCCTCCTCCAGACAGACCTCGTTCTTTCCTGCGGCATATCAGCTTTTGCGCCGAGTGAATCTGACCCGCTTCCGGGAAGCAATGTCCCTGTTAGGGGCCATGATGGCCTGCATTCAGTCAGTAACATGGGCTCAGGCTCCTTCCCGACTGCTCCAGGAACACATACTGAGTTCCTGGGACAGACGTCAGAATTCCTTAAACTCGCGGGTCCGGACCCCGGGGCGGGTGGTAACCTTGCTTTCCTGGGGATGAATCCCAGACACCTTCCTGTGACCTCCGTTTCCACTGATGCCAGCGGTTCCGGTTGGGGCACGATGGTAGTTCGCACACCGTTCCAGGGGATTTGGAGTCGCTCGGTCAGTCGCCAGTCTTCAAACTTCTGGCAGTGGAGGAAGCGCTTCTTGCTGCAGCTCACGTTCTCCGGGGTCATCATGTCAAGGTCCTGTCAGACAATGTGACTACGGTTGCTTTCTTGCGGTACCAAGGTGGTACTCGTGGCTTACACTTGCAGGGGCTGGCAAGACTGTTCTTTTTGTGGGCAGTACGCCATCTTCTCTCCTCTTCGGCAGTACATCTGAAGGGAATGGCCAATGTACAGGCAGATTCTTGAGCCGCACGGAGGTCCACCCAGGAGAATGGTGCTTCCATCCGGAAGTATTTCGCTCTCTTACGGACAGGTGGGGTGTCCTTTCGATCGACCTGTTCGCTTCGGGCTCGAATACAAAGGTGCCAACCTTTTTCTCCCTGACGTTGTTGGACCATCCTCGGGGGCTGGACGCTTTTGCCCATCCCTGGGACTTCCGGTTGGTGTCTGCATTTCCTCCAATCCCGCCACTTCCCATGACGTTGCAACGGATTCAGGCTGAGGGGGTGACACTATCCTGGTGGCTCCCCTGGGGCCCAAACTGGCGTGGTACGACGCCATCCGAGACCTGGGCCTGGAGGGACCGATAATGTTAGCCCAGTCTCAACCTACTGTCCCAGGGTCCTCTGTTTCACCCCGGCCCTCAGTGGCTCATTCAGGCGGCCTGGCTGTTGCGGCCGGGATCCTGAGGACCAAGGGTCTCTCCCAGGCAGTGATCCGCACGCTTGAGCAGAGCAGGAAGCCTGTGACAAACGCTATTTACGGGAGGGCTGGAATCGGTTCCTGTCCTGGTGTGCTCCTTCCATCCCGACCATGCATCATCCTAATGTGGCCCAACTCTTGGATTTTTGCAGCGTAGCTTGGATTTGGGGCTTCAGCCGAGCACTCTTTAAGTCCAGAGGTCGGCACTTGGGGCGGTTTTTGCCCAGGATCTTGCTTCCCATCCATGGCTCAAGCAGTTTTTTACTTCTGCTTGGGGGTGGCGTCCCCGGATTCGGCCTTCTGTCCCTCCCTGGGATTTGATGCTTGTTCTCTAAGGGCTTGCTCGAAGTCCCTTTGCACCCTTGTCTGCTGCATCCCTTACGTCTCTCTCTCACAAGGTGGCGTTTTTGGTGGCCATCACTTCTGCTCCCAGAGTTGGATAACTGCAGGCACTCTCTGTCTGGGCTCCGTGCCTCGTGGTGTCCGTTGTTCGCATTACGCTTCGGTTGCATTCATCTTTTCTTCTGAAAGTTGTTGGCTTTCCATCGGTCCCAGGATGTGGTTCTGCCTTCAATTTGTCAATCCTCCTGCTAATGCGGCTGAGGCCGTGTTTCACTCCTTGGATGTTCGTCGGACTGTCCTCCTCTATCTCCGAGAGTCTGCTTCCTGGAGGTTAGATCAGAACCTGTTTGTTCGGCTTTTGGCAATAATACAGGGAAGAAGACTTCCCAGGCTACCATCACTTCCTGGATCAAGAAGGCAATCTGTGAGGTCTACGTCGCTCCGGTCCTTGCTCCTCCGGTGGAGTTGAAGGCTCCTTCAACTCGGGCTGCTGCTACTCCCTGGACGGAGCAGGCTGGAGCTTCATCGGAGCTGATTTGCAGAGCGGCTACGTGGTAGCCTCTCCTCACTTTTTCTCGCCTCTATAGGTTAGATCTGTCCTTCAGTCGGGATCTGTCCTTTGGTAGGAGAGTCCTACAGGCAATAGTCCCACCCTGAGGAGTATCGGTGGTATTCCTCCAATGCTGTCGTGGAAGGCGAATGGAGAAAACTGAATTAGTCCTTACCGGTAATTCCTTTTCTTGGAGCCTTCCACGACAGCATCAGTTCCCCCCCTTGTTGGTGTTTGGTTCCGGTTTGTATCAGATAATCCATGGCTAAGGGTGATCTTGGTAAACACTGGAGTACTGAGGAAGGGGAGGGGCTTTTAACCTCTCTGTGTTCCTGTCCCCCAATAGGGCGTGGACGACATCCTCCAATGCTGTCGTGGAAGGCTCCAAGAAAAGGAATTACCGGTAAGGACTAATTCAGTTTTTTGGGCAAAGGTATCAACATAGAGTTTACAGGAGAAAAAAAGAGGCATTCAAAATAAAGAACATGGTCCCATGGCGGAGATTCCCTGATGTTTTGGGGTTGCTTTGCTGCCTCTGGCACTGGACTGCTTGACCGTGTGCATGGCATTATGAAGTCTGAAGGCTACCAACAAATTTTGCAGCTTAATGTAGGGCCCAGTGTGAGAAAGCTGGGTCTCCCTCAGAGGTCATGGGTCTTCCAGGAGGACAATGACCCAAAATATACTTCAAAAGCAGTAGAAAATGGTTTGAGAGAAAGCACTGGAGACTTCTAAGGTGGTCAGCAATGAGTCCAGACCTGAATCCCATAGAACACCTGTGGAGAGATCTAATAATGGCAGTTTGGAGAAGGCACCCTTCAAATATCAGGGACCTGGAGCAGTTTGCCAAAGAAGAAAGGTCTAAAATTCCAGTAGCATTGTAAGAAACTCATTGATGGTTACCGGAAGCGGTTGATCGCAGTTATTTTGGCTAAAGGTTGTGCAACCAAGTATTAGGCTGAGGGTGCCAATACTTTTGTCTGGCCCATTTTGGAGTTTTGTGTGAAATGATCAATGTTTTGCTTTTTGCTTCATTCTCTTTTGTGTTTTTTCATTGAAGACAAATTAAATGAAGATAATAATGACAAAGAATTTGTGATTGCAATCATTTTCAGGAAGAAAGTGTGTATTATCTGACAGAATTGCAGGGGTGTCAATACTTTTGGCCACAACTGTATAATTTCCCAAAATCAGCACATCTGATTTAACTCTTATGGTACCTTTACACGCCGCGACGGCAGGCTGGATACAGCCCGCTACAGGCTACAAATGTAGCTTGTAGCGTCAATGTAGCCCGTCGTAGCGGCGTCTGAAGACGCGACGCTACAGCCGGCGACAGATACATCTGTTTATGGGCTCTGCTCGAAAACTGATGGCTACATCGCCGATGGTAGCGAGCTGTATCGGCGTGTAAAGAAGCAACGGAAGGGAACTCCGGACACCCTGCGATGTAGCTAAGGCGTGACCCTGGCTCCGTGGTACCGCGCCCCATGTGCGATCATTGGTGGAAGATGGTGCTTTGCGATTGGTTGTCGCCGCACAGGGCGGCATATTTAAGGAGCCGACGAGTCACACTACACAATCGCTCGAGCGTGCTGTATTACTCAGCCTCCTGCGATGCCTGCCCAATAATGATGTTCTGGCTTCGTCCTATCAGCGTACGGACGGCTCGTAATCCACAATTGTGGCACGCCTATGTGCTGTCCCTGCTGCACCAGGTACGCCCATAGTAGCTGGTTGTAGCGGTGTGTAAATGAGCTACAGCTGGCTACTTGAGACACCCGGCGATGTAGCTAGCTATAGATGTAGCGTGGCGTAGCGCACCTTGTCGCGGCGTGTAAAGGAGATGCGTTCACCGTTTGTAGCCGTTTGAGCGTGCTCGTGCACGTGAAGTAGCGCGATGTATCCAGCCTGCCGTCGCGGCGTGTAAAGGTACCATTAGATATATGAAAAAGCTAAGTAGATTGAAACAAAACAGTGAGAATTAATAAAAATGCTGAGTCAGTGTTAATACCTACACAGATGTGTAAAATCAGGCAACATAAAGCTGGACAGTAGTGCCTGTGATGAGTCAGTTGGCGTATAGCTGATCTTACACTCTATTCTGCACTCCTTGATTGTGCAGCCTCCTTCACTGTAGAGGCATATTCAGATTAGGTTCCCGATAAATGAGATGCACTTTGTCCCGATTATAGGGCTTATATTGATTGCCAATACGTAAACTAAGTATTTTTTGTTTCCTATCGCCAAGACAGCACCCACCGAGAGAGGGGATCCGCCCCCAAGGACAGGAAACCCACAGATAACAAGGGGCGGTCCCCCTCGCCTCCTCAGTTGGTTTCCTGTCCTTGGAGGGAACCTACAGATGAAGTTCAGCTTACCCAGGGCCTGAGGCTTTCATGCGGGGCCGGAGGAGGTGGACTGTGGGTCCTATCATCAGGGTCCTGGGCGGTAGTCTCCCCCGTTGGCCGGTCAGTGAGCACGACCCAGTGTCCGGGTGATGCCGCTCTGGGTCGGGCGGGGTGCTTCCTGGGGCCGTCCCCGGGGCTTGTCTAGCGACGCAGAGCGGGTAGTCAGCGGAGAGATGTCGCACGTGGCCGGCTTTCGGGGTTTCTGGTGCGCATGCGTGCCGGCCGGTGGATACACCCTGTAACCCGGAAGTGCGCGTCACTTACGGCAGTACGGAGAAGGGCGCATCTGACGCCAGGAGGACGCCATTCAAATCCGACATCTGGGGCCTCGTTGATATGCCCAACATGTCTTCCCCAGAGATGCGGAGGGTGTCAGCCAGCCAGTCAGAGGGAGCAACTGCGGCAGCAAACAGCCGTCCAAGTCCGGCAGTGCCTGTAAGTAGCGCTCCACTGAAAGCAATAAGGGCTCCAAGTCCAAGGCTGGGTCTCCACCTCCTGAACCGATACCTGATTGTCAGCATTAGGGGTGAGTTGTGCATGTTCATCCACTATTCTAATTCACCACTCTTTCTCTCTGTCTCCTTCTGTCTCATTTTCATTCTTGCCAGACTAAAAAGAGGTCAGAGAAGCGTAAACATAAGTTGTATGCCTTGTGTGAACAGACCCTGTGAAGACTATGACAAGCGGTTGTACCACTGCTGTATCGCTCAGACTCTTGACGAAGAAGCTCCTATACGTACGGCAGACCTTAAGACCTTTATACGGACGAGATCAGGACTTCCCTTTCCAAGATTCATCAGCCCTGTGTACCACCTCCTCTCCATCAGTCTCCCTATAGGTCAGATGTTGATTCCCAGGAGGAGGGTCCCGTTAAATCGTCCCATTCGGGCTCCTCGTCTGAGGATGAGGGAGGCTCTTGTTTTGCCATACAAGAAATGGATGGCCTGGTGAAGTCTGTTCGTGTCACAATGGGGATTGTAGACACTAAGGAAGCAAGGTCCGTTTAGGACGTCATGTTTGTTGGGTTGTCTCAGAGGAAGAGACGTGTTTTTCCTGTTATTGAGGCCATTAAGTCCTTGGTCAAATCAGAGTGGGAAAAGCAGGACTCTAGGCGTTTTTTGCCCTCCTCTTCAAAACGGAAGTGTTACCCCTCGTGGGTCTGCCGCAGGGTTCCAGCACCCTCTGCTGGAGTAGCGCTGCTCTTCTCCTCCCTTTCCGGGGCTACTGCTTGAGCACATGAAACTGCATCTCCAAACCTGTTTCTGCTGGAGAGACTGCAGGGAGCATGCTCCTCCCCTCAGCCAATCACCATGCTTCTGTGTCCTGCCAATCAGGACTGCCCTGCTATGATATAAACTTCCTGTTTCCAGTCAGTCGGGGACAGGGCAACTTCTCCCTTGTGGAGCTGCCATTTCTGGTCTTGTCAGGTCTTTCCTTATTTGGCTTGTTACCTGATTTCTGTGTGTTCCTTCCCACAGATTCCTGCCCTGCCGGCTCCTCGCTGACTTCCGTGTTCCTGGCTGGTTTCCCGGATCTCTTCCAAGCGGATAGCTGTCTCAAGCCTGGCTCCGGATTCCCCGTGTTCCTGGTTTCCCGTTTCCGATCCTATACCCGGTTGCTGTATTGTTTCCCACGTTGCCTTGGGTCGGTTTAACACCCGTGTCCGCTTCATCGGTCCCCCCGAGGTTGGTACCGGCGGTATCCCTGTATAGGGGTTAAGCGCTCCGGGGCCTCCTTCGGTGGTGTTCCGGTGCTGTGACCGTGTGGCCCTCCCCTGGGGCGTGGGTGTGTGTGTTGTTCAAATAAACCTGTTGACTCTACTGTACTGGTCCGTCTCTCTGTCATCCCGGTATCAGCATCCGCTTTATGCGGTCCAGTGGGTCCACACATAGGGTCTGTCAGTAGGACGTGACAGGAAGTACCCTTTTGATGATTCGGAGTTAATGAACTTGTCTAAGATCCCCAAGGTTGATGCGGCTGTGGCCTCCTCATCCTAAGAGAATGTGTTACCTTTGGAGGATGGGGGTTGTTGAGGGACCCCTCTGATAGGAAAGCTGATACCCTGTTGAAAAAATCCTGGGAGGCGGGTATTGGGGCGCTTAAACCAGCCATTGCTTCTACTTGTATAGCCCGTTCCTATTTGGTATGGTTGGATCAGTTGGAACAGCAGATTCGGTCCGGGGTACCGCGAGACAGGTTGTTGGCCGCTATTCCTCAGATCCGAAGTGGCTCGGCAAATCTGGCGGATGCGTCAGCTGATTCTCTCCGCCTGGCAGCTAGATCAGCGGGGCTCTCTAATGCAGTCTGCAGATCGTTGTGGCTAAAAGAGTGGAAAGGGGACGCCCATGCTAAAAGCAAGTTATGTGCGATCCCGTGTGGGGGTGAGTACCTCTTTGGCTCCGTGCTTGACGTTATTTTTTCTAAGGCAGGAGAAGTAAAAAAGGGGCTCCCTAATTCTTCTGTTCCTAAATACAGGAGAGCCTTCCGGAAACGCCAGTATACCAGGGAACAGTCAAACACCAAGTGGGAGACGGCGGAGAAAAAACAGCGGTGCTTATTACGGTGGTTCCTCATCCTCTTAGTTAATTGTGACCCACATGTCGGTGGACGATTGGCTCATTTTTTCCATCAATGGTCCCAAATTTCAAATAGCCAATGATCCTCGGCCTCATTTCATCTGGCCTTAAACTTGATTTTGTGAAGGTCCCAGGGGACTCCTTTTTTCAAACTATTCTTTCTAGTCCTCTCCAGCAGCAGGCACTGGAGTTGGAGGTCAAGGAATCGTTACGTAAACAAGTGTTGATGGCTGTTCGGGGTGACCAGGAAAAAATAGAATTATTCTTACCATTAATTCGGTTTCTAGGATACCTTCCACGACAGCATAGGAGGTTGCCTCTCTACGCCCTAATTGGGACAGGAAGCACAAGAGAGGTTAAAAGGCCCCTCCCACCTCCCATTAGCCAGTGTCTTACAAAGAACCATAGCATGAGAGTAAACAACAGTACAAAGGAAAACATTCCAGAAATAACACGAGGAATAACAGAGAGGAAATTAAGTGCTGTCGTGGAAGGTATTCTAGAAACCAAATTAACGGTAAGAATAATTCTATTTTCTCTAGGACCTTTCCATGACAGCATAGGAGGTATACCAACGAATAAATACCTAGGGCGGGACTATGGCCTGCAGGACCTTCCTGCCAAAAGCCAAATCCCTACTGGAACCCAGGTCCAGACGGTAGTGTTTCGTGAAGGTATGTAAGGACGACCAGGTAGCAGCCGTGCAGATCTGCTAAGCAGAAGCCCCAGCTCGTTCAGCCCAGGAGACAGCGGTAGACCTGGTGGAATGGGCAGTAAATCCAGAAGGCGCTGACAGCTGCTGGGACAGGTAGGAATCTGCAATGGCCTTCTTAATCCAATTTGCAATAGTGCTCTTGGATACCTTCATGCCCTTATGGGGACCAAAGGCCTTGACAAAGAGATTGTGATCGACGCACCAGGGTGCCGAGACGTCAAGATAATGGAGAGCCGTCCGCCGGACATCCAAATCGTGGATCTCTTCCTCCGTAGGAGTCTGGGGATGCTGACAGAAGGACGGAAGAACAATCGATTGAGAGCGATGGAAGTCCGAGACCACCTTGGGAAGGAACAAAGGATCCAATTGAAGAACAATGCAGTCATCCCAGATGGTGAGGTACAGGGCCCGGATGGACAAAGCCTGGAGCTCCCCAACACGTCATGCAGAAGTAATCGCCACCAAGAACGCCGTCTTGTGAGACAACCGCTGGAGGTCACAAGACGAAAGATGCTCATAGGGAGACCGAGAAAGACTAGTGAGGACCACATTGACTGCCACCATGAAGCGAAGAATCCATTGATGATTCGCTAAATCAGCATCAAACACAGAACTGAGAGCCGAAACTTGGACTTTAAGCATACTGGGTTTAAGACCGAGGTCCAACCCATTCTGAAGAAAATCCAGAATCTGGGAGACATTGGGCCGAAGAGGATCAGGCGGACAGAAGCCACACCAGAATGTAAACTTCTTCCAAATTGTGTTATAAATCGCATTAGTAACTGGTTTGCGTTTTTTTTTGTAGGGTGGCCACCACCTTCTCAGACAGGCCCTGAGCCCTCAGCACCCGGGCTTCAGAAGCCAGGTAGCTAAGCTGAGTTTCTGTGGATCTGGATGGAACAGAGGACCCTGAGACAACAGGCTGGGATCCGGAATCAGGAGGACAGGACCGTCGACTTTGAGCCCATGATCAGATTGTACCAACTTCTCCTGGGCTAAAGAGGGGCTACCAGGATAGTGGGGACCTTCCGCAGAGTGCGTGCGAGGAGGGGAATAGGAGGAAAGGTGTAAGCCAGAGGAAAATCCCATGACTGGGAGAAGGCATCCACCCCCGCGGCCTCGTCCCGAGGATTGAGGGAGAAATATGTTTCGACTTTCCGATTGGCGCTGGAGGCGAAGAGGTCGATCGCCGGGGTGCCCCATCTTGCGACCAGGGTGCAAAAGACAGCTTGGTCCAGACTCCATTCCCCCGGGTGGACATCCTGGCAGCTGAGAAAATCCCCTGCAGGTTCATGGACCCCTTCAGGTGGACAGCTGAGAGGGACAGCAAGAACTATTCATCCCAAAGGAAGATCCAGGAGGACACTGACGACAGGGACCTGGACTTCATACCGCCCTGGTGCCGGAGGTGAGCCACTGTGGTGACATTGTCCAAGTAGACAAGGACATGACAACACGAGCTGGGTCTGAGCCGCCCGAAGGGCCTCCTCGACTGCACTCAGTTCCTGGTAATTGGAGGACCGGGAACTGACGGAGCGACCCCAGACCCCCTGGAGCGGAGTGGGACCCACCATGGCTCCTCACCCCCTCTGGCTGGCATCTGTAGTAAGCGTCACTAGAGGAGTCTGATCCCACAAAACCCCCCATTGCAGGTTTCGGAAGTCCAACCACCAGAGGAGGGACGAGGAGACGGACCCCGGGAGGCGAGCCCGACGATTCAGGGACGAAGGGAGCCCGTCCCAGCAAGATAGGACATGTGCCTGCATTACTCGAGAGTGAGCCTGAGTACACATGACAGACGGGATGCAGGACATCATGGAACCCAACACCGACATCTTCTCCCGAAGGGTGGGAGACGCTTGACGCCTCAGGGAGAAAACCTTGGCTAGAAGGGTCAACCTGTGGGAGTCCAGAAGAAAGGAAGCCTGCTGGTCGGAATCCAGTAACACCCTCAGAAATTGTCTCGTGGAGGAGGGCTGCAGATGGGATTTCCGGAGGTTTGGGATCCAATCCAGGGACCGAAGAATATGCAGGGATTCCTCCACACTGCTCCAGAGGGATTGAGGCGATGGAGCAATGAGAAGGAAGTCGTGCAAATAAGGCACAATAGAGATGCCGCGACCCCGAATGAAGGCCACTACCTCCGCCATGATTTTGGAGAATATTTGGGGAGCCGAGGAGATTCCGAAGGGGAGAACATTGAATTGAAAATGGAGGACGTCCCCCTTGTATAGGATGGCGAACTTCAGGAACTTCTGGTGCCGAGGATGGATGGGCACATGAAAGTAGGCATCTGTCAGGTTTATCGTAGCCATCTGGTGATGCAGCCCGATCAGTGGAATCGCAGTACAGACGGACTCCATCTTGAAACGCCAATATCGGACGTGACTGTTGAGGCATTTCAGGTTGATGATGACCCTGGAATCCCCGGACGGTTTTTTGACCAGGAACAGACGGGAGTAGTGACCAATCTCCACGTCATGACTGGAAACAGCGGAAATGACGTTTGTGAGAAGGAACTCCTGTACTTTTGAGTACAGAAGATCCTGGGCAACCTGAGAGGACAGGGTGGTGACCCGGAGACTTGGCGTAGGAAGCGACTAGATCTCGATGAGCAATCCCTCGGAGATGACATTCAGAACCCATTGGCAATTGGTGATCCTTCGCCACTGGGGAAGAAAGGCCGAGAGTCGCCCCCCCACCGGGACCGAGTCACTGCTTGTTGGGACGAGGGTGCTGCTGCTGAGCAGGGACGAGGATATTCCTGCCTCGCCCCTTCTGATAACTCCACCTGCCGATTTTACCTTTGCCCTTGGGCTGGGAGGCCGGAGGCACCAGGGGATGAAAGGACCTCTTACGCCCAGATGCCTGTTCGGGAAGGGCCTTGTGGTCTGTGGCCTTGCCCAGAATGTCGTCTAGAGCAGGCCCGAACACCAAGTCCCCCTTGAAAGGCAGGGAACACAGCCACATTTTAGAAGTGGTGTCACCGCTCCACATCTTCAACCACAAAGCCCGCCTGTCAGAGTTGGACAACACCGAAGACCTGGCCACCAGAAGGACCAATTCCACTGAGGCATCAGCTAGGAAACAAGAAGCCTTCCGAAGCAGAGGAAGGGAGTCGAGAAGTTCTTCCCTAGGGGTGCCTTGGGACATGGGACTCCAACTGGTCCAACCACTTCAGCAGGGACCGGGAGACACATGTGGAGGCGATGTTAGCCTGAATGGTGGCAGAGGAAGCTTCCCATGAACGCTTCACAAAGCTCTCAATCTTCCGATCAATCTGATCCCTCAGCTGGGATGTGTCCTCAAAAGGGAGGGCAGTCTTTTTTTTGCCACACGAGCAACCTGCACATCCACCTTCGGGACCCCCCCAGTGAATCTCACTATCCTCAAGGGAAACCGCTGACCCGGATCACCCCGAGATCTGTGGTCGGGGAACTCCATTCCTGAGCAATTAAATCCCGGAGGGTGGAATGCACCGGGAATCCAATACGCTTGGCCGACTGAAGAACAGACAGGGCATTTAGCAGACTTCCCAGCAACCTTCTTGGGGTTTTCCTTGTCACCCTGCAAGAAAGCACAGAGAAGCTGCAATCAGCACAGTCCCCCTTTGGGCAGCACAAGGGACCCCCCCCTGCACCTTAACTCACTGTGGCCGGGGGAGCACTGGGTTCTGCAGACGCAGAGGAAGACATGACCCAGGACGGAATGCAGCTTACCTGGCATCAGAAGTCTTCAGGGCAGCCTCATAACACCAAAGGCCTGCCCCCAGTGCAGAAAAAAGACCATCCCCTGCCCCCTGCCCAAGGTCCAGGCAGGTCCCAAACATGGCGGTGAGTCCGCATGCCGCCGCACCGGGTCCCGCCTACTGAGACCCGGAAGCACTGCGCTCCCCGCCGGAGAAGCGCGTGACCGGAAGTTCCACCGCGTCACTTACGGTCCACGGCAGCGTGCATAGGCAGGAGGCGGCCTGCAGGCTCAGCCCAGGAAGAGGCCGCTGACCGGGGAGCCGCCGGCCCGCTTCACCCGAGGAGGGGATCCGGAGGGCCAGGGCTGGTCCCAGAACCCCCCAGCAGAGGACCACTGTGGGGGACCGAGAGACAGCCGGAGGAGGAGCAGGGGCCCGACTAACGCCGCCCGGCAAAAACTTCAAGGTACACTGCAGCTTGCCGCAACCACAGCATAGGAGAGAAAAAAACCCTCTCCATGCCCCAAAGGGACAGTAAAGACACTGGCTAATGGGAGGTGGGAGGGGCCTTTTAACCTCTCTTGTGCTTCCTGTCCCAATTAGGGCGTGGAGAGGCAACCTCCTATGCTGTCGTGGAAGGTTCCTAGAGAAAAGGGGTTTTTATTCCCCTTTGTTTCTGGTTTCTAAACCGGATTGTTCGTTAAGAACAATTATTAATCTTCGTAAATTGAACTCCTTCCTCCGATTCCAGTCCTTTAAAATGGAGTCCATTCAGTCTGCCATTCGCCTTCTATACCCTAGGTGTTTTATGGCAGTACTTGACTTAAAAGACGCCTACTACCATTTGCCTGCTCATACAGATCACCAGGTTCCTCAGAGTGGCGGTGGCCTTGGAAGGTTGGGTTTGCCATTTGCAGTTTGCCGCCATGCCATTTGGCCTTTCCATGGCTCCTCGTGTTTTTACCAAGGTGACCTCGCCTGGCTCAGGGTCGATGGACTCCAGAGGAAGAATTGGGGTCTTCCAATTTGAAGGAGTTACGGGCGGTCTAGTATGCTCTTCTCCAGTTTTTGCCCCACCTACGCAACTCCCATATCAGAATTCAGCCGAACAACACCACATTAGTGGCTTACATAAATCACCAGGGGGGAAACCGGTCGCCTTCTCTACTGGCTACCACGACCACAATATTTCAGCTAGCAGAGGTACATTTTCTCTCCCTGACGGCCCTACATTTCAGAGGGATGGACAACGTCGGAGCCGACTTTCTCAGCCGCCACTCTGTCAGGCAGGGGGAGTGGGGTCTGAACAGGGCAGTGTTCTGAGGGATTGTGCGTCTCTGGGGCATGCCAGAAATAGTTGTTTGCAACCAGGAAACCCTGAGGAATAGGCAGGTTCGGCGCTTTGCTTCCCTGCATCCCTCGGACCTTCCAGAGGTGGTGGATGCTCTGCGGGTGCCGTGGAATTTTCATCTAGCTTATGCATTTCCTCCATTCTGTCTGCTTCCTCTGGTGCTGTGCAAGATCAGGGAGGAAGGAGCGAGAGTCATCTTGATAGCCCCCTTTTGGCCCAGGAGACCATGGTTTTTCTGGCCGCAGGCAATGTCGGTATCCGACCCTTGGGTTCTCTCGGGGGATCGGAGGCTTCTCTCTCAGGGCCCGTTTTATCACCCACAGGCGGATGGCCTTCATCTAACGACCTGGAATTTGAGAGGCAGCTTCTAAAACGGCGGTGGTTCTCCGATGCTTTGGTTTCTACCCTCCTCAGCAGTAGAAAGGAGGTTACCACTAACCTGTATTGTAGGGTGTGGTGAATCGTGACCTGAACCTGGCAGCTCCACAGCGCCTCCTGTTAAACCCAGGTCAGTCAGAGAACTGCCTGAGGATAAAGAAGGGCCGCAGCTGCCTTGCCTGTGCTGGTTTATTAAGGCACCTCTCAGTGAGTGTGGTATATGTCTTCTAGCCCGCAGCCAGAAGCACATATAATCTCCTCCACCCCGTCACTGCCAGAGGCCCTGAATAACCCCAAGCACAAATGCTTCCACCAGCTTCTCGTTTAATATAAGTCCAGTCCGTGGTCGGGCTTATATTGGGTCAGAAACCAACCCAGGTAGAGTTATATGAGCACACGGACGAGGGAATCGTGATCAAGATAAAAAGAGCAACTCAGGATTAAATTTATATATTTAATCACCCTAATGGTACACTAGATATTAATATTTACAGTTATTATTCAGATGTTACAAATATTACAGTCAGATATGCCAATAAAAGGAGGAATGGAATACACAGAATTACACACACGTGAGCAGTTACCTTAGTGCTGATGGCACCACAAGGGCGGCGTGATGCCAATCTGTTCCTTGGGTAATCTCTGGCCTTGGTGGAAAAATGCCCATTCAGAAGAAATACCAGGTGGAGATGGGGCAGATGAGTTTTATACATTATGGGCTGACCCCTGTCTCCACCCATCTCACACCTCTGGGATGTCTCACAATTCCCACCCCTCTGAGGGGAGATATGGACACCCAGATACCATAATGTTCCCTAGCCGTGTCCATCGGCATCACAGACGGAAGATAATACTTTCATATTTTTAGTTATGATTTTATCTTCGTCTGGATATGAAACATGACTATTTTGGTAGCAGCCTAGCAGCCAATATCCTGTTTAGATGGCTTACAGTTATCCTACATTCATGTGAATACCATGCTTGTCACCGCCTAGACGTCACGATCATGGATCTACGCTTGCCATGTTCATAGACAGCACGGCTCATGAAATATTAAGGTTATAGTCACGGTGCCTTCCAGTCTGCCTGGGAAGAAAGAGACTTAAATTGGACGGGTCACCTTTTGGCAAAACCCTAGTCCTGAGGAAGCTCCATACATCTACCTAATTACCACATCAAAGTTAAGGATGAGTCCTGTTGTGTGGACAGTTGGCTTCCATCTAGGTGCTAATTACTGTGCTATTTGCAAGAGATAAATGACTTCTGCCTGTCAGAAGGGTGGGGGCTTATCTCTTTGTGAGTGAGATGTGCCTTCAAATTGCTTTCTGGATGGAATATAGGGAATATGGCAATTCCTTACCAATATTCATCACATAGGGTTTGGCATAACTTTTTGGTTTGTAAGATTTATGCTTCTGTTAATAAATCCTACTCTCGTTTGGAGTTTGAAGGCTCTAACTTATTTGCATCTTATCAAACCACCTAAATCTGCAGGGGGTTGAATACTACTTGTAGGCACTGTATTTATTAGATAAAAGGAATAAAAATATACAGCTTCTTAACATATTAATTTTAGGTAATGTGAGAAGGATGAAGTAGGAAGTACAAAGATGATTTTAAACAAACACAAATTAATAGACAGTGTATATATATGGCGTTAAATCTGTTTTTGAATAAGGCAGTGCTTCCATGGAATAATCATCTGCAAAAGAACATATACTTATTTGTTTTAAAAAATAAATGATTGTTTATGACTAAGGAAAACTATAAGAGTGGAGACTATAATATACTATATACATACATTTCCACCTCTGAGCTAATTAACCACACACATTGAAGTGAACAGCACTTCTCCAAGAGGGTGTGATGGTGGGTTTACACACACCAATTTATGTGTTCAATCTCTGAACCAATCTCTGGTTGCAGTGAAATCATGGATACATTGCTCCATTTTGTGGCTGTGTACAACATGGAGCAATGTATCCATGATTTCACTGCAACCAGAGATTGGTTCAGAGATTGAACAGATAAATTGGTGTGTGTAAACCCACCATAACGTCTCTAAACAATTAAGGTAAACCACTTGAATAGACCAAACAGCTGATTACTTGATCTATGTATGTATATAATGACCATTTATTCTATGTTCTGACATACCCGAGGAAGGCTGTGTGTACAGAATATTCAGCCGAAACGCATTGTATCTCCCCCCCCCCCCCCCCCTTTTTATGCATCAAAACATTTTTTTGTTGTTACATTTTTTTTTGGGAATAAACCTTTGAAAAATAAGAAGAAGGCCTTACTCCATCACTTTGGGAGCGCCCTACATCTTTCCGGATGTTACCTGAAATCCTCCAGTCATGGATTCTGTAAAATACGATTACCGGTAAGTAATCTCAGATTTTTCAAATATTCTTATAGTAGTAATGCAATACCAAAATTTCCTTTTTTCACATTTAGCATATTTTAGCATTGTACCGCTGTATATATTTTTGTAGTTATAGTGTTTTTTTCAGATAAGCACCTGTTCACACCTGTTGAAGGTGCTGGTCAGTCTTTTTTAATACATATATTAGGACACAGTGGAGTCTAGCTGGACTAAAAATATAGAAATGTAGTATAGTTCTGATATAGCCATGTCTCTTACCTGATGGGCAGGGCATTGCAGTATAGGTATAGGTATCCATGGTTATGACCACTCAGTGACAGTTAGTTGCTAGTGGTTGTAACCATGGATACCTAAGCTGCAATGCTCTGCACATCAAGTAAGAGACATGGCTAATGAGAACTATATTACATTTCTAACTGGAAGTATTTACTAAAAATATTATTATTACACCTACTACATATTGAGATATCATCTTGGAGATGGAAATACCCCTTTTAAGTGCAGCAGACCTACTAACTGTGCAACACATCTGCTTATCAGTAATGGCCACTTTACACGCGGCTACATTTCTAGCTTATCCACAGGTAACTTACTGGCTGCAGTGAAATCATGGAGACATTATTCCATTCGTACACAGCAACAAGATAGAACCAAGTCTCCATGATTTCACTGCAGCCAGTAAGTTACCTGTGGATAAGCTAGAAATGTAGCCGCGTGTAAAGTGGCCATAAACGTTTTACTCTCCTGGCAGTTCTTGTACATATCAGTGACTCCGCTCTCATCTTCTGCATATTTTTCTCATGTGTACATGTAGGCATGAGACTCATTTTTAAAGAGTAAAAATACTTTCAGGCATGTATGTACTTGAATTGTGTGCACTACAGATGCATTTTCCAATGGCTTTCAACAACCCCTTAAAGGGACACTGTCAGGTCATTTTTCAGTGTGATACTAATATCACCCTTGAATTTACCTGGGCAGACCTTTTAAAAACATGTAAAATCATTATTCTACCCTTTGTACTTTCCATATTATCAGCATCTTCACACCCTGCAGGGAGTCACTGCATTAGTCCTCTCCATTATAAGCAAACAGGAATAGTCAGGCTGCTGTATAAACTGTCATGCAATTATATACTCCCTCTCAGCAGCTCTCTTTTCCCTCTGCTCTCAGTGCTGTGTGGTTTCACTTCTGAAGCTACTGTTCTGTTCAGGACACGGAGGGAGAAAGCTACAAGTCTGCCCTCTCTGATCTAAACTCCATTTGTTTCTATAAAAAGGAATCCCTGCTGTGCTCTGAGAGATCCTGTGTTTATCTGATCTTTTTGTTTTGCTGCATTAGGCTGCCTTCACAGTTGCGGACCCCTCCGCAGTGTCCTGCGGAGGGGATCCGCAAGATGACCGCAGCCACCACCAGCGCATCTTTATAATGGGAACGCACGGTCATGCGCAGGTCTGCGCATGACTGTGCACTCCCATTCACTGCAATATGTGATTTGTACGCAGGCAGATACCCGCGCACAAATCACACACTCTCGTCCGCACCAGGAATGCGACATGGTCGCGTTCCTGGTGCGGACGAGAGTGTGTGATTGTGTGTGATTTGTGCGCGGGCATCCGACTTCGTATAAATCACATATTGCAGTGAATGAGAGCGCACGGTCTTGCACAGACCTGCACAGCACCATGCCTTCTCATTATAAACATAGGGGCTGCGTTCAGCTTGCGGATCTCCTCCGCAGGACGCTGCGGAGGGTCCGCAAGTCTGCAGCCAGCTTTAGAGAGTAGAGAGGAAGATGCAGCTCCCCCACTGATTTCCTGTGCAGTGATGTGACATGCATAATCATCCTATGGGGAGTGGACAGCAGAGAACTAAGTGGATCATTCACTGTGAGTGACAGATGGAACGATTCTCTTTATTTGAAGTTTACAGAGGATAGGAGAGGGAATATAAATATTAGGCCAGTTTCACATTGCGATTTTGTGGCTGTCCGTGGGATCCGAGTTTTTGTAGCATCCCCTGGACAGCCACATATCCACATGGATCCCTGCAATCGGATGGCAAATACCCATCAGATCAGATTCTATGCAGGATCCGTGTGGATCCTGTGGTCCCCTGTCTCTTCCTGCTCCTGCCTCCTCTATCTTCTTCCCTCCGCTATTCTATTCTGTCCCCCCACTCCTCTATCCTGATCTAATTCCTATCCTGTCCCCTTTTCTCTTCCCTATGTGTTTAAAAAAAGAAAACCTCCTCCCGGAGGATACATCACCTTGTCACCGGCTCCCAGGATGCGACACCATCGGGGCAGAAGGACCTGTGGTGATGTCAGAGAGCCAATCACATGACACGTCAGCTGACCAGCTCTATGACATCACCACAGGCCCTTCTGCCCCAATGGTGTCGCATCCTGGGAGCCGGTGACAAGGTGATGTAACCTCCGGGAGGAGGTTTTCTTTTTTTTAAAACACACAGGGAAGAGAACAGGGGACAGGATAGGGATTAGATCAGGATAGAGGAGCGGGGGGACAGAATAGAATAGCGAGGGTGACGACAGAATAAGGGAGGTGGGGAGGAGATGGGGGAAGGAAGATGCAGGGAAAGACAGAAAGAGGCAGGTAACACGGAGCCGACATCGGATCTGAGGTGAACTCGGATCCAATGTCCATAGGCTCCCATTTTGTGTGCACTCGGATCAGCACTGATCCGATGCTGTCCGATTTGAGTCACGGACACAAAATCGCGGCAGGCTACGATTTTTGTGCCCGTGATTAAATCGTACTGCATCGGATCGTGCCAAAATTGGATGCCAATAGTGGCACATCCAATCCGATCTGATTCCCATAGGGAGACATGGGATCCGATTTCGGATCCGAGTGTATCCATTTTGAAACGAATACAATTGGATGACCGAAAATCACAATGTGAAACCGGCCTTAGAAATACATACATAGCGAGAGCTTAGAGAAAGGAATTAGGCCGAAGGCACACTGACGTGCATCAAACACGGAGCGTGTTTGATGCACGACAGTGATAAGAGTGTTATGCGTGTTTGTGGGTGTGTGTGGTGCGTGTGGTGAGTGTGGCTGTATGTATGTAAGTGTGCTGTGATTGTGAGGTGTGAATGCGTGTGTGCTGCGTGATTGTGATGCTGTCCATGGTCCTGAAGGACCGCGGGCAGCATTTGTCGGGAATAGAAACTCTGCGCCTGTCAAAACCACAGAGTTTAAATTTCCCGCTTTGTCGGTACAGTAAGCTATCATCTTGTACCGCTGTGACAGCAGCGGTACAAGATGTTTAGCTAATACAATAATGATTGTAGTAAAGTAATGTATTCGGGGGTTATTTTACTGATTAACCCCATCAGCATCCTCTGCACCGCATGTGTGCGCAGAGAATGCTGATGCGGCTCTAAACCTAGTGCTGAAGGGGTTAATATGCAGCTGGTGTAGTGACACCATATATGTGGAGAGTGTACTCACTCTCTGCAGACATGGTGTCATTACACCATGTGTGTGAAGGGGTTAATTCTTGTGTATGATGGGTTAAAAGAACTGTCGGGTTTATAAATTCACAGAAAAAGCCAGCTCTATGTTACTGTCTATGGTGAGCTGTGGCTTCAGCACCATGAGAGGGGACAGCTCCCCGTAGACAGTAACAGAGAGCTGGCTTTTTCTGTGAATTTATAAACCAGACAGTTCTTTTAACCCATTATACATAAAAATTAACCCCTTCACACACATGGTGTAATGACACCATGTCTGCAGAGAGTGAGTACACTCTCCGCATACATGGTGTCACTACACCAGCTGCATATTAACCCCTTCAGCACTGGGTTTAGAGCCGCATCAGCATTCTCTGCGCACACATGCGGTGCAGAGGATGCTGATGGGGTTAATCAGTAAAATAACCCCAGAATACATTATTTTACTACAATCATTATTGTATTAGCTAAACATCTTGTACCGCTGCTGTCACAGCAGTACAAGATGATAGCTACTGTACCGACAAAGCGGTCATTTTAAACTTGCCGGCTTTGACAGGCGGCGAGTTAAAAGCATTTTTGCATGCACACTCGCACAGTGTGCTGTATGGGGGCGAGATTTTCTCACCCCCATACACTTGCATTGCCCTCACGCGCGTCAGAATCGTGTGCAATCGCAGCATGCTGCGATTGCACTCGCTTCTGACTCGCAGTGCGAGTTAGGTGCGGGGACTTGCACCAGTGTGCTCTGCCTAATAGGGCAACACTGGTTCGAGTGCAATGCGAGTATCCCTCGCTTTGCACTAGTGCGAGTCCCTCGCACTGTGTGCCTCCAGCCTAAGAAGATGATAGCAGTTACGTATGGATTTTTGGCCTGACAGTTTTCCTTTAAAATGCACTATACCAAGAGTATGAGATTTCATTCTTTATAAAATGTGTGCGCATTTTATACGATATTCGAATATAACAAGGAATGAAAAATATTAAAGATTTTCACTTCATTAAACTCTCTGCACATTCAATGTAAAATTAGAAAAAACAATTGGATAGTAAACATTGAATTTTATTAATAGGAACTATAGGAAGGCTGAGAAAACAAACTGAACAGAGTGAAAATTCTCAACATATTTTGTAAAGAGTCCTTCATCAGAACTGAAGACTTTAACTTCCAAGATGTTTTGTGTGCCTTCCTTGTGCCACTAGTTTCCCCGTCTCTTTATTAACCAGATCTACAGTTGCAAATGCCAGCGTTCTTCCTTGCTTTAAAACTTGGGCAGTAATCAGAATGGATTCTCCAATTTTGGCAGCATTCATATACCTTTAAAAGAACAGGAAAAATTTGAGATTTTTTTTTTTTTTTTTTTGTAGTTTTAAAAATACTTGCCAAATAAATACAATGATTTCCTCAGAGTCCTCTCCTCACAAGCCTGCCTGTGAGGTCTCAAAAGTGTTTGGTGGTCCGAAGGTCATGGAAACAACAGAAAACCTTGTGTGAACTCAGCCTTAAACACATTTACAATGTAATTATTATCTACACACAATGAATATTCATGACTTAATGTCACTGAATTTCTAAGAATGCCTTATCACATCATCAGGTTGCCTACTCTGACTGACCTTTTGCTTTAGAAAGTCTCTCACAGGGACTTTTCTCAGGTTAAAGGGGATTAGCAATATGTCCCAGCACCCACAATGTCTTCTTAATACATTTTATTTGCTTAAAACCGTTCTTTTAGTGTCTATAAGACAGACGCATGGAAGCATTTTAGTCAAACTTTGGGCTTTTCAGCTGCCTATGGGCTGGCTGAGACATGATCATGCATCTATCTTGTGGAGACTGAAAAAAGGGATCACATCCTCGGCCACAAAAACCACCGTGACATGGAGAGGAGTTTTCCTGCAACCATAAGAAGACAGTTAAGAAGGTGAGGAGATTTAAAGCCACATCCCTCCTCTAGGAAATATCCACTTCCATACTGAAGTGCAAATTTGCATATTTCCTAGAGGGGGGATGTGGCTTTAAATCTCCTCACCTTCTTAACTGTCTTCTTATGGTTGCAGGAAAACTCCTCTCCATAAGGTAGATAGCAAGTTCCCAGACCTCGTCTTAGCCCACTCACACAGCCAGATCAGAATACCCACACACTACACTGATGAGGAACAGTTACCCCGAAACACAGCATCTGTAGTTTGGGGTTCTGATCTGGCAAAAATCCCTGGTCATATTAAAAAGCTTGTTAGAAAGTGACTGACTTTGAGGAGCTACTTAAAGGTGGCGCTGGAGTTCATCCACTTCCATACTGAAGTGCAAATTTGCATATTTCCTAGAAGAGGGATATGGCTTTAAATCTCCTTACCTACTTAACTGTCTTCTTATGGTACCTTCACACACAGCAATATTGCAAGGCAATTTCACTGGCAATTTGCTGGTTGCAGTGAAATCATGGACACATTGTTATATTTTGTTGTTGTGTACAAATGGAACAATGTGTCCATGATTCCACTGCAACCAGCAAATTGCCAGTGAAATTGCCTAGCAATATTGCTGTGTGTGAAGGTACCTTTATGGTTGCAGGAAAACTCCTCTCCATAAGGTAGAAAGCAAGTTCCCAGATTATTGAGGAAAACTCGCTCACCAGAAGACTATATCCATTATTAATTCATGCTAAAAACCTACAACTTGCCATTCACCTTGCCAAACAAACCTACTTCACCATCCTGATTTACTCACTATCCAACAATCCAAAAAAACTCTTTGACACCTTTCACTCTCTACTCAGTCCTAAAGTGCAGGCCCCCATCACTGACCTCTGTACTGATGATCTGGCCTCTTATTTTATGGAGAAAATAGACAACATCCACCAGGAAATCAGCTCCCAGCCTCCAAGCACTGCCACTCCCATTCTTCCCCACATCTCTTCCGGCTCACTCTCCACATTTGACCCAGTTACAGAAAGAGAAGTTGCCAGGCTCTTCTCTTCCTCTCGTCCCACTACATGCACCACTGACCCCATTCCCTCACACCTACTCCAGTCTCTCTGTCCGGTCGTCACCACTCACCTAACCAAAATCTTCAACCTCTCCCTCTCTTCTGGAATCTTCCCCTCCTCCTTCAAAAACTCGATCATTACTCCATCATTAAAGGGAACCTGTCACCTAATCTATGGCCCCTAAACTATCACTACCTGCCCCTACAGACCCTAACTAGCTCCCTAACCATCCCTGCCTGTCCTAATAGGGCTTTATATAAGGTGAATTAAACACTTTAGAAACTTACATTTTTTCCGTCTGTGGGGCGTTCCTGTCGGCTCTTGTCTGCAGGGCGGGGTCCCCAGAGCCGCGCTCCCCCGCCTCGCTCCCTTCCTAACGCCCTAATGGGCGGCATTGTGGATTTGAAGAGCGGGGGGGAGCCCAGTGGAATCATCCCGCCCCGATCTTCATGACGCGAGACCGGAAACCGCGTCATTTACGGTCCGCGCATGCCCAGTGCGGCGGGTGAAGCCGACGCGAGTCCCGGCGTCGCTAAACAACGATCGGGAGCGTCTTCGGAAGGTGAGTATCGGCGGCCCCCCCTCCCAAAA
>JARQOC010000005.1:205304579-205320955 GCA_033576535.1 Allobates femoralis
CCCGCCCTGCAGACAAGAGCCGACAGGAACGCCCCACAGACGGAAAAAATGTAAGTTTCTAAAGTGTTTAATTCACCTTATATAAAGCCCTATTAGGACAGGCAGGGATGGTTAGGGAGCTAGTTAGGGTCTGTAGGGGCAGGTAGTGATAGTTTAGGGGCCATAGATTAGGTGACAGGTTCCCTTTAAAGAATGCTTCTCTCGACCCATCCTGCACAAATAACTACAGACCAGTCTCCAATCTCCTCTTCATCTCTAAACTCCTGGAGCGCCTGGTCTACTCCCGCCTCACCCGTTACCTCTCTGTTCACTCTCTTCTAGATCCATTACAGTCTGGCTTCCACCCCCTTCACTCTACAGAAACTGCCCTCAAAGTCACCAATGACTACTGACAGCAAAACGTAATGGTGACCACTCTCTGCTTATTCTTCTTGATCTCTCTGCAGCTTTTGACACTGTTGACCACCATCTCCTACTCTCTATGTTGCACTCCATTGGTATAAAAGACACAGCTCTCTCCTGTTTCTCCCTATCTTTCTGACCGCTCTTTCAGTGTATCATTTGCTGGCTCCACTTCCTCTTACTGTTGGGGTCCCTCAGGGTTCAGTCCTTAGACCTCTTCTCTTCTCTCTCTACACGGCCCCGATTGGACACACCATCAGCAGATTTGGCTTCCAGTACCATCTCTATGCTGACGACATACAATTATACACTTCAGCCCCTGACCTTACCCCTGCGGTTTTAAAAGAACACAATGACTGTCTAGCTGCAGTTTCAAACATCATGTCTGCTCTCTATTTAAAAACTCAACCCTTCCAAAACTGAACTTCTTTTGCTTCTGACCTCCACGCACCTCCCTAAAAATGACATCTCTCTCTGTGTGCGATACCACAATAACACCTAGGCAGCAGGCTCGCTGTCAGGGTGTCACTTTTGACACCGATCTCTCCTTCGCCTCAAATATACAATCTCTCGTCCGCTCTTGTTGCTTACACCTGAAGAACATCTCTAGAGTCCGTCCCTTTCGCACCATGGAAACAACTAAAACCCTTGCCATGGCCCTAATCCACTCCCGCCTTGATTATTGCAATTCTCTATAAATTTGCCTCCCCCTCTCTAGACTTTCCCCTCTACAGTCCATCCTTAATGCAGCAGCCAGGATCACCTACCTGGCCAATCGTTACTCAGATGCCTCCGCTCTGTGCCAGACATTGCACTGGCTGCCTATACACTACAGGATCAAGTTCAAATTGCTTGATTGCTTGTTCTCACCCACAAAGCACTTCACAATGCAGCACCCCCTACATCTCCTCCCTCATCTCTGTCTATCACCCCACCCATTCTCTACGTTCTACAAATGACCTTTGACCATCTGCACTAATCCGATCCTCCCACTCCCGGCTCCAAGACTTCTCCCGAGCTGCACCAATTCTCTGAAATGCTCTACCCCAAGAAATCAGGACCATCCACAACTTACATGGCTTCAGACGCTCCCTAAAAACACATTTTTTCAAGACGGCCTATCATACTCCCTAACAAAATTCCTTTGCACTGTACATAGCCCATTCACTCTCTCTCTCGACAAAACTCTTCTTCAAACTCCACCAAACCCAAACGGTCTACACAGATTGTCTGGTGACCATTCATGTAACTTTATTTCTATCCCCCATTTCCTCAAGATGCCTGGACCATCAGTGTTATAAGCCCCTGTACTTTGTGTAATCCCTATCCTGTTGTACATTGTAAGCTCTTTTGAGCAGGGTCACCTTTATTTTTGCTTTATCTATTGTGTTGTATTTTTTACATTGATTCTATGCTTATTGTATTGTTTCCTATTATTGTACTTTATTCTCTCTCTACAGGAATTACTTACTGTATTATATTGTGTATTTTCTTACTGTATAATATTGTGTATTTTTTTACTGTATTATATTGTGTATTTTCGTTTATTAACCACTGTATTGTAAAGCACTGCGGAATATGTGCTATATAAAGATTTATTATTATTATATACATTGTAGAGACCAAAACAAGTGATTAATTATGGTCCTCAGAGTGGACAAACTAAATTATGATAGAAGTGAATTTATAAGAACTTGGAAATAGGAATTTGTACTTTACTTTTATCACCCCTCCCCAAAAATCTGTGTAAAACCAGTCTGAGGACTTCTATGCTCGGGCATATAATGGCTCTACTTTTTGTATGTTTTTCTGAGGGGTGCATAAGCCATCGAATGTATTGGTAGACGCACACAATATCACTTAGATGTGAACTTGCATGCAATATTGCCGCGTGTGACCTTTAGTCTTACCAGTAGTTATGTTTCCAGGAGTCCATCATAACAGCACCATACAGTTGTGGCCAAAAGTATTGACACCCCTGCAATTCTGTCAGATAATACTCAGTTTCTTCCTGAAAATGATTGCAATCACAAATTCTTTGGTATTATTATCTTCATTTAATTTGTCTTCAATAATGAAAAAACACAAAATAGAATGAAGCAAAAAGCAAAACATTGATCATTTCACACAAAACTCCAACAGACAAAAGTATTGGCACCCTCAGCCTAATACTTGGTTGCACAACCTTTAGCCAAAATAACTGCGATCAACCGCTTCCGGTAACCATCAATGAGTTTCTTACAATGCTACTGGAATTTTAGACCTTTCTTCTTTGGCAAACTGCTCCAGGTCCCTGATATTTGAAGGGTGCCTTCTCCAAACTGCCATTATTAGATCTCTCCACAGGTGTTCTATGGGATTCAGGTCTGGACTCATTGCTGACCACCTTAGAAGTCTCCAGTGCTTTCTCTCAAACCATTTTCTACTGCTTTTGAAGTATATTTTGGGTCATTGTCCTCCTGGAAGACCCATGACCTCTGAGGGAGACCCAGCTTTCTCACACTGGGCCCTATATTATGCTGCAGAATTTGTTGGTAGTCTTCAGACTTCATAATGCCATGCACACGGTCAAGCAGTCCAGTGCCAGAGGCAGCAAAGCAACCTCAAAACATCAGGGAACCTCCACCATGTTTGACTGTTCTTTTCTTTGAATGCCTCTTTTTTTTCCTCCTGTAAACTCTATGTTGATGCCTTTGCACAAAAAGCTCTACTTTTGTCTCATCTGACCAGAGAACATTCTTCCAAAACCTTTTAGGCTTTCTCAGGTAAGTTTTGGCAAACTCCAGCATGGCTTTTTTATGTCTCGGGGTAAGAACTGGGGTCTTCCCGGGTCTCCTACCATACAGTCCCTTTTCATTCAGACGCCGACGGATAGTACGGGTTGACACTGTTGTACCCTCGGGCTGCAGGGCAGCTTGGACTTGCTTGGATGTTAGTCGAGGTTCTTTATCCACCATCCGCACAATCTTGCGTTGAAATCTCTAGTCAATTTTTCTTTTCCGTCCACATCTAGGGAGGTTAGCCACAGTGCCATGGGCTTTAAACTTCTTGATGACACTACGCACAGTAGACACAGGAACATTCAGGTCTTTGGAGAAAGACTTGTAGCCTTGAGATTGCTCATGCTTCCTCAAGTCCTCAGACAGTTCTTTGGTCTTTCTTTTCTCCATGCTCAATGTGGTACACACAAGGACACAAAACAGAGGTTGAGTCAACTTTAATCCATGTCAACTGGCTGCAAGTGTGATTTAGTTATTGCCAACACCTGTTAGGTGCCACAGGTAAGTTACAGGTGCTGTTAATTACACAAATTAGAGAAGCATCACATGATTTTTCTGACAGTGCCAATACTTTTGTCCACCCCCTTTTTTATGTTTGGTGTGGAATTATATTCAATTTGGCTTTAGGACTTTTTGTGTTTTTTCATTGAAGACAAATTAAATGAAGATAATAATACCAAAGAATTTGTGATTGCAATCATTTTCAGGAAGAAACTGAGTATTATCTGACAGAATTGCAGGGGTGTCAATACTTTTGGCCACAACTGTAGGAGTTGTCTCCTCATATTCTCTATAGGGACAGAAAACACAAACGGGAGGTTAAAAGCCCCTCCTACCCCACCTTTTCCAGTGGCTTTCCATTTACCATAACAGGATGGGTCCAACGCATTATATTTGACAATTCCACTTACAAAAGATGTTGACTTCACACTCATGTAAAGGAATTGGGAGGGAAATAAGGGTTTTGTTATGATGGACTTGTGAGAACATAACTACTGGTAAGACTCATTCTTACTTTCTAGAATGTCTCATTCCCTCAAGTAATGTACATGGCACATTTATTTTTCTAGAAAATTTCATCAAAAACCTGCTTATTAATCAGACCAAGCAACCACACTCACGTGATGTTCATGTCCACACTGACTCCGGGAGCTCCTCTTTCCGTGTGCATCAAGGCAACTGTAGAAACCATGTCAACCAAGGTAGCTGTGAGGCCTCCATGCATGGTGCCAGCACGATTTGTGTGCTCCTCATCCACTTTAAGCTCACAAACAACTTTTCCAGGACTTGCAGACACAAGCTGGAGCTGAGGAAACACAGAAGCAACACAATCTAGTTTACTCACAAGAATGATGATCTGTTTTCCTTGAGGCGCTGCAGCAACGTCCATGATCTGCCCACTGTAATACCCAATGTAGTTTGAAAACCTTACAGCCACTGGACACCACAGTGACAGAATATATTGCATATAGCATCAGACTTTGATCTCATTCAAATACCGGTTTTAATTGATACTAAAACTGGGTCAAGACCAGTTGGAGCACGGGCAGAACCTATCCAGGAATGTTAGCACAGAGAACAGCAATCTAAAGACATGATATCCTGAATGGGTGGTGGTGAGGAGCAGAGAGGGAAGTATAAGGGGCCTGTCACACCAGGTGACGTCACCGGCGACGGGCGGGAGTGCGCACGTTTTTGGCGCATCGTATGTTTACATGCAGCGACACCTCCTGCGACGCACCGGTGATCTGACAGGCGGCATCGCCGCTGGGGTGTCTATGGCTGGGGTGTCTGGGGTCTCTATGCCTATGGCTCCCATCGCCTGTCAGATCGCCGTCCCCCTGCTACATGGGGCGATGTCTACACATCGCCCGAGTGCTCGCCTGGTTTCAGAGCACCGATGCAAAACCAGGCGACCACTCGGAGACGATATGTAGCGCCGACATCGCCCCTTTACAGTAGGCGACGCAGGGGCGATATCGGCGCCGATAGGCCACACCCTACATCTCCTAAGAAATCAGCGGTGCAGTCACCAGGTGTGACGGTACCCTAAGGATGCACAGACACCCAATTACAAAGTATCACTGGCACAGAGCAGTTTCTCCTTCAGGGGGGAAGGGGGGCGGCACAGCACAGTAAGCTCTAAAGATCATATGAGTGATACAGGCCAGGCACGATGAAGATGACCCCGCTCATTTCACTGAGCTGTTTCAATTAGCTGGTCTGTGTATTCACAGTGCAATGCAGTTCAATCAGCATTTACATAGATGGATGTTGTCCTGCTGGAGACTGGGGAAAACTTGTTAGAGTATGGTGGGGGGGCTGCTGGGGACTTGTTTGAGTCTGGGTGTAAACGACCAGTTGTGACATTACAGCCAGGCCCCAAACCAAACACGCCTATAGACGGGAGCTGAGCTGCTCCTCCACACATGTTGAATGCTGATATCTAGGTAACCATGCAAAATGCTAACAGGGTGTGAATTACAAACTGTCAGCATTTTGCAGCATAGATAAGCACATAGATTTTTGGAAAAGCCCGGACAACCCCTTTAAATCCACACAGCAGTAAATTACAGAAAAATCTGCATTTTGGCAAATGAGGATTTCAGCAAAATTAAATTTCATTCAGATCCTCTAATTTATTCCCTCATCTCCAGCATGCAGGTCACTGATATCCATCCACACCTTTGTATCTTCTATTCTTTCCTAAAATATCACCCATATGGAAATATGGCATTCAAGGGAATATGTCATCTCATTTATGCCCCCCCCCCATCACTGTCTGTCCCTGCAGCTTCATAGTACTATTCTAATTATCCTGTCTGAGCTCATAGTGTTATGTTAAAGGTGAAAAAAAGCATTTATACACTTACATTTTCTTATGTAAATGAGGCAGTGTGTAGACACCTTGGAGGACGTAGTCACTCTGGCAGGTTAATAGTTAACATTTCTGCCGAATGTCAAAAGATGCTGGGGGACCTGTATTATGTCACGTTGATGTGACTATAGTAGGTGGCGCAAAGTCTCCATAGCCCATAATAATTTTGATTGCTTAGTTCTGCCCACTATAGTCACATGATTGGGACATCAATAAAATAGTGCATACAAAAGAAAAAATTACGTGGTCAGCATGACCTAGTCGACTGGGTCATGTCGACCATGTAATTTTTTGTTTTGTATGCACTATTTTATTGAAAAATAAAAAATAAAATCCATTCCTGTTGAGCCACATTCCAATTTGTTTGATTAATCTTGACAAGACATTAGAGACAACCAGCTGTGTGCACAGCTGCTGGCTTAAAATGCAACAGAGAATACACAATAGACTGCTGCTGGTTGTATACACAAGCGACCGCTGCAGGCTGTATACACAATGGCATGGCTGCTGATCGTATGCACAATACACAGTTATTACTACTTATTATTATAGCGCCATTAATTCCATGTTGCTTTACATGCAGAAGAGGTATACAAAGACAAGTACAAGGTACATGGACAACATATGGCATACAGGTACAGAAGGAGGGAGGATGCTGTCCGCAAGATTGCACAATGGAGACAGCTGCTGGTTTTATGCACAATAGCTGCTCACTATATGCACGTTAGAGACTGCAGACCGTATGCACGGTAGAGACTGCTGGCTGTATGCATGGTAGAGACTGCAGACTGTATGCACGGCAGAGACTGCAGACCGTATGCACGGTAGAGACTGCAGACAATATGCACGGTAGAGACTGCAGACCATATGCACGGTAGAGACTACAGACCGTATGCACATTACAGACTGCTGGCTGTATGCATGGTAGAGACTGCAGACCATATGCACAGCAGAGACTGCAGACCGTATGCATGTTAGAGACTGCAGACACATTAGAGACTGCAGACTGTATGCACATTACAGACTGCAGACCGTATGCACATTACAGACTGCTGGCTGTATGCATGGTAGAGACTGCAGACCGTATGCACGGTAGAGACTGCAGACCGTATGCACGGCAGAGACTGCAGACCGTATGCATGTTAGAGACTGCAGACCGTATGCACATTACAGACTGCTGGCTGTATGCATGGTAGAGACTGCTGGCTGTATGCATGGTAGAGACTGCAGACCGTATGCACGGTAGAGACTGCAGACCGTATGCACGGCAGAGACTGCAGACCGTATGCATGTTAGAGACTGCAGACCGTATGCACATTACAGACTGCTGGCTGTATGCATGGTAGAGACTGCAGACCGTATGCACAGCAGAGACTGCAGACTCATTAGGGACTGCAGACCGTATGCACGGTAGAGACTGCAGACCGTATGCATGTTAGAGACTGCAGACCGTATGCACGGTAGAGACTGCAGACCGTATGCACATTACAGACTGCAGACCGTATGCACATTACAGACTGCTGGCTGTATGCATGGTAGAGACTGCAGACCGTATGCACAGCAGAGACTGCAGACCGTATGCATCTTAGAGACTGCAGACACATTAGAGACTGCAGACCGTATGCACATTACAGACTGCAGACCATATGCACATTACAGACTGCTGGCTGTATGCATGGTAGAGACTGCAGACCGTATGCACAGCAGAGACTGCAGACACATTAGAGACTGCAGACCGTATGCACGGTAGAGACTGCAGACCGTATGCATGTTAGAGACTGCAGACCGTATGCACGGTAGAGACTGCAGACCGTATGCACATTACAGACTGCTGGCTGTATGCATGGTAGAGACTGCAGACCGTATGCACAGCAGAGACTGCAGACCGTATGCATCTCAGAGACTGCAGACACATTAGAGACTGCAGACCGTATGCACATTACAGACTGCAGACCATATGCACATTACAGACTGCTGGCTGTATGCATGGTAGAGACTGCAGACCGTATGCACAGCAGAGACTGCAGACACATTAGAGACTGCAGACCGTATGCACGGTAGAGACTGCAGACCGTATGCATGTTAGAGACTGCAGACCGTATGCACGGTAGAGACTGCAGACCGTATGCACATTACAGACTGCAGACCGTATGCACATTACAGACTGCTGGCTGTATGCATGGTAGAGACTGCAGACCGTATGCACAGCAGAGACTGCAGAACCGTATGCATCTCAGAGACTGCAGACACATTAGAGACTGCAGACCGTATGCACATTACAGACTGCAGACCATATGCACATTACAGACTGCTGGCTGTATGCATGGTAGAGACTGCAGACCGTATGCACAGCAGAGACTGCAGACACATTAGAGACTGCAGACCGTATGCACGGTAGAGACTGCAGACCGTATGCATGTTAGAGACTGCAGACCGTATGCACGGTAGAGACTGCAGACCGTATGCACATTACAGACTGCAGACCGTATGCACATTACAGACTGCTGTGCTGTATGCATGGTAGAGACTGCAGACCGTATGCACAGCAGAGACTGCAGACCGTATGCATCTCAGAGACTGCAGACACATTAGAGACTGCAGACCGTATGCACATTACAGACTGCAGACCATATGCACATTACAGACTGCTGGCTGTATGCATGGTAGAGGACTGCAGACCGTTGCACGAGCAGAGACTGCAGACACATTAGAGACTGCAGACCGTATGCACGGTAGAGACTGCAGACCGTATGCATGTTAGAGACTGCAGACCGTATGCACGGTAGAGACTGCAGACCGTATGCACATTACAGACTGCAGACCGTATGCACATTACAGACTGCTGGCTGTATGCATGGTAGAGACTGCAGACCGTATGCACAGCAGAGACTGCAGACCGTATGCATCTCAGAGACTGCAGACACATTAGAGACTGCAGACCGTATGCACATTACAGACTGCAGACCATATGCACATTACAGACTGCTGCTGTATGCATGGTAGAGACTGCAGACCGTAATGCACACAGAGCTGCAGACACATTAGAGACTGCAGACCGTATGCACGGTAGAGACTGCAGACCGTATGCATGTTAGAGACTGCAGACCGTATGCACGGTAGAGACTGCAGACCGATGCATTACAGACTGCAGACCGTATGCACATTACAGACTGCTGGCTGTATGCATGTAGAGACTGCAGACCGTATGCACACAACAGCAGACGACATTAGCAGATGCGCGTATGCAGTAGGCTCAGACTATGCAAGAGACTGCAGACCTACATTAGAGACTGCAGACCGTATGCACATTACAGACTGCAGACCATATGCACATTACAGACTGCTGGCTGTATGCATGGTAGAGACTGCAGACCGTATGCACAGCAGAGACTGCATAGACTGCAGACCGTATCTAGAGACTGCAGACCGTATGCATGTAGAGACTGCAGACCGTATGCAGCTTAGAGACTGCAGACCGTATGCACATTAGAGACTGCAGACCGTATGCACATTACAGACTGCTGGCTGTATGCATGTAGAGACTGCAGACCGTATGCACAGCAGAGACTGCAGACCGTATGCATCTCAGAGACTGCAGACACATTAGAGACTGCAGACCGTATGCACATTACAGACTGCAGACCATATGCACATTACAGACTGCTGGCTGTATGCATGGTAGAGACTGCAGACCGTATGCACAGCAGAGACTGCAGACACATTAGAGACTGCAGACCGTATGCACGGTAGAGACTGCAGACCGTATGCATGTTAGAGACTGCAGACCGTATGCACGGTAGAGACTGCAGACCGTATGCACATTACAGACTGCAGACCGTATGCACATTACAGACTGCTGGCTGTATGCATGGTAGAGACTGCAGACCGTATGCACAGCAGAGACTGCAGACCGTATGCATCTCAGAGACTGCAGACACATTAGAGACTGCAGACCGTATGCACATTACAGACTGCAGACCATATGCACATTACAGACTGCTGGCTGTATGCATGGTAGAGACTGCAGACCGTATGCACAGCAGAGACTGCAGACACATTAGAGACTGCAGACCGTATGCACGGTAGAGACTGCAGACCGTATGCATGTTAGAGACTGCAGACCGTATGCACGGTAGAGACTGCAGACCGTATGCACATTACAGACTGCAGACCGTATGCACATTACAGACTGCTGGCTGTATGCATGGTAGAGACTGCAGACCGTATGCACAGCAGAGACTGCAGACCGTATGAATCTCAGAGACTGCAGACACATTAGAGGACACTGCAGACCGTATGCACATTACAGACTGCAGACCATATGCACATTACAGACTGCTGGCTGTATGCATGGTAGAGACTGCAGACCGTATGCACAGCAGAGACTGCAGACACATTAGAGACTGCAGACCGTATGCACGGTAGAGACTGCAGACCGTATGCATGTTAGAGACTGCAGACCGTATGCACGGTAGAGACTGCAGACCGTATGCACATTACAGACTGCAGACCGTATGCACATTACAGACTGCTGGCTGTATGCATGGTAGAGACTGCAGACCGTATGCACAGCAGAGACTGCAGACCGTATGCATCTCAGAGACTGCAGACACATTAGAGACTGCAGACCGTATGCACATTACAGACTGCAGACCATATGCACATTACAGACTGCTGGCTGTATGCATGGTAGAGACTGCAGACCGTATGCACAGCAGAGACTGCAGACACATTAGAGACTGCAGACCGTATGCACGGTAGAGACTGCAGACCGTATGCATGTTAGAGACTGCAGACCGTATGCACGGTAGAGACTGCAGACCGTATGCACCATTACAGACTGCAGACCGTATGCACATTACAGACTGCTGGCTGTATGCATGGTAGAGACTGCAGACCGTATGCACAGCAGAGACTGCAGACCGTATGCATCTCAGAGACTGCAGACACATTAGAGACTGCAGACCGTATGCACATTACAGACTGCAGACCATATGCACATTACAGACTGCTGGCTGTATGCATGGTAGAGACTGCAGACCGTATGCACAGCAGAGACTGCAGACACATTAGAGACTGCAGACCGTATGCACGGTAGAGACTGCAGACCGTATGCATGTTAGAGACTGCAGACCGTATGCACGGTAGAGACTGCAGACCGTATGCACATTACAGACTGCAGACCGTATGCACATTACAGACTGCTGGCTGTATGCATGGTAGAGACTGCAGACCGTATGCACAGCAGAGACTGCAGACCGTATGCATCTCAGAGACTGCAGACACATTAGAGACTGCAGACCGTATGCACATTACAGACTGCAGACCATATGCACATTACAGACTGCTGGCTGTATGCATGGTAGAGACTGCAGACCGTATGCACAGCAGAGACTGCAGACACATTAGAGACTGCAGACCGTATGCACGTAGAGACTGCAGACCGTATGCACGTTAGAGACTGCAGACGTATGCACGGTAGAGACTGCAGACCGTATGCACGGTAGAGACTGCAGACCGTATGCACGGTAGAGACTGCAGACCGTATGCACATTACAGACTGCAGACCGTATGCACATTACAGACTGCTGGCTGTATGCATGGTAGAGACTGCAGACCGTATGCATCTCAGAACTGCAGACATTAGAGACTGCAGACCGTATGCACATTACAGACTGCAGACCATATGCACATTACAGACTGCTGGCGTATGCATGGTAGAGACTGCAGACCGTATGCACAGAGAGACTGCAGACACATTAGAGACTGCAGACCGTATGCACGTAAGACTGCAGACGTATGCATGTTAGAGATGCAGACCGTATGCACGGTAGAGACTGCAGACCGTATGCACATTACAGACTGCAGACCGTATGCACATTACAGACTGCTGGCTGTATGCATGGTAAGACTGCAGACCGTATGCACAGCAGAGACTGCAGACCGTATGCATTCAGACTGCAGACACATTAGAGACTGCAGACCGTATGACATTACAGACTGCAGACCATGCACAACAGACTGCTGCTGTATGCATGGTAGAGACTGCAGACCGTAGCACAGCAGAGACTGCAGACACATTAGAGATGCAGACGTATGCACGGTAGAGACTGCAGACGTAGCATGTAGAATGCAGACCGTATGCACGGTAGAGACTGCAGACCGTATGCACATTAAGACTGCAGACCGTATGCACATTACAGATGCTGGCTGTATGCATGGTAGAGACTGCAGACCGTATGCACAGCAGAGACTGCAGACGTATGCATTCAGAGACTGCAGACACATTGGATCAGACGTATGCACATTACAGACGCAGACCATATGCACATTACAGACTGCTGGCTGTATGCATGGTAGAGACTGCAGACCGTATGCACAGCAGAGACTGCAGACACATTAGAGACTGCAGACCGTATGCACGGTAGAGACTGCAGACCGTATGCACGTTAGAGACTGCAGACCGTATGCACGGTAGAGACTGCAGACCGTATGCACATTACAGACTGCTGGCTGTATGCATGGTAGAGACTGCAGACCGTATGCACAGCAGAGACTGCAGACCGTATGCATCTCAGAGACTGCAGACACATTAGAGACTGCAGACCGTATGCACATTACAGACTGCAGACCATATGCACATTACAGACTGCTGGCTGTATGCATGGTAGAGACTGCAGACCGTATGCACAGCAGAGACTGCAGACACATTAGAGACTGCAGACCGTATGCACGGTAGAGACTGCAGACCGTATGCATGTTAGAGACTGCAGACCGTATGCACGGTAGAGACTGCAGACCGTATGCACATTACAGACTGCAGACCGTATGCACATTACAGACTGCAGACCGTATGCACGGTAGAGACTGCAGACCGTATGCACATTACAGACTGCAGACCGTATGCACATTACAGACTGCTGGCTGTATGCATGGTAGAGACTGCAGACCGTATGCACAGCAGAGACTGCAGACCGTATGATCTCAGAGACTGCAGACACATTAGAGACTGCAGACCGTATGCACATTACAGACTGCAGACCATATGCACATTACAGACTGCTGGCTGTATGCATGGTAGAGACTGCAGACCGTATGCACAGCAGAGACTGCAGACCATTAGAGACTGCAGACCGTATGCACGGTAGAGACTGCAGACCGTATGCATTTAAGACTGCGACGTATGCAGGTAGAGACTGCAGACCGTATGCACAACAGACTGCGCTGTATGCATTAGAGACTGCAGACCGTATGCACAGAGAGACTGCAGACCGTATGCATCTTAGAGACTGCAGACACATTAGAGACTGCAGACCGTATGCACATTACAGACTGCAGACCATATGCACATTACAGACTGCTGGCTGTATGCATGGTAGAGACTGCAGACCGTATGCACAGCAGAGACTGCAGACACATTAGAGACTGCAGACCGTATGCACGGTAGAGACTGCAGACCGTATGCAGTTAGAGACTGCAGACCGTATGCACGGTAGAGACTGCAGACCGTATGCACATTACAGACTGCAGACCGTATGCACATTACAGACTGCTGGCTGTATGCATGGTAGAGACTGCAGACCGTATGCACAGCAGAGACTGCAGACCGTATGCATCTTAGAGACTGCAGACACATTAGAGACTGCATTACCGATGCAACATATGCACATTACAGACTGCTGGCTGTATGCATGGTAGAGACTGCAGACCGTATGCACAGCAGAGACTGCAGACACATTAGAGACTGCAGACCGTATGCACGGTAGAGACTGCAGACCGTATGCACGTTAGAGACTGCAGACCGTATGCACGTTACAGACTGCAGACCATATGCACATTACAGACTGCTGGCTGTATGCATGGTAGAGACTGCAGACCGTATGCACAGCAGAGACTGCAGACACATTAGAGACTGCAGACCGTATGCACAGCAGAGACTGCAGACACATTAGAGACTGCAGACCGTATGCACGGTAGAGACTGCAGACCGCATGCACGGCAGAGACTGCAGACACATTAGAGACTGCTGGCTGTATGCATGGTAGAGACTGCAGACACATTAGAGACTGCTGGCTGTATGCACGGCAGAGACTGCAGACCGTATGCATGTTAGAGACTGCTGGCTGTATGCACGGTAGAGACTGCACATTAGAGACTTCCGGCCATCTCTTAGCTCACTCTATACCTTGCTCAGCACTCGGTCAAAGCCCGACCCCTCTCCTATGACTTTGAACAACGATCGTAACGTGGTGGTGGATAAAGCGCTCATGACCGGACAGCGCAGGGCAACATGCAACGTCTATGGAGAGCAGGTCACCTCCAAGTGAAGGGAGTCAGTGACGAGCCCCTCCCCCACCAAGTAATGGGGCGTTACTAGCTGGAGGAGAGGCTGAGGCTCCACAGGTCAGAAACGGAACTACTTCACCGGGCAGCAGTGCACAGCACGACAGGAAGCAATGAAGGAACGAGCACCAGCAAATGCAATTACGAGCAGCAATTACTACTTCCGGTTTCCACAGCGGAACGCATCACGTGATATAAGGCGTCGTCTCGCGAGGATACCAGCTGAAAAGTCCTAACCAACGAGAGACGGGCTCCGTGTAGCGGGTACCGCTGATTGGTCGGCGCGCTTGTTTACTAATTACATGTAGGCGTGGCTTGTAGACGGCGGGCAGTGGGCACTTCAGAGGCTCCAGTGACTGCGGTATGGAGGAGCCGGGGTCCGGGACTGCGGCTGTGATAACGGAGAGGGAGCGGATGTGTGCGGACTTCTCCAGCATCGCGGGCTGTGACCGGGCAGTGGCGCAGTGTTACCTGGCGGAGAATGACTGGGAGCTGGAAGTATGGCTGTGCTGGAGTTACTACCAGACATAGAAAGCATGGGGCCCCGTACAATTTATAATTAGAGCCCCCTAATGTATATATATTGGGTCACAGCTCTGACGTCATTGCCTCCTATTGAAGCCCCTGGATCTTCCTCTCATTGCAGGACAGTGTAGCTCTGGCACCCTCCAGGCTCAAAGGAAAATCAAGAGGGCAAATAAGTTCAATATTATTAGTGTGTTTCCAGATGAAGAAACAGTCCCAACGTTTCGCCAACCTCTGCCTTGTTCACGTCACAACTGACAGAGTAGTAAGATAAAGACACAAAGATCTCAATAATGAACAACCATGGCTCCATGTCATCCCAATCACAACAGTCGATTATTTTTGGCATTGTAACATTATTGTTTATTGATAACTTTTTGTCTTTATTTTACTACTCTCTCGTCAGTTGTGATGTGAACAAGGCAGAGACTGGCGAAACGTTGTGACTCTGTTTCTTCATCTTGAGAAAGAAAATAAAATTGAACTAAGGGCCCTAAGGCTACTTTCACATTGTGATTTTTTTTTTTTTTTCGTGTCTGTGGGGATCCTGTGTTGAAGCAAGGGTTAAAAAAAGAATTGATCCTCACCTCTCCAGCATTTGTCCTGTGATGTGTGCCATCTATCTCTAAGGGCTTAAGGACGTGTGCATTAGCTGATGATCGGTCACATGACTGCATCAGCTGAGCGGCTTAAATCGCCCGCCAAAACCAATTGGCAGGCGGGAGATTTAAACCGCTCAGCTGATGCGATCATGTGACCGATCAGCTGAGTGGGTTGCCCCGCCCGGTAAGCCGATGCACAGGTCCTCAAGCCCCCGGACCTACGGTAGATGCCTCGGTGCACATCGCAGGACACGCTGGAGAGGTGAGGATGTTTTTTTTTTCAATTTTATTTTTAACCCTTGCTTTACTTCCACAATGTATGTATATATATATTGCAGAAGTGAAATAACACAGGAACAGAGCAGTGCTCAGTACACTAAAATCAGGTTCGGGAAACAATCTGATGTTTTCCTGGACCTGTGCTCCATAGGCCCCCATGTTATTTGCCGCGGATCTCTCCGGCTTTGATTGTGTTCGATTTGGTCCACTGTGCCTGAAATCGGAGCAGAATCCAATTCTGGGTGCAGCAAAAAATCAGGCAGCATCGGATCCGTTACAAATTAGACGGCAATAGAGCACCAATCAGTGCTCATAGGGATACATGGGGCCACATCGAATACGTGGCTGTCCGTTGTAAAATGGCCAAAAAACACGATGTGAAAGCAGCCTTATTTGAACACCAACTTAATTTTCCTTTGTGTCTGGAGAGTGTGCCAGAACTAGACTTTCTTGCCATTTCCTATTTTTTTCTGAGCACCTCACCTGAGGAGGTAAGCAGACATAATGTTATAAATTCCTTGCATTGCAGTCAAAGTATGATGCCAACAAAAGTGCCACCCAAACACT
>JARQOC010000005.1:205321055-205396022 GCA_033576535.1 Allobates femoralis
TTGTCTTTATTTTACTACTCTCTCGTCAGTTGTGATGTGAACAAGGCAGAGACTGGCGAAACGTTGTGACTCTTCATCTTGAGAAAGAAAATAAAATTGAACTAAGGCTACTTTCACACTGATTTTTTTTTTTTTTCGTGTCTGTGGGGATCCTGTGTTGAAGCAAGGGTTAAAAAAAGAATTGATCCTCACCTCTCCAGCATTTGTCCTGTGATGTGTGCCATCTATCTCTAAAGGTACCGTCACACAGGGACATATCGCCGGCGATATTGCCGGGGATCGCGGAGCGCGCATCCCTGACAACATCGCCGGTGAGCTGTCAGACGGAGCAACTTACCGGCGATGTCGCCGGCTAGTTGCCGCGGCTATCGCTCGCTGGGTTGCCCAGCAACCCAGCGAGCGATAACCCGCAATGTTGTAGATAGGCGGAATCGCCCGTAACATTGCGGGTTGCCGCGTTACACAGGGCGATCAGGCAGAATCGCCTGAGCAACATCGCCAGGTTTCCCAACATGGTTAGGAAACCTGGCGATGTGACTCAGGCGATTCATCGCCTGATTATCGCCCTGTCACACGCGGCAATTCTCCGGCGATGTCGCCGCAACCTGGCCACGCCCCTCGGTTGCCGGCAACATCGCTGGCGATATCTCCCCGTGTGACGGTACCTTTAGGGCTTAAGAACGTTGTTCATTAGCTGATGGGCGGGGCAACCCGATCAGATGATCGGTCACATGACTGCATCAGCTGAGCGGCTTAAATCGCCCGCCAAAACCAATTAGCAGGCGGGAGATTTAAACCGCTCAGCTGATGCGGTCATGTGACCGATCATCTGATCGGGTTGCCCCGCCCATCAGCTAATGAACACGTTCTTAAGCCCCCGGACCTACGGTAGATGCCTCGGTGCACATCGCAGGACACGCTGGAGAGGTGAGGATGGTTTTTTTTTTCAATTTTATTTTTAACCCTTGCTTTACTTCCACAATGTATGTATATATATATTGCAGAAGTGAAATAACACAGAAACAGAGCAGTGCTCAGTACACTAAAATCAGGTTCAGGAAACAATCTGATGTCCAGGAAAACCTGGACCTGTGCTCCATAGGCCCCCACGTTATTTGCCGCGGATCTCACCGGCTTTGATTGTGTTCGATTTGGTCCTCTGTGCCTGAAATCGGAGCAGAATCCAATTCTGGGTGCAGCAAAAATCAGGCAGATTCGGATCCATTACAAATTGGACGGCAATAGAGCACCAATCCATGCTCATAGGGATACATGGGGCCAAATCGAATACGTGGCTGTCCGTTGTAAAATGGACAAAAAACACGATGTGAAAGCAGCCTTATTTGAACACCAACTTAATTTTCCTTTGTGTCTGGAGAGTGTGCCAGAACTAGACTTCCTTGCCATTTCCTATTTTTTTCTGAGCACCTCACCTGAGGAGGTAAGCAGACATAACGTTATAAATTCTTCATTGCAGTCATAAAGTATGATGCCACAAAAGTGCCACCCAAACACTGTATGATCCACAACTGTGACCCCCCACACAGGCATCCATGCACAATGTGATGACCCTACGGTATCCTCCTCAATTACCTCAGCAAAGTATGGAGACCCCCACGGAGCCCTCTCGCACAGCATGACGGTCCCCACGGAGCCCTCTCGCCCAGCATGACAGTCCCCACGGAGCCCTCTCGCCCAGCATGACGGTCCCCACGGAGTCCTCTCGCCCAGCATGACGGTCCCCACGGAGCCCTCTCGCCCAGCATGACGGTCCCCACGGGGCCCTCTCGCCCAGCATGACGGTCCCCACGGAGCCCTCTCGCCCAGCATGACGGTCCCCACGGAGCCCTCTCGCCCAGCATGACGGTCCCACACGGAGCCCTCTCGCCCAGCATGACGGTCCCCACGGAGCCCTCTCGCCCAGCATGACGGTCCCCACGGAGCCCTCTCGCCCAGCATGACGGTCCCCACGGAGCCCTCTCGCCCAGCATGACGGTCCCCACGGAGCCCTCTCGCCCAGCATGACGGTCCCCACGGAGCCCTCTCGCCCAGCATGACGGTCCCCACGGAGCCCTCTCGCCCAGCATGACGGTCCCCACGGAGCCCTCTCGCCCAGCATGACGGTCCCCACGGAGCCCTCTCGCCCAGCATGACGGTCCCCACGGAGCCCTCTCGCCCAGCATGACGGTCCCCACGGAGCCCTCTCGCCCAGCATGACGGTCCCCACGGAGCCCTCTCGCCCAGCATGACGGTCCCCACGGAGCCCTCTCGCCCAGCATGACGGTCCCCACGGAGCCCTCTCGCCCAGCATGACGGTCCCCACGGAGCCCTCTCGCCCAGCATGACGGTCCCCACGGAGCCCTCTCGCCCAGCATGACGGTCCCCACGGAGCCCTCTCGCCCAGCATGACGGTCCCCACGGAGCCCTCTCGCCCAGCATGACGGTCCCCACGGAGCCCTCTCGCCCAGCATGACGGTCCCCACGGAGCCCTCTCGCCCAGCATGACGGTCCCCACGGAGCCCTCTCGCCCAGCATGACGGTCCCCACGGAGCCCTCTCGCCCAGCATGACGGTCCCCACGGAGCCCTCTCGCCCAGCATGACGGTCCCCACGGAGCCCTCTCGCCCAGCATGACGGTCCCCACGGAGCCCTCTCGCCCAGCATGACGGTCCCCACGGAGCCCTCTCGCCCAGCATGACGGTCCCCACGGAGCCCTCTCGCCCAGCATGACGGTCCCCACGGAGCCCTCTCGCCCAGCATGACGGTCCCCACGGAGCCCTCTCGCCCAGCATGACGGTCCCCACGGAGCCCTCTCGCCCAGCATGACGGTCCCCACGGAGCCCTCTCGCCCAGCATGACGGTCCCCACGGAGCCCTCTCGCCCAGCATGACGGTCCCCACGGAGCCCTCTCGCCCAGCATGACGGACCCCACAGAGCCCTCCACACACTATAACGGACACCACACAGTCCTCCGCACAGTATAATGGCCCCGACACAATCCTTCACACTATATAATTGCTTGCATAAAGTATAGTGGCACTGCAATAACCCTCCATAAAGTATAAAGGCTCCCTCATAGCCATCCAAATATTATAATGGACTCTGCATAGCCCCCTAAATATAATGGGTACAACATAAACCTCCAATAATTATAATGCACCCCATAGTCCTCCAAATGTTATAGTGCAACCCATAGTCCTCTCATTATAATGCACTCCTTATAGTCCTCCATTAGAAAGCACCCCCATAGTCCTCCAATTAATATAGTGCACCCCCATAGTCCTCCAATTAATATAGTGCACCCCCATAGTCCTCCATGTATTCTAGTGCACCCCCATAGTCCTCCAATTAATATAGTGTACCCCCATAGTCTCCCATGTATTATAATGCACCCCCACAGTTCTCCATGTATTATAGTGAACCCCCCAATCCTCCATTATAAGGTAGCCCCTACAGTCCAATTATAATGAACCCTTATATCCCTCTACATACTATAATGCACCCCCCATACTCAATGATTAAAAAAAAAAGTACTCACAACTTCTTAGATCCCCCGCTGTGTCGGTCTCTGTGTGAGTGACCTGCAGCTCTAAACATCTCAGCACAGCACCCCACCGTGCTGGACATCAGAGCATCAGCACATTCAGAGCTGGAGAATCATATTGTGCGAAGATGGGAGACCAGTGCAGTCACTCACATTGGACTCCCTTGACTGATGGGTGGGAAGGGGCAGCGGGCAGTATGGGCCCGATGGCGGCACTGACATCGGCTCCTGTGACTGATGGGCGGGTAGGGGTAGCGGGTGATGGGGCCTGGGCCCCATGACTCACATCCCCTGTATTGGCCTCATGGTCTGCCTCAGTTGGTGGTATGCCACTGCTATTACATGTAGCAGAGCTGTAGGGTTCAGTCTGAGCGGTGTCCTGTGTGCTACCACAGAGTCCAAACCCATCATTGCTAAAAGCCCTTCCTCCAGCCACATTTTTCCCTGTTTATAACTTGTTTCTATGGACAATCCCTACTTTATTGTTCCTGTAAGGGGATAAGTAACATTTTTAGTCTAATACAATGTGAGAATCCTCAATGACTGATCCCTTTTATTGGCTAACTAAAGACATGATAATAACTAGCAGCTCTCGGGACTGCCCAGGTCTCTTCATCAGGCATGGTATAATAGCCAGCAGCTCTCAGGTCTCTTCATCAGGCATCGTATAATAACCAGCAGCTCTCAGTTCTGCCTAGGTCTCTTCATCAGGCATGGTATAATAGCCAGCAGCTCTCAGGTCTCTTCATCAGGCATGGTATAATAACCAGCAGCTCTCAGGCTCCGGTCTCTTCATCAGCCATGGTATAATAGCCAGCAGCTCTCAGGTCTCTTCATCAGGCATGGTATAATAACCAGCAGGTCTCAGGCCTGCTCAGCTCTCTTCAGCAGGCATGCTATAATAACCAGCAGCTCTTCCTGCCCAGGTCTCTTCATCAGGCATGTTATAAGGCATGAAAGCTGCTGATTATTACAGGGTCTTCAGTTAATCAATAAAAGGTGTCAGCCACTGAGAACTCTTATGGGGCCGTCACACACGTCAATGTCACCAGCGATCTGATCACTGACCACATTGACAGATGATCGCTGGTGAGCTGTCACACAGGCAGACTCGCCAGCGATCATTTTACCAGTGACATCGTGGAAATGATTTCTATATCGTTTCCATGATGTCTGCAGGCTGGTATCCAGTGTAAACTGCGGGTAACTAGGCAGCGCGCGCTGCCTAGATACCCGATGTATACCTTCGTTACCAGCCTTCTCCATTCACCGGCTGGTATCTAAGGTACACAGTGGGTAACCCTGTATGCTACGAGTGCATCGGGCGACCGTCGTCAGGTTTTAGAACAGGTTCTAAAACCTGGCGACCATCAACCAGCAATTTATCGCTGGTTGATGTGCCCTATCACACGCATCAATATCGCTGCAACGTCACGTGCAGCAGTGATCGTGCACGCGATATTGACGCATGTGACAGCCCCATAAGGGCCACGTCACACGCTTCAATTTTCAGAACGATAGCGCTTGAGCGATCTCCTTTTTTGCTGCGTGTAATCAAGCGATTTTACAATGTAAAATCGCTTGATTGTTTGATCGCAGATTTGTGAACATGTTCACAAATCTGTCGTTGGTCGGCCGCTGGACACGCATCGCTGTGTGTGACACCGGCAGACGACTGATAAGCCAGCTACCGGCGCCTCTCACAAGCGCTGGGATCTGGTCTCCAAGGTAAACTGCGGGTATCTAGGCAGCGCGCGCTGCCTAGATACCTGATGTGTACCTTAGCTACCAGACTCCTCCGCCCACTGGCTGGTAACTAGGGACCCTAGTTACCCGCTGTGTACCTTAGGTACCAGCCGGTGAGCGGAGGAGGCTGGTAGCTAAGGTACACATCGGGTATCTAGGCAGCGCGCGCTGCCTAGATACCCGCAGTTTACCTTGGAGACCAGCCTGCTCCCGCTTACCACAGGCTGGCAGCGGGAGCAAGACAACGTGGAAACAATATTTAAATCGTTTCCACGATGTCTCTGGTCCATTGATCGCTGGTGAGTCTGTCTGTGTGACAGCTCACCAGCGATCTGAACGATATTGTTAGCGATCGCCCGTGCATGTGATCGCTAACCATATCGTTCACTAAATAGATGCGTGACGGCACCCTTACATTGTAATACTCTACCTCCTGGCTAACAAGGTACAAACATACTTCCTGTGTCATTTTTAGTCTCTAATGTAACATGTTGTGTGTTAATTACCCCGTACAGTACATGTGTGTTATTTACCCCATACAGTAATTACCCTGCGCCGACACTGAATAGGGTGATATCGGTGCAGGGGATAAGAAACAGCTGATTGCTGCTTCAAATCTCCTGCGCTGACATCACCTATTCGGTGTCAGCACGGGAGATTTAAACAGCTGTCAGATCAGCTGTGTCTTCAAATCTCCCGCGCTGACACTGGCTGGAGAGCAGCAACGGCTGTAGCCGATCTCCCGGTGGCCGCTGGGAGAGATGTCAATGAGATCCGTAGCGTTCTCCTGCGCTGTCATACGGAAGACACTGCAGATCCATTGACTTCAATGCATTGTTTGTGCGCCCGCGAACGCACATAAAATGCAACAGGCCGCGCTTGGAGGGCGCACAAATTATACGCATCCGAGCGCAAACGCAAGCGCATGTGTTCCCATGTTAAACATAGGAACGCATGTGCGCAAGCGTTTGGCTGCGTTCAGTGCGCTGCGTGCCAAACGCAAATGTGAAGGCACCCTTAAAGGGGATGTCCACAATTCAATGACACATTAATTTTAAATGCTGAAGTGATCTAGGTAGACTGAAAAAAGCACATAATCAACCTCCTGGACCAAGACCGGTATATCACATGAATGCTGCAGTCAATCAGCAGCTGCTGATCACCTCCAACTTTTAGGGTATGATCAGATGGTGCTCTTTTGATGATTTTTGCTGCTTTTTGCGTCACAAAAACGCTTGTATAACCTTCCCCCTGCAAAGTCTATGAGAAGTCTGAATTGTTGGGCCATTGATGTTTTTTTTTTTTTTTTTTTTAGATTTGCAGCACTATTTGATCCAGAAAAAAAAATGAGCATGTCAATTCTTGGTGCGATTCTCTGCCCTCCCTGCCATTGACAATAGTGAAAAGGCGCAAGGCCAAAAACTGCACCATAAACATATTGCGGATTTGGTGCTTTTTTCTGGCACACAGTGCACTTTAGAAGCGTTTATGTTGCAGGAAATGTCTGCACCAAACACTCAGTGTCTGCACATAGCCTTACACCTCTGGTAGAACTGTGCAGGTTACAATCGATCAACAGATACCAATTGGCAGCAGCATTTATGTGATATAAGTGACACATGGCAGGACTGGTCCTGGAGTATGTGCTCTTTACTGTTATATGGGGTACGTTAGCATTTAAGAAGGAATTGCCGGTATCAATATACTCCAGAGTTTTCTTCTGTTTTCAGCGCTGGAGTGGAGCTTTTAATCTAAGCACTGTCTAAGGCGGCTGTCACACGGTTCAATTTAATGAACGATATCGTTTAAGGGATCTGCTTTTTGATCGCTTAAGCGATATCGTTTGTGCATCGCTACGTGCGATCAAGCGATTTTACAATGTAAAATCGCTTGATCGAGACATCGCAGATATGAGAGCCGGAGCTCATATCAAGCGATAAACGCTTGTTCAATCTGCTTCATCGTGGTGTGTGACACCACGATGAACGATCTCCCAGCGGCAGAGCCTATGCTGGGAGATGGTATCTATGGTAAACGTCGGGTTACTAAGCGCCGCGCGGCGCCTAGTAACCCGATGTGTACCATAGTTACCAGCGATCTCGCTGGCCCACATCGCTGGTGAGTCTGTCTGTGTGACGTCTCACCAACGATGTGAACGATATTGTTAGCGATCGCGCGTGCACGTGATCGCTAACAATATCGCTAGCGATATTGAGGCGTGTGACGGCCGCCTTATACTCATCTTCTGGCATCTTCATCTCTTAGGCTGGCTTCACACCACGGTTTTCAGCTGTCAGGTTCTGTCCGGTGTTTTGCAGGATCCACCGGACAGAACCTGGCAGCACAGGATGAGCAGCAAGTGTGGGCAAATATGCCCTACGATCCTGTGTTTTGCAGGATTTGGTTTCTGCTGTTCTCCGTGGTGCTCCACGTTCAGTCCGTGTGAGCACTGCTGCTCTCCACAGTGCTGAACGTTCAGCCATGTCTCTGAAATGCTGCTGTCTATGGTGCTGAATGTGCGCTGCAGCATTTCAAAGAATGCGCTGTGATGTTCATCGGATCCAGGAAATGATCCAATTTTTTTTAACAGATCCGGCGCCAATAGACTCCCATGTTATGGGTGCCAGATCTGGGAGGATCCGATTTTTGCATTGGTGCCAAAAAAAATGATGCTGACTCTGATTTTGTGCTCTGTGGAAAACCGGACAAAATCAGATCATGGCCAAAAACCACACAATCGGATGGCCATATAGGATCAATCCGGCCCCATAGGGACACATGGGGGCAAAACTGGATGAGGTTGTGTCCAGTTCAAACCGGACACAAGCTGACAGCTGAAAACCGTGGTGTGAAGCTGGCCTTACTGACCCCTCTCCGGTCCCGCAGGGTCATCTTTTGTCTGTAATCTCTAACTGACCGGAAGTCCGAAGTTACATCACAAGCACCCAATGCATTTCTGTGAGACTCAGAACCATGCTCTCATAGAGATGTATTGAGTTGTGACCTCTGGTGTGCTCCATGATACACTGGAGCTGCTGGCGGGTCACTCTTTGCCAGAACAGCGGTGATAGGAGATGAAGGTATAAGGGTGAGTATAAGGGTATGTGCACATGGTCCAGAAGCACTCTGTGTTGGATGCAGGTGCCTCTGGACCAGAGGGAACTCACTAGTGAATGCAGGGAGACCGCAGCCACCCTGTACACACCATCTGTGGTGGGTGCAGGGCGACGTCTTCCTGCATTCACCCAATGGTGATCACTCATGACTCTGCAGCATGAAGTTAACATGCAGCGGCAGTATGGCAATCCACATCGCAGGTGAAAAAACGCTGCGGTCTGGAGAAGCACAGTGGACATGGGATTTCTTGAAATCCCCATCTACTATGCTTGTTGTGTACAACGCAGCATTTTGGACACAGCGGTAAGAGGCTGCGTCCAAAACGCTGCAATCCCCGATCATGAGTATGCACTTTTAGGCTATGTCCAGACATGTTGGTTTTTGGTTTTGCAAATCTGCAGTAAATCCTAGGAGTTGCTTTTTGGTCTGACTTCTTGGTAGGAGGTTTGCTGTGTTTTTTTTTTTTCCTGCAGATTTGCTGCGTTTTCAATGTGTTTTTGCTGCGGAATTGGTAGCTGCGTTTTACATTAATTTTTGCTATAAACCAAAACCGCAGGAAAGCAATTGAAATACTCATTCTTTCAAATCCGCAGCAAAACCTGGAGTGTAGACGATTTTTGCTTTGAAAAAAAACCCAATGTGTGTGGACAGTGTTTCCCTGAATCAGAATAGGTCACCCAAAAAGAGCAATTCTAGCATTGTTATATTATTTACGTGTCTGTTTAATGCCTCATTCAGACATCAGCATTTTTTATCAGAATTTCATCAGTATTTGTCAAATCCAGAAGTCTCTAAAACAGAACAAGGGTCAATCTTTAGCGGCCGTCACACGCACAGATATCTCTTGCGATATTGTAAGCGATCACGTGCACGCGCGATCGCTTACAATATCGCTCACATCGCTGGTGAGATGTCACACAGACAGACTCACCAGCGATGTGGAGCCGCGATCTCGCTGGTTACTATGGTACACATCGGGTTACTAGGCGCCGCGCGTCGCTTAGTAACCCGACGTGTACCATAGTTACCATCTCCCAGCATAGGCTCTGCCGCTGGGAGATCGTTCATCGTGGTGTCATACACCACGATGAAGCAGATCGTGACATCATTCATCGCTAGATCTGAGCTCCGGAGCTCAGATCAGCGATGTCACGATCAAGCGATTTTACATAGTAAAATCGCTTGATTACATGCAACGATGCCAAAATGATATCGCTTAAGCGATCAAAAAGGAGATCGCTTAAACGATATCGGGCTTAAAATCGTTGCGTGTGACGGCCGCTTTTCAATGATAGTTTTCCTCTGATTGTTCCACTCCTGGCTTTGACATACACACACTGATACCAAATACTGTATTGTGAATGAGGCCTTCGGGTGCATTTTTGGAGGTTAAGCTGTTTTCTTAGTGCCATTTGGGGCACTTATCATTTTATTTTTAATTATTCTATTTATTTGAGGATGCAGAGTGACCAAAAACAGCAATTCTACACTCTACCCTTTTCTATTATTAATTTCTTTTTTTCATAGTGAACTCATCATGTGGGATAACTTGAGTGATAGTTTGGACTTACTGACTCTACATTATAACGTGTTTTTTATTGTTTTAGTTTTTATCCTGACAGCGTGACGTTTAAAAACTTTACATTTTGTAGGGGTTATTTAACATAGATGGAAATTTGTCTCCCAGATAGTTACTCCCATCACAGGCTCTGGGATCAGACGTTCTCAGCAGTGTAATGGTGGGTTTACACACTAGGATATCCTGAACGATATCCTTGTAACGTCACAGAATTGTGATAGTTGAAAAGATATCGTTCGGGCGTCGTTGCGTGTAAATGAACGATCTAGGATGAAAAGATTGTTGGATCGTTCATCCTAGATTTGAGATCCTGACCTCAAATCTATCGTTTGTCGTCCAATTAACTCTGCTGGAAGAAGCATTGTTCAGCGTGACAGCTTTTTGAATGATATCATTCATAAAGATCCTATTCCTGCCGCTTTATTACATCGCTCACTCTTTCTCCTATTTAACAGTTGCGCTGCCGCATAGGATATCGTTAACGATATCCTTGTGTTTGACGGCGCACTAACGATGTTGCAACGATCACTGTCACGTGATCGTTCCAAGGGTATCGTTTACGATATCCTAGCGTGTAAACCCACCATAATTGCCATATGTCTTTTGGTTTCTACTGCAGGACTTCAATGTTTATCAAGCACCAGGCTGTTTTATAGCTGAGCCAGCTGTCCTGGTGGAACAGGTCCCATGGTTACATGTGCTGTGGATATGCCAGACCTACCTAAGTAACCAAAACTTATTGGGGGAGATTCATTAAGACTTGGATGCTTTGCTGGAGGAGGATGTGCTGAATTTTTTCTGATTTTTACTGGTGGTCGTAGCCATGTTCTGTCTGGCTCTCTCCCCCCACCTTCCAACTCTACACATTTTTGCTGAGCTGCTTCAAACTGGCATGAAACCTCCAAGAGTTGCTAAAGCTGTGTGCAACTCCATTTTGCAACTTTTCAAAGCATTTTATCCTGGTATTGTCAAGCAAGAGATTTAATTAATTGACCCCATTGTTTTCAGTGGGAACTAACACTTAAAAGGAATCTGTCTCCATGTTTTTGATACTCAATGTAGGGGCTGAGACGGGGGCGTAACTACAATAGGTGCAGGGGTTGCGATCGCACCTGGGCCCTACAGCCTAGGGGGGCCCCAAAAGTCCCTTTGGCCTATAGAAAAAGACTAATACTATTAAAGATTTGTAATAATTGGGGGCCCCGTTGGAGCTTTCGCACCGGGGTCCCTTGGCCTGAAGTTGCGCTATTGGGCTGAGACCCAGATTTCAGCCATGTGTCACTGAAGTGCAATGTGCATTTTGATAGAATCCCTGTTTTCTCTGTTGTAGGTGTGGTCAGAATGCCACGTCCTGTCCCTCTGCATCACTGACTGGCAGCTTCCTGTATACACTGCGTTGTCAGCAAGCTGTCAATCACTGGTGGGGGACGGAGTTACATAGAATCCAGACTGTCTTATACATGATACCTGTAGTGATAAATTGCCGATAAAACACTGATTGTATTGAACCTACACATCCCTTATATCAGGCCTTCTGCCCCGACATTATAAGGCTTTCGGATTAAATTGTGAAACCTTGCTGACAGATTACTTCCACCAGTTGTATATATATATTGTCTTAATGTAAAAGTTTTAAAATGTGTTTTAGCTTGTGTTCTCAGGTTTTTTGTTGCTGTTGTTTTTAGAGGGCTATTAACTCTTTCTTCGAACCGGATGTGAGTCCTTCAAGAGAGGAGACTTCAACTAATTTGACAAGTTCACCTACATTACAAAGCCTGCCTGTGACGTCATCAGATACATGGTAAGATTAATATTATTATATATGTTGGAATTATATGGATATGCTGTACATGAACATATATACAAAGCAAAATAGACAGCGCGCTAGCACAGTTCTTAGCCAGTAGCTGGAACACTTGCTTTCTACAAGTCTTTTGAGGGCACTTAACTCTTTGACTTGTTTTTTATACTTGTCCATGAGTTGTTTTCTTACTGAGCACAACTAGAAGTTGGTTTAGTTGAAATATTCTTGTTAGGGCTCAATAATGTTAATTTTATTTTACAGACCAATTGACAAGCAAAATATTAAAAATGCCAATTTATAAATTTACTGTTTTATTAGTAAAAGTTTAGAAATGTATTTTATTCATTTGCACATGAGAAAACCAGAGGCCCCAGTGATGGTAAAAAGGGACACACGTAACTAAACTGGATGACACTCGGACCAGTACACTAGTAAAGAAAACTGTACTTCTTTTTTCTTCTTTGAAAGAGTAACCGTTGTCTGAAAAAGGCCCCTTTCACATCAGCGTTTTGCTGATGTTTGCGGCCGATCCGGCAGGTGGTGGCATCTGCTGGATCGGCCGCCTAACGACCGACTTGCGGCCTGGATCTGGCAAGCCCCATGCATTGTCTATGGGGCTTGCGGTCGGGTGCGGCAAATGCGGTTCTGCCGGATGCAGCAGATCTGGCTCGTGTGGCTGCAAAAAAAACGCTGCTTGCAACTTTTTTTTTCGCGGCCGCAAGTGCCGAATCCGGCCGATTCGGCGTAACCGCACTTGCCGCGCCTGACCACAAGCCCTTTAGACAATGCATGGGGCTTGCCGGATTTGGGCCGCAAGTGTTGCCGTTAGGTGGCAGATGTGGTAAATCTGCTGGATCTGCCGCACATCAGCAAATAGGCTGATGTGAAAGGCCCCTAAGATGTTATTTTTCTTTTACATCCTGCGCTTTAATGTTAGGCTGGTTTCACACTGCAGTTTTTTCACTGATCAGTGTCCATCCGGTTTGTGTGCCAAAACCAGGAGAGGAACCTGGAGAGGAACTTGAAGACAAAAAGTATAATTGAAAGATTGACACCTGTTCTGAGTTTTGGAGACACTGCTGGTTTTGGCATACAAACTGGATCAAACCTGATCAGGGAAAAAACTGCAGTGTGAAAGCAGCCTTAGAGTAGGTGCACAGAACATCGTTAATGGTGATGGTTTTGGATTTCTCATCTAGCATTGACTTGACAGACGACACACCAGTTGTTATAAAGCAGGCTCCTGTCGTAGATAATCCCACCATATTGAAGCAAGAAGACGAGAGCCACATTACTCTCCTTACCTGGAACATTGATGGAATTGATCAGTCCAACCTTCCGGAGAGAGCTCGGGGGGTGTGCTCTGTTTTGGCATTGTAAGTCTATTATGTCTGTGTTTTTTGTGTGTTCTACTGATAATCCCTAGTTTAGAAGTTGGATAACTAATATGAATGGCAGTGGGGACACTACGTAGTAGATTTTTTTTTTTTTTTTTTCTAGACCTGATTTGGGCAATCATCACAAAGGTTGATTTACAAATTTACTATATAATCTCCTAATCGTGTCTGTCTGACGCCGAAATCGTGCGCCATCTCCAGGGCGCTCATTGGTGGCCACCAGCGGCGGCCACCAATGAGCGAAGAATATGCAAAACAGCCACGCACCATGGCCGCGATGCAAGCAGCGACGCTCGATTTTTCTCACAGAAACAGACACCGCGCTGTCAGCCTCCTGCCAGCACCCGCCCGCTGAAGCGGGTGCGCCCACCTCCGGCCCCCTCTTGCCCACAGCTGCCACCCCCTGCTCCATTTCCCCCCCCCCCCCCCCTTTTGCTCTATTCCCACCTTCCCTTGCTCTATTCCCACCCCCCCTCGCTCCATTCCCACCCCCCCTCGTTCCATTCCCACCCCCCCTCGCTCCATTCCCATCCCCCTTCGCTCCATTCCCTCCCCCCCCTCCATCGCTCCATTCCCACCATCCCCCCCTTCCCCCCCATCCGCTCCGATCTCACCTGCACCCTGTGTTTAATTCGCCGCTACAGCACGTAATGAACGGTCATGTGACAGGCTCTGTGCACGTCCGTTCAGCCCGCCAATCACATGAACCGCTCGTTACCTGTTGTAGCGCTGATGTAAACACCGGGTGCGGGTGAGACCAGAGTGCATGGGAGGGGGGATGGACATGAGCTGACCACTGGCCCTCCTTCCTGCGCTGACCACTGGCCCTCCATCCTGCGCTGACCACTGGCCCTCCATCCTGCGCTGACCACTGGCCCTCCATCCTGCGCTGACCACTGGCCCTCCATCCTGCGCTGACCACTGGCCCTCCATCCTGCGCTGACCACTGGCCCTCCATCCTGCGCTGACCACTGGCCCTCCATCCTGCGCTGACCACTGGCCCACCGTATACACTGCTAAACACTGAGTTTACACTCTGCTAAGGGGAACAGCGGCCGGGTGCGGGCAGGAGGGGTCCCCCCGCCTCCTCCTGCCCGCACCCGACCGCTTTTCCCCGGCCCCCTCATGGACTCTGGCACCGCTGCACCTGCGGTACTGCTGTAGGTATCTACTATATAATTGTCTACTTCTGTCTGTTTGACTGTAGCGTAAATCCTGCATTGCTATTTGGTCAGGCCAGCCGCCCATGACCAATCAGCAACAGGGACAGTCCGCCCGCAAATTGGTGCGCGATTTCAACCACGCTTCGCTGATTGGTTGCGCCTGGCCGGTTGCCAACAATCAGCGATATTGGCGCATGGTTTAAACCCAGCTTCACTTTGCGTTATTCTTAAATCTTCATAAATAAACTACAGTTGTGGCCAAAAGTATTGACACCCCTGCAATTCTGTCAGATAATTCTCAGTTTCTTCCTTAAAATGATTGCAATCACAAATTCTTTGGTATTATTATCTTCATTTAATTTGTCTTCAATGAAAAAATACAAAAACAATTGTTCTAAAGCCAAATTGGATCTAATTCCTCACCAAACATAAAAAAGGGGGTGGATAAAAGTATTGGGAATGTTAGAAAAATCATGTGGTGTTTCTCTAATTTGTGTAATTAACAGCACCTGTAACTTACCTGTGGCACCTAACAGGTGTTGGCAAAAACTAAATCACACTTGCAGCCAGTTGACATGGATTAAAGTTGACACAACCTCTGTCCTGCGTCCTTGTGTGTACCACATTGAGCATGGAGAAAAGAAAGAAGACCAAAGAACTGTCTGAGGACTTGAGAAACCAAATTGTAAGGAAGCATGAGCAATCTCAAGGCTACAAGTCCATCTCCAAAGACCTGAATGTTCCTGTGTCTACCGTCCGCAGTGTCATCAAGAAGTTTAAAGCCCATGGCACTGTGGCTAACCTCCCTAGATGTGGACAGAAAAGAAAAATTGATGAGAGATTTCAAGGCAAGATTGTGCGGATGGTGGATAAAGAACCTCGACTAACTTCCAAACAAGATCAAGCTGCCCTGCAGTCCGAGGGTACAAGAGTGTCAACCCGTACTATCCGTCGGCGTCTGAATGAAAAGGGACTGTATGGTAGGATACCCAGGAAGACCCACCTTCTTACTCCGAGGCATAAAAAAGCCAGGCTGGGGTTTGCCCAAACTTACCTGAGAAAGCCTAAAACGTTTTGGAAGAATGTTCTCTTGTCAGATGAGACAAAAGTAGAGCTTTTTGGGCAAAGGCATCAACCTAGAGTTTACAGGAGAAAAAAAGAGGCATTCAAAGAAAAGAACACGGTCCCTACAGTCAAACATGGTGGAGGTTCCCTGATGTTTTGGGGTTGCTTTACTGCCTCTGGCACTGGACTGCTTGACCGTGTGCATGGCATTATGAAGTCTGAAGACTACCAACAAATTTTGCAGCATAATGTGGGGCCCAGTGTGAGAAATCTGGGTCTCCCTCAGAGGTCATGGGTCTTCCAGCAGGACAATAACCCAAACCACACTTCAAAAAGCACTAGAAAATGGTTTGAGTGAAAGCACTGGAGACTTCTAAGGTGGCCAGCAATGAGTCCAGACCTGAATCCCATAGAACACCTGTGGACAGATCTAAACATGGCAGTTTGGAGAAGGCACCCTTCAAATATCAGGGACCTGGAGCAGTTTGCCAAAGAAGAATGGTCTAAAATTCCAGCAGAGCATTGTAAGAAACTCATTGATGGTTACCGGAAGCGGTTGATCGCAGTTATTTTGGCTAAAGGTTGTGCAACCAAGTATTAAGATGAGGGTGCCAATACTTTTGTCGGGGCCATTTTTGGAGTTTTGTGTGAAATGATCAATGTTTTGCTTTTTGCTTCATTCTCTTTTGTGTTTTTCCATTGAAGACAAATTAAATGAAGATAATAATACCAAAAAAATTTGTGATTACAATCATTTTCAGGAAGAAACTGAGTATTATCTGACAGAATTGTAGGGGTGTCAATACTTTTGGCCACAACTGTACATACTTAGTCTAGAATACCCGATGCATTAGAATCGGGCCACCATCTAGTGTCCTATAAAGCTGTTGAATTTGATTAGGAGACATGAAGCCGGTCCTGACATCAAGATTCATATTGGACCCTGAATGTCAGACATGTGAAATCGGCACAAGTTTTTTGAAGGAAGGGTGAAGTAAGAATTTACTACTGACTATTAAAGGGGTTTTCCACTATTGGGACAACCCTTTCTGAATCCACTTGTTTTCCCTGTTAAAATAGACCCTGTACTCACCATTCCAGCACTGTTGGTAACAATGGCTCTGGGCTCACGTAACATTGTGAAGTCATGCGAGCCCCAAGTACAGTCACCACTGTCTTTCTTCTCTCTTTCTTCGGACAACAACGGCTATCAATAAGAAGTGAGTACTGCGGCTGCCACTCACTTCCTGTCGATTGCTCCTATGTCCGAAGGTGGGGAGAAGGAAGACGCTGATGATTGGTCGTCGGGCTGTCGTGACACTACAATGTCACGTGAGCCCAGAGCCACTGTTACTCAAAGCTTTAGAAAGGTGGCAGCACTAGAGGGGAGTACAGGGTTTATTATTTAAACTGGAGGAATCAATTCGATTCAGAAAGGGTTGTCTGGTCTAAGATGATATGTCTATAGTCACGCTATGTGAATATAGACTTACTAGCTGTGAGCCCGATGTGATTGCATCGGGATTCTAGAATCCCGCTCGGGCTGCTGCAGCTCGGGCTGCTGCAACGACTCGCAACGCCAGCTTCGCGGGCATTGCGAGTGAGTCGCGTGGGCACTGCGCGCCCACGAACAAAGCCACGGAAGTAGCGCCGTGTGCGAGGGAAGTCGCTACGGCAATTATATAATAGATTATCAGTATCTATTATATAATTGCCGTAGCGACTTCCATCGCACACGGCGCTACTTCTGTGGCTTTGTTCGTGGGCGCGCAATGGCCGCGAAGCAGGCGTTGCGAGTCGTTGCAGAATAGGCGCCACTGACTCGCAAAGCCTCACTCTCAATGGCTTTGCGAGTCCTTGCAGAATAGGCGCGACTCACTAATTCATACATAATCACATAGATAATACTGATAATTCCTATATAATTACATATATAATACAGGCATTGTTCACACACAATTTGCGGTTTTTTTAGCAGGAAAAAAAACCACATGCGTTTTTTAAGAGTGCCAAAAAATGTCCCTTGTGTGTGTGTGAAAGCTCCAAAAACGTTTTTCACCAAATGACCCAAAAAAAAAAAAAAAAAAAATGTTTGTGTTTCTGCTTCGACCGGGGAGGGGGGGGGGGGTTTGGGGGTGTGTGCAAGCGTTGAAGCGTTTTTTTGGGCTGTGGGGAAGAAACGCAAGTGGAGCTGAAAAACGCATGAATTATATATTAGATGTATCCTTACACTGTGCACTGTGAGAATTCTCCTGTTTTAGAGCCAGGTATGTTGGTCATGTGACCTTAAGTATGAGATATGCATACTGTCTGCCAGAATTTTACTTTTGTGACTTTTTAAAAGCAAAAACTCATGTCTTTTTCAAAATTCCGCAAAAGATGCGACTTTGACAAACATGCAAAAAATTACATTGGGGGACTACAACAAGCAAGCAAATATATAATAGACTTAAAGAAAGGTGAAAACAGAATAATAAATTGTGTCTAAACAAAGGCGCAAAACGCACAAAACTTAGACCTAAAACAGTAGCAAAGGCAGTGATAAATCAGGGCTTAAATGGTCATATGGCTTTGTATGATAATAGAACATCATGGTGAATTGCAAAAATTAAATAATAATAAAATAATTAATAACATGAAAACGAGAACCCTAGAAGTTTTGCAACTTTCACACTGGTACCAGGCCCAATACTAAAACCAAACTTCCTGTTATTCACAGAAGACTTTTCAGCAGTGTCCGTATCATTACAGACAGGATTACAATGACCGATAACACAACAGGGGTAACACAACATGGGCATGGATCCACCACAGGGGGGGGGGGGGCATGGATCCAGCACGGGGAGGGGGTCATGGATCCAGCACAGGGGGGCGGGCCATGGATCCATCACCCGGAGACGTGTGCCAGCACAAGGGGGTTATGTCCAATATAAGGGGGCCATATCGAGGATGGGGGGGCTATGTCCCAGGATCAGAGGCCATGTATCAGGATGAGGGAGCTATGATGGACATATATATGATTTGTAAAACAGACACTGGCATCTTTTCCTTCACCAAATTTGGGTGTGCGCCTTTAATTCAGTGCGTCTTATAAAGCGAAAAATATGGTAATACCAGGTTTACCAATTACAATAAATAATGTCAAAGCTCACCTCCACACTCCCTTCACAATGATCTTTACTGAGATCAGACCATGAGCAGAAAGAAAATCAATTTAAGGCCATATGGTCAGAGCCGGTCTATTGCCAATAATGTCGGTGTGGCTGCTGAATAGAACAGGGGTCTAATATTAGGCATAGAGGCCAGTGTGAAAATTGCAAGCTTTTTTTTTTCCATATTTCAATATAGATTTAGATCTGGAAAATTGTAAAAATGTTTTTTTTTTCTTTTCTTTTCATACATTTAAGTTATTATTTATTTATATATAATAAAATTATAAGTTAACATACAAATGTTGTTCAAGCAATAGATAACTTTCTGGTGATACATTTGCTTTAAATAATGTAGTTTAATTTATCTATAGTTTTTGTTAACACCTGTGCTGTTGCAGATACAGTCCTGACATAGTATTCATGCAAGAGGTTACTCCACCATATTATGACTATCTAAAGAAAAGAGCTGTCAGCTACACCATCATAACAGGTATGTCGCTATTCTGACTACTCATCCATGACTATAGTTTAGTTTTCGTTTATTGTTTCATTTATCAGGTGTCTGTAGAGGAGAAAATATATATACACAGCCGGTGAAATAATTATTAAACGTGTCACCACTTTTGTATGTAAATATATTTCTAAAGGTGGTACTGATAGGAATTCCTCACCAGATGGTTGTAACACGACACACAGACAAAGAAATCAAACCATAAGCGTCCATGAATTATGTGTAATAATGAGAAATGACAAAGGGATAAAGTATGGGACACATAAAAAAAGGTGAAAAAAGCCATGGGAAAACATGACACCACCAGAAATATCATTAACTAGAAACCAATCCTTCCACTTAATGAAAAATAATATCATCTGGTTCAACTGATGGCCTATGAAGAGGTGTCTCATTACCAAGATGCCACACAAAAAACATCTCGTGATGGGTAAAACCAGCGAGCTGCCTCAAATAATCACACCCTTATTGCTGCAAAACATACTGATGACTTTGTGACGTTGGTTAGAGAAGACTTTCTAAACTACTGAAGGTTCCTGTGAGTAATGTTGGGGCCATAATCTGGAAGTGGAAAGAGCATAATTTCAACATAAACCAGTTACGACTAGGTGTTCTTCACAAATTTCAGACAGACAAGTGAAAATCATTATCAAAAGTGTTGTCCAAGAGCCAAGAATCACCTGTAGAGAGCTACAATTTAGACCTTGATTCAGCAGGTACAATCGTTTCAAAGTAAAGAATAAGTAATGCACTCAACCTTCATGGCCTCTATGTACACTCACCACACAAGACGGCACTAGCCAACTTCATATCATTGTAGGAAAGATGAATGGACAGATGTACGGAGACATTCTTGGTAAAAATCTGCTGCCATCTACCAGTATGAATATACAAGAAAAATACGATCAAATGTCCATATGTGCAGTGAAAAAAAGTTGTTTGTTAAATAACACAACCTGAAAGGTCAGGGATGGGTGCATAAGTCATAACAACATAAGGCTACGTTCACATGCTGCGTAATTGCAACGCTTTTTGCAGCCGCACTTTTCCCAAAAGCTCGTCTGCATTCCAGGCAAAGTGAATGGACTTTCACTTTTGCCATTCAGAAGCTGTATATTTTACGGATGCGCTTTTGGAGCCAAATGCGCGTCTGTAAAAAGATCCTGTGGTGATGTCAGAGTCGGTCACCTGATGTGTCAGGTGACCGACTCTGACATCAGGAGAGGTCCTTTGCCCAGCAGAAGACACTGTCACAGTCCTGCAGTCGCCGCATTGTAAAGTATCCTCAGAGAAGATTTTTTTATTTTATTTACATTCCGGAGGGGAGAGCACAGGGGGGAGGACGAGGGGGGAGGACAGGGGGAGCATAATGAAGAGATAGAGCAGAGATAGAGGAGGGACAGGCATGGACAGACAGGGACAGATAGGGTTAATTATGTACTGAGCACTGCCTCTGGGCATGCTCAGTACATAAAACAAGGAGCTGACATCGGATCTGAGCTCAGCTTGGATCCGATGTCCATAGGCTCCTACACTATCGGGGCTCGGATCAGCTCTGATCCGAGGCTGTCCAATTTCATTCTCGGACACAAAAACGCAGCATGCTGTGTTTTTGTGTCCGTGATGAAATCTGACAGGATCGGATGGTGCCAAACTCTGATGTCAAAAGGCACACATCCAATCCGAGCCCCATAGGAACACATTGGAGCCGATTTTGGATCCGAGTGTATCCGTTTTGAAACTGATACACTCGGAAGCTCCAAAATCGTGATGTGAACCCAGCCTAAGAGTTCATAGAAGGAGCCCATGGAACGATCAGGATTTGAAGATTGTTTGTGTGGAAGAATGGGCTAAAATTACACCTGAGCAATGGATGCAACTAATTTCTTCTTACAGGAGGCGTCTTGAAGCCGTCTTTTTTTGTATGGAGTAATAAATAAATGTCAGTAAGTGTGTTCAATCCTTTTTTCCTATGTCATTTCTCATTGCACATCACTAAATTTATGGACACTCATGGTTTGATTTGTTTGCCTGTGTGGATTGGGTTGTTACTGGCATCTGGTGGGAATTTCATGTCGGTAGCACCTTTACTTAGGAAATTTGTGACGTGCTCCATACTTTGAAATAAAAGTTTACCCACTATGTGTATGTAACTTAACTTTGAGTTGGGATTATTGCAGTAGTACCACATATGTTTAAATGGGAAACCGTATTTTGTTTTGTTTTTTCTTGGAGGAGGGGGGGAGGTAGGGTACTTTATTGATTCTATTTCCACTTTTTCCCACTAGAGGGCTTTAACTAGTGATTATTTGATTATCGTTTGGATACGTAATACTCCACAGAATTGTGGCCTTTTAGCTTAGCTTAGTAGACTGATGCCCTTGGAAGACTTAAAATAATTATTAATTACCCAGCTACAATTTTGATGTATTTACACTCCAATCTCAGGGGCCAATGGGCTTACAAAGGGAGCCTTATACCCCTATGAAATACTTTAAATGTTTGGTAAGCAAAATCCGTGGCATTTAATTGTTAAACTGTTGACATTGCTGGTGCCAAGGGTTGTGGGTAGAGCCTGACTGCATCACATCCAGGATTTAAGCCATGGTCTTGCAATTACTACCCACAGTACTCGCTGTACTCACAAGTGTCTGATATACAGTGCTTTGAAAAAAAGAAAAAAAGTTATTTTTGCTCACCTTTCTATGCATTTCTTCTCCACGTTCACATTCACTTCTCCAAGTGAGCAGATCCTAATCAAATCCAGGCGGTGCACAGAATCACATGAGGTCAATCCGTATATAATCCATGTGGGGTGTGTTTTCTAGCAACTCATCTAGAGTAATTTTAAAAGCAAAAACTTTGTCAGTTAAAAATCAGTGGCTGTAAAATAGAACCATTCCCAGGGGAAAGTAGTCTGATTTAAGAGCTTTGGATTAACAATTATCCTTACTCCTAGCATAATGAAGTATGACTGGCAAACCAGTCTGGCAATTATATCTAAGAGGAAAAGGAAGTGAGGTGAAAAGGAGTGTCTAATACTAATTTACATATTTAAGCATAATTAACTATTCAATTTACTGTACTGCAACTTATAATGATAAATATGTGCTAAATAATCTAATAAATAGTGTGGTAGAGATAATTCATGTTATATTAGGTGGAGATCTTAATAATCAGGTCACCGATAATAAATTCTGCATTAATAATTTTTGCCAGAGCTGTATATTTACAGCTGCACAGTTTTTCAAAAGTCACCATCTCTACATGTCTGACAGCCATTCCATTCCAGTGTCAGTTGAACTCCAACGAAGGTACACCTCATTCTACTTAATGTGCTTCTGATTTGGTGATCGCCTCAACCAAATCATATTTAACAAGGGAAAGTATAAGAAACACTGCTGTGGTCTTCACAATCATCTTGCAATAGGACAAGCTGGATGGCAAAACAAGTGCTAGGAATAGCTCAAAAGTAATTTGAATGAAAAAATAACTTTTAACCATGCCAAAGGAGTTGAAAAGAACAGTCTTGAGTGAGGAAAAGAAGGGCTCAATTCTGGCTTTACTAGCAGAGGAATACAGTGAGCGTCACATTGCCTCTATCCTTAAAATTTCAAATGCAGCAGTCCATTACAACAAGGTCAAGCAGCAGACATTGGGGACAACAAAGCTACAGACCAGCAGTGAGAGAAAGCGACTCTCCACTGCCCGGATGACCGTCATCTTATTCCAATGTCACTCAGCAACCGCAGAATGACATCAAGTGACCTACAAAAGGAATGGCAAATGGCAGCCAAAGTGAAGTGCACTGCAAGAACAGTTCGTAACAGGCTCATAGAGGCAGGGCTCAAGTCATGCAAAGCTAGAAAAAAGCCTTTCATCAATGAGAAGCAAAGGAGAGCCAGGCTGAAGTATGCCAAAGACCATAAGGATTAGACCATAGATGACTGGAGTCTAATTTTCAGCTTTGCCCAAAACCTGGTCATCTAGTGGAGAGGCATACAAGCCACGATGTCTTGCACCCACTATGAAATTTAGTGCAGGATCAGTGATGATGTGGTCATGCTTCAGCAAGGCTGGAATTGGGCAGGTTAATCTTTGTGAAGGATGTATGAATCAAGCCACATACAAGGTTATCCTTGAAAAACACTTCCTTCTGCTCAAGCAATATTCCCCAACTCTGAGGACTGTTTCCAGCAGGACACTGCCCCATGCCACACAGCTATGTCAGTCAATGTGTGGATGAAGGAGCACCACATCAAGACCCTGTCATGGCCAGCCCAATCTCCAGACCTGAACCCCACTGAAAACCTCTGGAATATAATCAAGAGGAAGATGGATAGTCACAAGCCATCAAACAAAGAACAACTGCTTACGTTTTTGTGCCAGGTGTGGCATGAGGTCACCTAAAAGCAGTGTGAAAGACTGGTGTAAAGCATGTCAAGACGCATGAAAGCGGTAATTAAAAATCATGGTTATTCAACCAAATATTGATTTCTGAACTCTTCCTCAGTTAAAACATTAGTATTGTTGTTTCTAAATGAATGTGAACTTGTTTTCTTTGCATTATTTGAGGTCTGAAAGCATGGTTTCTTTTTTATTATTTTACGATTTCTCATTTGTTGCAAATAAATAACATTGTTAGCTTTTAACTTCAGAGACATGTCAGTAGTTTATAGAATAAAACAACAATGTACATTTTACTCAAACATATACCTATAAAGAGAAAAATCAGAAAAAAATGAACATTTTGCAGTGGTTTCTTTAATTTTTGCCAGAGCTGTATGTAAGATCTATTCTAAGATTCATCCTGTCCGGGTATGGGATCCCCATTTTCATAATCCTTATCGCCTCTTTCGTTCATTATCAATCTTCTGCCTCCCCCTCAGAATATTTGTTTGTGGTTTTTAAGTGTCTATTGTTTTGCTTTTACTCTTATTTGAACACTTCTAGGAAATGACGATGGATATTTTACTGCCATAATGCTGAAAAAATCAAGAGTACAACTCCTAAATCAAGACATTGTTCCATTCCCAAGTACAATGATGATGAGAAATTTGCTGATAACAAATGTAAGTATGTTGTAGTCACTGTTCCCTCCTATCAGGAAATGCTCATCGTTATTGGCACCCATGAAGTTTAAGTGCATAATGTTGAATATCTCCTGAAAAAAAATAAATCAAGTGACAGGTTTTTTTTTTATAGAGCACTCGTGTTAAATATAAAAGAGCAAATGATAAACAACAATTTAAAACATAAAATGATGTGAGCAAAAATGGATAAACCTAATGCTTGCTGTGACACTGGTATTGGAACCCTTTACATTAAATTAGTATGAAAACACATGTTGACTCGCCTGTATTAAATCGCATACGAGAATCACCTGTGATAAGTTGTTGGTGCCCATGTGACCTTAATTAGCCAATAAGTGATCAGTGTTTTAAAAAGCCACATGTTAGACCCTGTTCTATTATCACTATTATCACAATGGTGAAGACAAAGGAGCTGTCTGAGGATATCAGAACTGCTATTAGCAAACACAAGACTTCCAAAGGGTATTAGGCCATTTCTAAAGACCTTGGTATCCCAGTTTCAACAGTGCACAGTGTTATTAGGAAGTTTGCCAAGCATGAAACAGTCAAGAATCTTGCTGGACGTGTGGGAAAGAGGAAAATTGACGAGATGTCTTTGAAGGTTGGGGCAAATAGTGGAAAAAAACACTACATTAAACATCAAAAGACCTGAAGGCCAACCTGGAACAGTCTGGGGTCATGGTTTCAACAAGTACCATATGCCACAAACTAAACCAAGTAGCGCTTTATGGGCAAAGACCAAGTAAGAAACCAAATACTGAGCTCTTAACGTAGTTCGCTCTTACGTCAAATTAAAATTAATTGAAATACTATTAATCCATTCCAACGCCTACTTATGGCTCCCCATCAAGGTACATGGCACTGCCATTCTGGTACATGGCCCCATCATGCGGCACACATTAAAAAAAACAACCTCGTGCTCCCCCTCCTGCCGGTCCCCACTACGTTGCGCAGTGTTCTCATTATGCAGGAGTTGACAGTCTGAGAGTGCAGCGCTCACACGCTGATCAGCTGACCTGTGCCCACTGATCAGGTGACACTCGCACACAGCTGCCTGCCTGATGAGGACACTGTGCTGGGGACCAGGGGGAGGGGGAATAATGTTTTTTTGTCATACCTGGGATGATGAGCGGGGAATATTCAGTTGCTTAATGAGCAGGAATACTTGATCACACAGTCGCTGCCCGTGAATCACATTTGTGCCTGCATCCTAAAGCAAAAAAGATTTTGTTGGTACACTCTTCAGTTGAGGTACCTATGTATTTATTAAATATTTGTAATCTTTGTCTCCAAATGCTTATCTTTGTTTTGAACAATCTGTTTCATAACAGTAATTGTTCCAGCACATTCATTTTTTTTATTACCTTTGTGGCATGGAGAGTAACTGTGACTTGTGTGTGCTTTTGTGATAGGTTAATATCTGTGGACAGAATATTTGCCTTATGACTTCCCATTTAGAAAGTACCAAAGATCATGTACGTGAACGTCAGAAGCAGCTGCAGATTGTACTGAAGAAGATCCTGGAAATACCTGCTTCGACCACTGTCCTATTTGGTGGCGATACAAACCTTAGGGACCAAGAGGTGTGTTACAATCACCAGTTTAAGCACTTCAATAAATGGGTTGTCCAGAACAGTCCACATGTTAGGTCAGGGGTGGGGAACTCCAGGCCTCGAGGGCCGCCAACAGTGCATGTTTTCAGGATCTCCTTAGTATTGCACAGGGGTTGGAATCATTACCTGTGCATTTGATCACATTAACACCTGTGCAATACTAAGGAAATCCTGAAATCCTGCACTGTTGGTGGCCCTCGAGGCCTGGAGTTTGGGACCTCTGTGTTAAGTTAATAAGCTCAGAAGCTATTTTCAGTAAATTGGTATTTTTGATATGAAGTGAACATCTAGTGATCACCTTATTGATACATATCACTTTCCCTTCTTGCTCAGAAGCTATTGCCACCATTTCAGTATATCTCCTATTTAAGTGAATGGGAGATAAATCACAATACTTGTCAGTGGCCACTAAGCAGTGTATAGGGCTGCTGTGTTCCTCCTTGTACACTGCTTAGTTCTGGCCCGTGCAGTTTTCAGCTTATTGTTGGGGGTCATCTCTAAGTTGATGACTTATCCAAAAAGTAGGTCATCAGTCGTTCGGTCCTGGACAACCCCTTTAATTGTTTTTGTTGTGTGTATTGATTATTTACATATGATGTATGGAATGAGAAGCTGTATCCGTGGCTGGTTCTCTTGTTATTAACTAGTATTTTTATTATTATTATTATTATTATTATTATTATAATAAAACCTATAATAATTTGACAAATAGACCCCGATTCATTAAGACTGGCATTCTATACGCCAGTCTTCAGGTTGGTTGTACAGGAGTTAAGTGCGCCTAATTCCACTTAATAAATTAGGCACGTCTTATCATTGGTGAGCGCATCTCCAGAAATGTTACTACAGAGCTGGATGAGACTGTATTGAAAACTCCAAAAGTTGTGCAATCTTAATATTGCTCACATGACATTTGAAGTCCTAAACACCTTGATTAGTAGGAGGCTCAGACTGTTTTCCCACATTTACGTCACTGCTACAATTCCATAAGACTAACCAGGGCTGTGAAGTCAGAGTCAGGGAAATTGAGGAGTCTGTCGGTGGTTTGGCTTTCTGACTCCACAGCCCTCAGACTGACCCTACTGATTTATAACTAGGTTCCAGAATTTTCAATAGTGAAAGTTTGTGAGCAAAGCATTCTAGAATTTAGTTTCTCTTACATTTCTTTTCCATTTGTTACAGGTTGGAAAAATTGGAGGTTTGCCAAGTAATATTTTGGACATTTGGGAGTACTTGGGAAAACCCGAACATTGTCGCTATACTTGGGACACAAAAGTAAATAACAATCTGAAGGCTCCATACACTTGCAGGCTACGGTTTGATCGTATGTTCTATCGAGCTGCGGAGGATGGGAGTCAAGTAGTTCCTCACTCTCTGGATTTAGTTGGCACCGAAAAACTGGATTGTGGAAGGTTTCCCAGTGATCACTGGGGTCTCTTTTGTGACTTTGATGTGATCTTGTAAACAGTCTTATGAAAGCTGGACTCATTTTACATTTAAACTGCTTTAGATTTTATTTTCATCTTTTGCCAACAATTTATATTCAAAATCAAATAATCACTGTTGTGGGAAATGTAAATATATTTTTTATTTTATTAATTCCTATGTCATTAGGAATGCTTTTATTGTTTTTGTACCCTTGCTACACTTTTTCTTCTAAATATCAAGCAAATATCTAAATTAATAAAATCCCATTACACAAAACTTATATTTATTGTGTATTACACCGTTACTTTGTGAAAGGGGAAATCTAGGTTCCAAAATCCTAAAATAGAGAGTTCCATTGGCTTCTATATTACAACCACCACGAGAGACACAAATGGGTACACGATGGGCATAGAAACTAAATGGAAGAACATACAGGTGCATCTCAGTGAATTAGAATATGATCAGAAAATTAAGACAGAGTGATCTATTTCAAGTGTTTATTTCTGTAAATGTTGATGATTATGGCGTACAGCCAATGAAAACCTAACTTGAATTATCTGATGAACAGACCAGGGTTTTGTTACAAGGGCCACTGTTTTGCCCCTCTGGTAAGATTGATTGGTTCAATCTTGACAATGACTTGTAGGTCGTTTTTTTTTTTTTTTTTTGTTTTGTTTTTTTATAGGAAACTGAGACTAACTTGGTTTTTTTTAGGCAAAGATAGGGATGGGGTACCTGTGGCCCCTAGTAACATTCTTTCACTCAAACAAGTTGGTCTCTTTAAAAAGAGCAATTTTTTGCCACCATGTAATGATCTTATAATTGAGGCCTTTGTGAAATTTGTTACATCAGATATGGCTGCTTTAAAGAAAAAGAACTTGAAGGTTACTAGACCAAATTTGAGTTATGCTGAAAGACAGGCTATCATACCTATAAAAAATAACAGGTCCATCACCATAAAGCAAGCCGATAAGGGCGGGGCAATTGTGGTGATGGTCACTGTACAATACTGTGAAGAGATCTTGACACCGTTGTCTGAACGCGTATGAAAAGCTTTTATGCAATCCAACTGTGAAATTCCAAACAGAACTGAAATTACTGGTTGAGGATGCCTGTTTGAGTGGTGTAATCAACCAGGAAATCTCAGAATTCTTTATAGTTAAACACCCGATTGTCCCTATCCTGTACACCCTACCTAAAATTCATAAATATCTAAGATGCCCCCTTCCCTGGGGGCCGATTGTTTTGGGACATGGATCAATGTTTAACAAAGTGGCAATTTTTTTGGGCCATCTTTTTTGTGAATTTACTACTTCTGCTCCCTCATTTACAAGGGACACAAGGGATTTATATCTTCTTTGGAGGGGGTACAGGTGGAGGCATCTACTTTTGTTGTCTTTTTTGATGTGGCGTTGTTGTACACCTCCATTGACCACAGGATGGGGTTTCTGCACTCGGTGTGGTGCTTGCTGGTTCCGACATGGTGCCTGAGTGTGCACGGGTTGTCCTGGCCCTGCTGAGGTTTATCCTGGAGAGGAATTTTTTTCTCTTCAGTAATGATTACTGAAAGAAATAGTTCGAGCAAGTCCTTGTCTTCAGAACCAAAGGTTGAGGTTTATTCGGGTAGGAAATAATACAGAGATATACGGCAAAAGCAGTAACAGGCAGGTTTTCAGAATGACAGGCACGGGAGCCACAGGTGTCACACTCAGGATGGATTCAGAATAATGGCTCCCCGTCTCATGGACAGGAAGGTTTCTTTATACCAATTTTCCCCATAGAAAGACATTGGTACAATGATTCTCTATGGAAAAATGATTACATCATCCTGTCATAAGTGATCCCTTCATGTTACTTACAACATATATTGACATGAAAAAAGCACATTAATTTCATTACTAACTATATACTACACTTAAATTTATCCACACAAATTATCTTATAATAGCCTTTTTGGGGCCAAGCACAAATCACAACTTATTGACATTAATTAGCTCTCTTCTTGATTATAAGAAACGTCATATTAGCCTTGAGGGATACAATACACCGTAAAATATCCTTCAGATTTGAGAAATACTTGTAAAAAAGGAATTGGTTAACTGTTATCATGATGAGCTCTTGGTATATGCTCAGACCAAACCTAATTAGCTCCATGCCTGTTCTTCTTCTAGAGCTTGTTTCCTTTTATTACTTGAGACTTACAGCAAAAATTCAGTAGTTCCATTTTCAAGCTTAAACTGAAACTTTTACACAAGACAAAATGGCTGACAGAGGTCTTGGTACCCATGGCCTCCGTCTAACAAATCCCTCTGTTGTACTTATGGTAATTTGATAATTTACCCTGAAGTACAAATTGGCATATGAGTCTAGTCCTAATTCTCATATATGGTATTGAGGGAATACATAATTTCGTACACTCCCTGGTCAGTAGGAGTGTTGGGAGGGACTGAAGGTACCCTTGTAAGAAGGGCCCTAACAATAGGTGTACAACCTACAAGTGAGCATGGTCTGGGAGTAAGTACCCTACCCGCACCAAGTCTCCGGTATGGTCTGATAAAAGTGGTACTATGTGTTATTACACGGGCCTGAAAGTTATTTAGTTCCTCAACATGAGCCAGATTCTTTTTGAAAAACCTTTAAACTTTTAGGTTACTACTTATTAAACACATATAGGAAAAAACAAACAAAGTAGTAAAAAAATCTACAGTAAATATCACCAACGTAAGAGTTCTTAAGTATTAATGAGTCCCGTTACAATCTTTCAAAAAAAGAAAAAATTCAAAAATTTTCTTTGTTCCATGGCTCCTAAGGTCTTATTGACAGTTCAGGTGTGGGCAAATAGTCCTAAAAAGAAGCAAAAAACACAACAAAACAAAAAAATCATCACAGAAGTGAAAAAACCTAAAGTGTCGGAGTCCCAAGTCCCATAACAGTCTCTGAGTCCTTTGATCCGTGGCTCTCGATCTTGTTCTGTTCCCTCGGAGCTTTCACGGTCTTCCCCCTCGATCACACTGTCTGGGTCCCACTGGATGGTGTGAGATGTCATCTCCAGGAAAACAGGCGGATTCATGGATCCCGATCCAATAGGGGACCTGAAAAATAAAATAAAATAGCGCAGTATCAGTTCTCACCAGCATCACTAGGATTCTCAACTGGCAATATAACAAGCTTACATTGATCCATTTTAACAATTTTACCACCTTTGTCTCTTGGCTTGCTAATCCTTAGCACTCCCAAAACAGTTGGGCCTATAACCTGTGTGATAACAAACGGGCCTTTGTAATTGGAATCCCATGGTCCTTTTTTTTCCTAAGATTCTTAACCATGAGCTAAGCTCCCACAACAAATTTGGACTCATAATTTTTCTGTAGGTTCTATGCAACTTTTAGCCATCTGAAAGGCAGCGTACTGCAGGAGATGCTGAATCTGTTGTTGGATCTGTTCAAGCCTCTGATCTCTCTGTACTACGGCTTGCTGCGGGCTGGGCAGCACAATGTCACTAGGCAACAAGACAGGCATCTGTCTTTCTGTCATCAGCTCAAAAAAAGAAATTCCTGTTGACTGAGGCTACAGCTCTGAGAATTCACACCCCAAGCTTTGCCTGTAAGCAGTGTTTTTAAGGTTACATGGGGGTCTACAGAATCAAGGTGAAAAGCCAATTAAAGTGAATTTTCAAAAGCCTGCAGGGCGTCTCCCTCTATTGTGATCGTGGTAAACTCATTTTCAACACCTTTTAGGAGATCATGATTAGCAAGGCAAGCAAAATTTTCAATAAATTCTCTGGAAAAATTCACAAGACCTAGAAACTTTCTGAGTTCTGTGATATTGATTTGGCACAGGTACAGCTTGAATGAATGTCCCCTCTTTTGAAACTGACACATTCAAATATTTAACCTCTGGTTGCATTCAGCTGAACTCTGTCCCAACTCACATTTAATATTGAGTTGCACAATGCATCACAAATATTGAACTAAATCTCTTTGTGTTCAGTTTCATTAACAATTTGAGTCCATAAATTTTAAATCAAGAAATCATTGACATATTGGAAGACTTTTTGTCTCCGCACCCAAGGGGCTCCAATACCTGTGCCAACACCTGATGGAAATAAATTGGACTAGAATAAAAGCCTTGGGGCAGGCGTGTGAACAGGTATTGGACATTTTCAAAGGTAAATGCAAAATGGAGAGTCGACTCAGGTGTAATAGGTACGCAGAAAAAGCCATTCGCAATATTCAAACAAGAAAAAAAAAAAAAAACTGACATTCACTCCTCAGCAGTAAAATCACTTCAGGGACCGAGATGTGCTGCTGAGGGGTGTATTTGTTTACAAGTCTTAAATCCATGACCATGCGATAGCTACCATCCTCTTTTGTTTTACAGGCAGGATTGGGCTATTGCACGGGGAGTTGCCTCGTACAATCACGCCCTGTTGTTCCAATTCACTGACAGCAATCCTTATGTAAGGAATTGCTTCCTCAGAAATACGGTATTGGCGCTGAAAGGGTGGTAGATGGTCGCTGTCCATCTTAATTAAAATTTGTATCAGTCCGCAATCTGTACATTTTGAAACCCATAAATGAGGAAGAGATTGTCTCAAAGCAGTGTCTGCAACATTTATCTCAGGCATGTCATCATCATCAACTGAGCACAAACTAGCAACGGTTAATTTGACTGTGACATTCTCAACTCTGCAGCATCCATAATAGCTGAACAAACAGTAGTTCCTTTGTCACGCCATAAGACCTTATTACACAAATCAACAATGATACCCATGGCTGACAACACATTTGTCCCAATAATGGAGTACCTCAATTGCGGATTGATCCAAAATTCACACCGAATGCCTCTGCACTTCGATGTCCCCGTGTCCTGAAATCTCAGGTTTACTGGACAACTCCTCCTCGCCTGTATACAGGAGCCCTCAAATCCCACTGAAGTTGTGCTGTCTGGCAGCCCGGGGGGAGCTGCAATTTGTGTCCTGTTACTGAAACAGAGGCTCCTATATCAATTAAAAAATCTTCCCAATTTTTGGTACCCTCTATTCTCCCTCTGACATAAGGTCGGTCCATCTTGGCCCAGGGATAATTTAGCCAAGAGGCACAGGGGAACAGGGGGGTTCAAAGCATCAATCAGTACCGGCAGTAGGAAGCCCCAAAAAAATTCCCCAACCTCACCAGAGGCAATTCTACAGCCCACTGCTGTCACCTCCGAGCCGGACAGATCGCTTGAAAGAGCCATTTCCTCGTCGTCGTCCCCCAGCTCCTGAATCAGTGGAGCATAAGGGTGGGAGGAATTCTTCCCGGAGGGGGGTGAGCTCTGCTCACAGTGGATCTGTCCGCTGGGATGGACAAGGGTCGCATAATTGGGTGACGGGGCAAAAGGCTCCCGTAAAACAGGGTTAACTATCTGAGGACCATTGTACTGCTGGCACGGTTTGGGGCCGTTAACCGCTGGCTGTCCAGGGGTCTTAACAGCAGGATCCTCATACGGATCTCGGGACATTGTGGAGATAGGCTGCTGCTGCACCTGTGGATCATCCCTGGGAGCTAAATGGGAACACTGACGTCTAAGATACCCTGATTGCCCACAAGGATAACATACAAGAGGACCCATGGAGAACAAGGACGACTTAACTGCTTTTAGTATCAACTAATGCAATTACAGGCAAAAGTTAAATACTCACACCTCTGCAATGGAAGACACGTGCCGGCTTTGGTCAACCAAAAGAGGTACAACCGTATGTTCAGCCTCACTCGTTACGTTGCCACACGACTCCTTCTCCGTCTTTATCACCCTCGGCGTTAATCACGTCCTTGTATAACTCACGTAGAGGCACTTTAGTCTTAGTTACTCAGGGTAGACAGGAGCGCAAACGAGAGATTCTCAACGGCTGATTTCCGTAATGCGATTTCACGTGATGCATCACGCTTTTTAGCAAAAAAAGAGAAAGAAAAGTCCATTCCTCACCCTCTCACCCCTTTGGTTCACAGCTTTACTTGCAGGAATCTTCTAGGTCCTTCAGAAAGGATGTGGGGTCTTCTCCCCCCTTTCGACCGGGCTGGCTCGCCATTTGAAAGAAATAGTACGTTAGTTCTTCCTTTGTTCGATAAACTCCATAGACTGCGTCTTCAGAACCAAAAGCGGGTTTTATTCGGGTAGGAAAAAATACAGAGATATACGGCAAAAGCAATATGACAGGCAGGTTTCAGAATGACAGGCACGGGAGCCACAGGTGTCACACTCAGGATGGATTCAGAATAATGGCTTCCCGTCTCATGGACGGGGGGTTTCTTTATACCAATTTTCCCCATAGAAAGACATTGGTACAATGATTCTCTATGGAAAAATGATTACATCATCCTGTCATAAGTGATCCCTTCATGTTACTTACAACATATATTGACATGAAAAAAGCACATTAATTTCATTACTAACTATATACTACACTTAAATTTATCCACACAAATTATCTTATAATAGCCTTTTTGGGGCCAAGCACAAATCACAACTTATTGACATTAATTAGCTCTGTTCTTGATTATAAGAAACGTCATATTAGCCTTGAGGGATACAATACACCGTAAAATATCCTTCAGATTTGAGAAATACTTGTAAAAAAGGAATTGGTTAACTGTTATCATGATGAGCTCTTGGTATATGCTCAGACCAAACCTAATTAGCTCCATGCCTGTTCTTCTTCTAGAGCTTGTTTCCTTTTATTACTTGAGACTTACAGCAAAAATTCAGTAGTTCCATTTTCAAGCTTAAACTGAAACTTTTACACAAGACAAAATGGCTGACAGAGGTCTTGGTACCCATGGCCTCCGTCTAACAATTACTACCTGCAGCGCCGGGGGACAGCCATGGGGTCAAATGTGGCCCCAACGCACGGTAACATCTATATGGCTGTCTTCGTGGACATGCACATGTACCCTTCACCCTTTTGGCACCATGTTAGGGGGCTGGTGTCGCTACATCGACGACATCTTCCTGTAGGATAGGACCAGTGAAGAAATGAAAAGTTGTTTCTCATCTCTTAATGATATACACTCTGATTTAAGGTTTACCATGGTCAGCTCTACTCAGGAAAGGCAGTTTTTGGACACCTTGGTGTTCAAATATGGTAATGCTCTATGTACTTTATACTAGCGAACATCCTAGAAGAATGGTTGATTCATTACCTTGGAGTCAATTGTTGAGGGTACGGTGGATGGTCTCTTGTAATCAGAAAGTAGATCAAGGATTAAATGAGATGTGTAATAAGTTTATCGCTAGGGGTTACCCCATGGAGAAGCTGATGGAGTTTAAAAAGAAAGCTTTATAAACACCCTGCAGTGATCTATTGCAACGAAAGGAGAGAGTGTCATCTGGTAAATGTGTACCATTTGTACCTGTATACAATGATCTCAGTAAACAGGTTACGGGCATTATTAGACAACATTAGCATTTCCTGCAAAGAGTACATGTGACATTGAGGAGTTCCAAACCCCACCACTCTTCTCATACGAAAGAGTTTGTATCTTGAAGGACGATCAAGTGAGATCGGATATTGGTACATCTAGGAGGGACAACCAGTTGAACCGGAGTCGTTCCAAGTTTGGAAATTTTCTTTGCTTCGGATGTGCATGTTGTGGCAACTTGCTGAAGGGCCAACACTTCTTCCACCTACATTCTGGTAAGAAGTACATGATACGTAAAAGGTATACGTGTTCAAGTAGTTATGTAATTACTTGTCCGTGTGTTATGTTTTATGTTGGTGAGACCACTATGGAGGTGACGGCACGTATCAGCAAGCACAAACGTACGATAAGAACTGGCCTATTAGAGCTAGTAGTGCCACGAGATTTTAAGGATTATAGTCGGTGAATCAATTAAGATTCAGGGTCATTAACTATGTACCTATGGGACGGAGAGGAGAGAATAGGGTTGCTCTACTTAAAAAGAAGGCGCTGAGATGGATCTATTGGTGCTGTCACACCTGGCGACGTCGCTAGCGACATCGCCAAAAAAATGACGTATCAGCGATGTCGCTAGCGACGTCGCGCTATGTGACAGCGCGACGCGACCGCGAATTATCGCTGGTCGCAGGTTGACAGGTTTACGAAGAGGACCGTAAACCTGTCAACCTGCGACCAGCGATTAGGCTGGATCGTGCCGTCTGACACCGCCATAGCGATGTTGGCGGCGATCCAGCCTATACCGCAGCATTGCTGCAGATCGCTCGCTGGGTTGATCCCAGCCCAGTGAGCGATGGCTCCGCCCACATCGCTGCGGCGTCACCGGCAACGTCCTGCCGTGTGACAGCTGGCCTGCAATGTCGGAAGTGAGCGTGCACCCGCGCATCGCTTTCGACATCGCAGGCCAGATCGTGCTGCGTGACAGCACCATTAGAGCTGGTTACCCTTGAAACCAGGGCTCTAAATATTGAATACAACCAGCATGGTATTCTCTTTGAGTGACAACACCTGGGTTGGAAATATATTATGATAATTGAATCCAATGTATATGTAGTTTTTAATCTTTGTTAATCTGTTTTATTGTTCTATACAATATATGTAAAATAGAAGAATTTTTGCAGCATCCCCTATATGAACATGGACCTTTAAGAGTTGATTGTGGGGTCAAATAACTGGATGTTATCTCGATATGGGTTTGGCTGTGGGATGTATACTTTGTGGGGGGGGGGATATACATATGTATATCCTGCCACAATGTGTAGACATACCATATGGTATGTTAAGGTTATGGATATAGGGGCACAGATGTTAAGATTATGATGGAAGTCGGGATTGTTGACTCTCATTGGAACAGTCTCATTATCTATGAGTCTCCTTTATTGCCCCCTTGGGACAACTAAAAAATAAAAATTAAAAACTATTATATGCAATTTCACTATCTGTGATTATAACCCGAAAGAAAGGGAGATATGTTATAGTGGATACTTTAAAGTGTAAGTTAAAGAGGACCAGTCACCAAACCAGGCATGGTGATCTAATTACAGCAATGGATACAGCATGTCTGCAACATGCAGAAAAGGGGTCCCCCAGCACTTGAGCCCCCCTGTACCCCGAGATAATACACTTAGAAAACTTACATGCTACAGCCACTAAGGAGGTGGCTAGGGGCTGCAGCCAAGGGCAGATTCACACCCCCTGCCTGTGTAATCTGCCCACCACTGCCAATCATTCTCTCCCTGTCTGCAGCATTTAAACAGTTTTTTTTTTTTCTCTCCCGTGTAGCCCGCCCCTCAGGGTTTTAATCTTTCTTTGTGTTAGTTATTGCTGTTCTCTAATTATGATTATCACGTTTTGTGTAAAATAAAGGTTTTAACTTGAAAAACTGCTTATTTTGGAAAACACTGTTCTAGTGGCATGGCGTACTCGTTACACAAAAACCTTCAAATGTTGATCAATGTAGATTACATTTTATCTGAAAAAAAATCAAGTGATGATACATTGTTCTCTAAGGCTATGTTCACACAGGGTGCTTTTACTTTGTTTTTGAGCTAACTTTTTACCTTGGTTTTATGCTAATCTAAAGCTACATTTTTGATTAGCAGCAACACCTATGTGATTCAGAGAAAAGTTGTCCATACACATTGGTTTTACTTTTATGCAGAAACTGTAAACACCACAGGTTTTTCTGCATTTTTGAAAGAATGAGCATGTGTTCTATGGGCAAAAACACAGAAAAAAACGCTGCAAACGAAAATGCAGCAAATCTCCTGCCAAGAAATCAGGAGTAAATGGAAACCCCTAAGGTTTTGCTGCAGAAACCAATGTGTCTGGACACAGCCTACTTGTGATCACCAGTGTAGATCCAGGAAGTGTGCTGTTCAGGGGATCAGATTGTGGCTGGCCAAAAATGAGCAAGGAAAAGTGCCTGGGAGCAGAGGTGGAAACACCTGATACTTGTGTTTGAGAGTGAAGGTAGAAAGACCTGGTGTAAGGTGCTCAGATCTGCGAGAGGCTGGAAGAGCAGGACAGAGGTTTAACTGCAAGTCTATACCTTCTATGGACAGTTTTATTATTATGTTGTACTTTTTTTTTTTTTGCTGGAGAGAAGACTTTTACTTTCAGTTGGAATTTTGTAGACTCAATAAACCTTCCTGTTTGCACAAGAAACTGTGTTCCTGTGTGATTGCCACCAATGCCAATGAGTGAATCCCTAAAAGGTATAGAATCCTGGAGAAAAAAAAGGAAGATCATAAAAAGAATGACTCTTCAGCTACTTTTGTGCGGAAGCTGAACACACTTCTGTCGCAAAGTTAAATTACTGGGGTGACTCAGCTCTAGGGTGAATCACATTTTTTGACATACAAAATGTTTGTTAAAATAATACATATCCTCTTTTATCCTCTGACAAAAAAACAGTTGCCATATTTGAAAAGGTTGCCTGTAGCTGTCATTCTTTCCACTTACCGTATATGGTTGATATCTTGAAATCTTGATATCAATCGGTAATTAATATCAATAACCTTAAAGGGAACCTACATCACAAAGTATTCACTGATCTCAGGGAGACCAGTCCAAGAAAACACTGCGGGCAGCTGGCTAAAGCGCTCAACACAGTGAATTCCTAGGCGCATTGCCTCCTGGGAATTATGAATATGCAAATAAGTCTGTGGAGCCTCAGTTAGGAGTCTCAAACACAGGACTAGCCACCCTTGACTGGGTCCTTCCCTGGTAGGATATCTGGCTAGTCCTGTGTTTGAGACTCCTAACTGAGGCTCCACAGACTTATTTGCATATTCATAATTCCAGGAGGCAATGCGCCTAGGAATTTACTGTGTTGAGCGCTTTAGCCAGCTGCCCGCAGTGTTTTCTTGGACTGGTCTCCCTGAGATCATTGAATACTTTGTGATGAAACTCTTGTCCTATGCAAATAGAGTCTGTGGAGCCTCGGTTAGGAGTCTCAAACACAGGACTGGTCTCCCTGAGATCAGTGAATACTTTGTGATGTTGGTCTACTAGGCCTTGCTTCCACCTAGCCAAAATCCCTACTCCACACTGATGAGGGGCAACACCCGAAACAACTGTCTGTGGATGGATACCTGGTCTTGGTATTCCCTTGTCATATCCCTAAGCTTGTAAAAGAGCTGGATATTGACTAAAAGGGCCACTTAACATGGTGGTTATGGTGTTCTCCGCAAGGAGCCACCCCTTGACTGGGTCCTTCCCTGGAAGGATATCTGGCTAGTCCTGTGTTTGAGACTCCTAACTGAGGCTCCACAGACTTATTTGCTTAAAGGGAACCTGACATGTTGGTTTGTGATATTAAACCAACCACAATATGTTTTAAATGATGCAATGTGTATCATTAATAATTGTTTTCTAAAAACAAAAATTCTATGTATTTATCTTAAGAAAAAAACTATATGTTGAGGTGACTGCACACACATGCCTGGATTCAGTCATAGGGGAGGCATTTTTGCTTACAGTGACTCAAGTTGATCCATAAAATTGTTTTAATTTCATTATGCCCTCTGCATTGTAATTGACTGAAGTCACTTTGGTGACCTGTGGTTAAGTCACGATCATGTAACTTTAATGGGCGGAGTTAGGCACAAGGGGTCTTTCACTTCAGGCTTGCTTAGCTCCACTAATTACAGTCACATGGTCATGATATCAACCAGTTAAAATGCTTTTGCTTACAGTCACTCAAGTTCATCCATGATATTGTTTTAATTTCGTCATACCACCTGCATTGTAATTGACTGACATCACTGTAGGACCTGTGATGATGTCACGACCATGTAACCTTAACGGGCGGAGTTAAGCACAAGGGGTCCTTCACTTCCGGCCTGCTTAGCTCCACCCATTACAGTTACATGGTCATGACATCGTCACAGGTCCTGCAGTGTATCAATCAATTAAAATGCAGGGGGCATGGCGAAATTGTAAAAATATAATGAATGAACTTGATATATAAACTGGAAGAAGAGGAGGGATCTTATCCAACTCGCAATCAAATAAAAATAAATTCTAAACCTACCTCACTTGCATGGGAGAGATTGGTCATAGGGCAATAAGTATAATATTAAAAAGCTTGGGTAATTTATGTAATAGATAGTGGCCTACAAAGAAAATAGGACAGAGAAAATGTAATAAAATAAAATAATATATTTATTGATGAATAATTAAAAAAAAAGCAAGATAAAGAGGGGTGGGGGTGTTGCTAGCATGATTACGCAGGGTCAATGAAGATGGCTAGGGAAAACTTAGTATTGGTGTTAATAAAATCAAATAAAGTTAATAATATAATGATAAATGTATGTTGTAAAAATAACGGTTTATATACCTGTAGTAGTACATTTAGAATGGATAACTAATATAACATACTGGATATAGAAGTGCAGGCAGGATGCGTCAGTACTGAAATACAATGGGCAAATAATGAACACAAGGAAACAGAATACCTAAGGGCCCTTTCACATCAGCGTTTTTCGTAATTCGCGGCAGATGCGGTGAAAAAACCGCATCTGCCGCATTTGCCGCATAACCGTTCCACTTGCGACACGGTTGCGGTTTTTCCCATAGGAAGTATAGGGGGACTTGCGGCAGATGCGGCAAGTGCGGTTTTGCACTTGCGGCAGGTGCGGCAGCGAAAAAAAACCGCGGTCAGCCGCGGTTTTTTTCGCTGCCGCACCTGCCGCAAGTGCAAAACCGCACTTGCCGCATCTGCCGCAAGTCCCCCTATACTTCCTATGGGAAAAACCGCAACCGTGCCGCAAGTGGAACGGTTATGCGGCAAACGCGGCAGATGCGGTTTTTTCACCGCATCTGCCGCGAATTACGAAAAACGCTGATGTGAAAGGGCGCTAAGTAGTTGGTTTGAAAAATAAAAATGGTAAAATACTTCATAGTAGTAAGCATATAGGCTAATATATGTGATGAAAACCTAGGTAGGAATCTTCAAGCTGAAGAAATAATGGAGGTGTAATGGAAATGCACAATGAGTCAGTGATACAGTATGTCTAAAAATGAAAAAATGGTATTGGTTAAAATAAGGAGTTTTAGAGTACAAGAATATTAAACAAATTATAAAATAAATGTACAAAACTTGCCTAAAAAAAGAAGAAAGTGAGGAGACCTGGGTACTGCTAGTGGTAGTGTAAGAAACTAGGTCACAAAATGTGAAGCACCAGCTGGAATTAATCAAGTACCGTATATACTTGCGTATAAGCCGAGTTTTTCAGCCCAAAAATTGGGCTGAAAAGTCCCCCCCTCGGCTTATACGCGAGTCACTGTATACTGTATACAGTGTATACAGTATACAGGCCCGCCCCCATCAGTATACAGGCCCCCCCTTGCAGCACAAATCTGTAAAGGAAGAGATTAGTATACTTATCACTGTCCCGCTGCCGCTGTCCTGCCGCCGTCATCGCGCTCCTCCGTTTTCATCCGGCTTCCTCCGGTCGGCGCAGGCAATGACGTCATTGTCTGCGCGACCGAGGAGGAAACCGGAAGAAGACGGAAAAGCTCGATGGCGGCGGCGGGACAGCGGCAGCGGGACAGTGATAAGTATACTAATCTCTTCCTTTACAGGATTGTGCACAAGGCGGGGGGGCCTGTATACTGATGGGGGGGCTGTATACTACCTCTGAGGCTGCTGCATACTACCACTGGGGCTGTATATACCACTGGGGCTGCGTGTATACTACCACTGGGGCTGTATATACCTCTGGGGCTGCTGTATACTGATGGGGGGGCTGTATACTACCTCTGGGGCTGCTGTATACTACCACTGGGGCTGTATATACCACTGGGGCTGCTGTATACTACCACTGGGGCTGTATATACCACTGGGGCTGCTGTATACTACCACTGGGGCTGTATATGCCACTGGGGCTGCTGTATACTACCACTGGGGCTGTATATACCATTGGGGCTGCATGTATACTACCACTGAGGCTGTATATACCTCTGGGGCTGCTGTATACTGATGAGGGGGCTGTATACTACCTCTGGGGCTGCTGTATACTACCACTGGAGCTGTATATACCTCTGGGGCTGCTGTATATACCTCTGGGGCTGCTGTATATACCTCTGGGGCTGCTGTATACTACCACTGGGGCTGTATATACCACTGGGGCTGCTGTATACTACCACTGGGGCTGTATATACCACTGGGGCTGCTGTATACTACCACTGGGGCTGTATATACCACTGGGGCTGCTGTATACTACCACTGGGGCTGTATATACCTCTGGGGCTGCTGTATACTACCACTGGGGCTGCTGTATACTACCACTGGGGCTGTATATACCTCTGGGGCTGCTGTATACTACCACTGGGGCTGTATATACCACTGGGGCTGCGGTATTCTACCACTGGGGCTGTATATACCACTGGGGCTGCTGTATACTACCACTGGGACTGCTGTATACTACCACTGGGGCTGCTGTATACTACCACTGAGGCTGTATATACCTCTGGGGCTGCTGTATACTGATGGGGGGGCTGTATATACCACTGGGGCTACCACTACCACTGGGGCTGTATATACCACTGGGGCTGCGTGTATACTACAGCCCCAGTGGTAGTATACAGCAGCCCCAGTGGTATATACAGCCCCAGTGGTAGTATACAGCATCCCCAGAGGTATATACAGCCCCAGTGGTAGTATACAGCAGCCCCAGTGGTATATACAGCCCCAGTGGTAGTATACAGCAGCCCCAGTGGTATATACAGCCCCCCCATCAGTATACAGCAGCCCCAGTGGTATATACAGCCCCAGTGGTAGTATACAGCAGCCCCAGTGGTATATACAGCCCCAGTGGTAGTATACCACAGCCCCAGTGGTATATACAGCCCCAGTGGTAGTATACAGCAGCCCCAGAGGTATATACAGCCCCAGTGGTAGTATACAGCAGTCCCAGTGGTATATACAGCCCCAGTGGTAGTATACAGCAGCCCCAGAGGTATATACAGCCCCAGTGGTAGTATACAGCTGCCCCAGTGGTATATACAGCCCCAGTGGTAGTATACAGCAGCCCCAGAGGTAGTATACAGCCCCCCACTGGGGCTGTATATACCTCTGGGGCTGCTGTATACTACCACTGGGGCTGTATATACCACTGGGGCTGCTGTATACTACCACTGGGGCTGTATATACCACTGGGGCTGCTGTATACTACCACTGGGGCTGTATATACCACTGGGGCTGCTGTATACTACCACTGGGGCTGTATATACCTCTGGGGCTGCTGTATACTACCACTGGGGCTGTATATACCACTGGGGCTGCTGGTATCCTGGCACCATGGCAACAGGCGCCCGGCACCCCCTCAGTCCCCCAAGATGCCCCCGGCCCCCCTGGCATCAGGAACTCCAAATATGGCCCTGCTCCTCCTGAGTTTATTTGAATGAACTTAAATGACAGTAAGCAAAAGCACCTCCCCTATGACTGAAGCCAGGTATGTGTGTACAGTCACCTCTCCTGTGACTGAAGCCAGGTATGTGTGTGCAGTCACCTCCCCTATGACTGAAGCCAGGTATGTGTGTGCAGTCACCTCCCCTATGACTGAAGACAGGTATGTGTGTGCAGCCAACTCCTCTATAACTGAAGACAGGTATGTGTGTGCAGCCAACTCCCCTACGACTGAAGCCAGGTATATGTGTGCAGTCACCTCCCCTATGGTTGAAGCCAGGTATGTGTGTGCAGTCACCTCCCCTATGATTGAAGCCAGGTATCTGTGTGCAGTCATCTTCCCTATGGTTGAAGCCAGGTATGTGTGCACAGTCACCTCCCCTATGATTGAAGCCAGGTATATGTGTGCAATCACCTGACCTATGACTGAAGACAGGTATGTGTGTGCAGCTAACTTCCCTATGACTGAAGACCGGTATGTGTGCGCAGCCAACTCCCTTAAAACTGAAGCCAGGTATGTCTGTGCAGTCACCTCCCCTATGACTGAAGCCAGGTATGTATGTACAGTCATCTCCCCTATGACTGAAGCCAGGTCTGTGTGTGCAGTTGACACACCCCAAAGTATGGGGACTTGGGTGTCTGGGCCCTCTGCTGCGGTACGGATGTCCCTGGTGGCCTGCCCAGACCCGTGGCCCAGGTGGTCGACTTAGAAAAAGGGGGAAGTTGAATGGGAGAAATAAAAGTTTATAAAGTTTGTCGTGAAGCCACTCGTAGCTTCTGGTGATTGAGGACCAGTGCCACCTCAGACCTCCGGAGGGTGGTGGTATGGCGGCCAAGGTGGTACAGCTCCCTGCAGGTAGAGCTAGCCCTCCGGGACAGTGATGTACTGTTGGTGATGGAGGTACTGGGAGGAATGGAGCAGGGATTCGGCCGGGGTATTGGACAACGGGACAGTCTCTGAGGATGGCAAGGGGTGCGGGGAAGAAACTGACACACACACTGCTGGTCGTTCTTTTACCTTTTACTGAAGTTGCAGGTAAACTGTCCAGAGCATTGCCGGGTGTTCAGGGTGCACTTCTGGGTCTCCACAGCGAGTGGGTATAAGGCCTCCTTATTGTTTTCCCCTTATGTATGAATCCCCAGCCTGTATAGAACTTGGCTGGTCTCCTCTGCTCTCTTTCTCCACCTGTTCTGTCATCGGGATACCCTCTCTTGACTACCGCTGTATCTTTCTTTTGCGGTGCCTGGCTCTCTGGTGTGTGACTGCTCAGATGCCTGGGGAGACTGGCGTCTCCACGGTGTACCAGTGTTTTCTACTGGGCCTGGTGCTCACCAGTAGACGTGGACTCCGTTGTCCGGTGTGTTGATCGGGGGTGAACCTATCGCTGCTCCTCAGTCCCCTCTGTTCATTCTCTTCTCCTTGCCTTCTGCCCCCACTCTTGGGATTTGCAGGACTGATGGAAAGGCTGTTCAGAGTAACTGGCTTGGGCCTAACGCAGCACCAACCACCAGTACGTCTTCACAGCTCTTGTAGCGTCTGCACACTCTAACTACTATCTTTGCCCCCAGTACCAGTATTTATAGGTGATCTCGCCTAAAAGCAGCAAGTTGAGCTCGCCTTACTGTGCCGAGGTGGAAGGTGTTGTTTGTGTCTGTGTACCCACTGTGGAAACCCATCCATACTTTAGGTAAGTCTGTTGTTACCTGTGTTAGCAGGGCACCACTCAGTCACCTCCCCTATGACTGAAGCCAGGTATATGTGTGCAGTCACCTCCCCTATGAATGAAGCCAGGTATGTGTGTGCAGTCACCTCCCCTATGACTGAAGACAGGTATGTGTGTGTGCAGTCACCTCCCCTATGACTGAAGACAGGTATGTATCTCGACCCACGTATCCGGGACTCCATGAGGCAGGCGATTCTTCCTCCTTGTCACGGGAACCGCGCCTGCCGGTAGTGGGGCCCGGTGGTCCAGATACAAAAAAGAGAGTTGGCTGAACAGTTAAGGGGTTATTTGTTTCGTGACGCCACCTGTGAGTGTTCCGGCGATGTCCACCGGCGCTGCTTGGGCCTCCGGGGGATGGAATACAGCAAGATGGAACGCTCCCCACAGGCTGAGCGGTGGTCCCCGGAGCCAGGAGCTGCACAAGATGTTGTGAGGCAGCTGAAGTTAACTTTCAGTATGCGGAGATAGACAGTTCTTAAGAAAGCACGGACACTGGAAGTCTCTGTAACGGGTAATTTACTGTAACCAGCAGGTGATACATGGCATACACTTCGCGGGTAACGGACCGGGTGGACTCAGCAATGACCAGTGTTTCTCAGAGCTCCGCGGTGTTCCTCCATTCTAAGCTAGTTGTGTTGCCGTGGTTGCCTTGACGTGCCAGATCGGGTACAAGGAGGCTGCTTCAATTGCCCTACCGGGGAATTCTGGCCAATTTTGTAGGGAGCCTTGGGTCCTTTGGTGGGTACTCCGCTGGCTAGAGAACTCTGTGTGTGCGGCAGTGGTGGGGTGCTCCTGTAAAGCGGTCCCCCCACTCCTGGTTTGCATGGCAGTGATAAACGACTCCCAGCTTCGGAACCAATAATCCGATTGTAGATGGGCACGGGGATGTTTTGACCTGTATGCTTTCGCCCAGGGTCCGGTTGTTGAGGCACTGGAGTAATGGCGCCCAACCGGGGGAGATGGCCAGGGGGCTGCACTGAACTGTACAGGCCCCCTCTCCTAGGTTGCAGAGCTTGTTCTTTTTGCTCCCTTCTCCTACGTTGTCAATTCACTTCTCTTCTACACACTCTACCTCTACACTCCGCCCACCAGGACCTCATTGGCCCTCTATGCTGATGTGCATGTAGGGTATGGAGCTCTGAGTTTTAACTGTGTCATTGCTTAGTCAGAGAATATTGCTGCTGCTGTCTTGGCTGCAATACCCTCCTGTGACGCACTCGTTGCGGGGCGCCACACTCCCCCTTGGTGAAATACGCTTGTCCCCAAGTGTCGCGCTACCCAACATTACAGAGAGGTTTTTTCATTTTTATAAACAGGTCATAAAAGTAACACTTTTATTAACAACAGCTATTCACACATAAACTGGTATGCAACAAGTTAACCTTCTTGCGGACCCGGCGGGCAGTCGGCTGTCCTTAACATGAGTCCAGGGCTTCAGCCGCCAGGTCACGCTATTAGTGGTTAAACAGGAATGAAGTCAGTGATAAAGTTCAAGCAAGCAAGTCACTTATGCAGGGAACTGTTGCGCACTCGTATAGCGAACCACCCATCACAGCAAGCATGTCGCTCGTAGGTGATTATGTCTCCCCTATACAAGACACAATTGGGATGTCCTCTAGGCAAATGTGACTCCACATCGCGGCACCCCACAAATACCTCTCCACATACTCCCTCCTCCCTGGCAAAACCCCACCCGGTAGATAGGTTGAACGTGGTCACTCTACCTTCCTTGCGAAGTTCATCAGGTAACAGGGGTTGGCGACGAGCCGCGGCACAGGCCTCGTTCACGAGCTCGCCACTCCGCCCTGCGGAGCCGACGTATGTCTTTGTCTGTACGGCATGGGGTGTGGCTGTAGCCACTGTGATGTGTGGGCTGCTGGGAAGCTTGAGCTTGGCGGGAAGTCTGGATAGGCACCCGGTTAAACTGTATTATAAGAACTTTATTATATCTTTTGTATTTTAGGTAGATTTATTCAGACATCACCTATAAGAATAATGACTGATGGGAATAATGAATAAGGGGTGTGAAAATACCCATGCAGAACATTGTGAGATTTAAAAACCATAGCTATCTCTCATATTTACATTCATATACAGTCATGTTCAATCATATTTATAGTTATATGAATATTATTGTACTAGCTGTGAGCCCGATGCAAATGCATCGGGATTCTAGAACGTGCATTAATTTGATTATAGTAGTTATAGCTACTTTTTGGGGGAGTCCAATACTTTTTTTGGGAGGTCCAATACTTTTTGGGGGGGGTCCAATACTTATTGGGGCGCGTTCAATGCTTTTTGGGGCGCGTTCAATACTTATTGGGGCGCGTTCAATGCTTTTTGGGGCGCGTTCAATGCTTTTTGGGGCGTGTTCAATACTTTTTGGGGGGCGTTCAATACTTATTGGGGTGTGTTCAATACTTTTTGGGGCGCGTTCAATACTTTTTGGGGCGCGTTCAATACTTATTGGGGTGCGTTCAATACTTTTTGGGGCGCGTTCAATACTTATTGGGGTGTGTTCAATACTTATTGGGACGCGTTCAATACTTTTTGGGGCGCGTTCAATACTTTTTGGGGCGCGTTCAATACTTATTGGGGTGCGTTCAATACTTTTTGGGGCGCATTCAATACTTATTGGGGTGTGTTCAATACTTATTGGGACGCGTTCAATACTTTTTGGGGCGCGTTCAATACTTATTGTGACGCGTTCAATACTTATTGGGGTGTGTTCAATACTTTTTGGGGGGTGTTCAATACTTATTGGGGCTGAGTGCTGGCCGAAAATAGAACCAGAGGCTCGGCCACAAAGTTAGCGATTTACCGCTCAGGCAGCGACTCGCAATGGCCGCGACCATTGCGAGTCGCTGCCTGAGCGGTAAATCGCTAACTTTGTAGCCGAGCCTCTGGTTCTATTTTCGGCCAGTGACTCGCAATGGCCGCTTCGCGGCCATTGCTCGCGCGTGGTGACGTCACAGTGTGACATAGCCACGGCGTTTTCGGGGGCCGACACGAAAATGCCTACGGCAATTATAGAGTAGATTTTTTTGTTGTTTTTTATTATTATGTTTTATTTTATTGTGTATTATTTATATTATTTATTTATTTATTTTTTTAGTATTTTTATTATTATTAAAGTTAAAAAACCGCACTTGCTGCACCTGCCGCAAGTCCCCCTATACTTTCTATGGGATTACCGCAACCGCGCCGCAACCGTTACACTTGCGGCGCGGTTGCGGTAATCCGCATAGAAAGTATAGGGGTACTTGCGGCAGGTGCGGCGGCTGAGGTAGCAACTCGCAATGGCCTCGCGGCCATTGCTCGCGCTACCTCAGCGGTAAATCGCTAAGTTTGTGGCCGAGCCTCTGGTTCTATTTTCGGCCAGCGACTCGCTGAGTAAAACAGCTGAGTGTGAGTGCTGAAGATCCGATACATTCATGAGCCTAATGAGCGGCTGAACCTGTGGGGATGAGTGCTTTGCTGGGCTAAACCTGAATGGTGCACAGGGGGTTAATCACATGTCAGGTCTGTGTGTGAGTGAAGATGTGCTGATTGACTCACTGGGTTGCAGCTGGGAGTGAGTAGGCTGGATAGGAACCTGCCAGGTGTCTGAGTGAGGAGAGGACGATTCAGAAGTTCAGAGCACTGCCATGTGAAGAGGTGCTGGAAGTGATCCGTCCTCAGTGGGTAAGTGATGGGAGCCTACCAGCTGATGTGTGCATGGCAGCCAGTGTCCAAGGGCCAGGCGGTCACAGCTGACTTTGGGACATTGAGGGGGGGGGGGGGTCTGTGCGGCTATTGAGAGTAGTAGTAGTAGTAGTAGTAGTAGTAGTAGTAGTAGTAGTAGTAGTGCTGTGATCTCGCAATGGCCTCGCGGCCATTGCTCGCACTACACAGCGACTCGCATGGATCCCCATTCAAAGTATAAGGGGAATTGCGGCGGCTGACGTAGCGACTCGCAATGGCCTCGCGGCCATTGCTCGCGCTACCTCAGCGGTAAATCGCTAACTGTGTAGCCGGGCCTCTGGTTCTATTTTCGGCCAGCGACTCGCAATGGCCGCTTTGCGGCCATTGCTCGCGCGTGGTGACGTCACATAGTGACATAGCCACGGCGTTTTCGGGGGCCGACACGATTTTGCCTACGGCAATTATATAGTAGATAACTATGCTCCATGTTATATGTACTAGCAAACTAATATATGATCTGTTAAATATTGGTCTGGTTGACTATTGTTTGTAATTACTCTGACTGAGTAGAGTAAGACATATGTGTATTTAATTATGGATCTAAAGGAAGGTTCTGTAAAAACGAACCTGATAGAATATAGTACTCAGTCAGTAGTAAGAGATATAAGGCCAACCTGTAAATGTTATTGGTTATATTAGATTTGGTTTTTTCCTGCAAAAATATTTGGAACTTTGACCTGCTCTCTGAAAAAGTTAACTCTTTGATTCTGGAATAATTGTTAAATGATTGCACATGGGTGATGGTAGGGGGTGTGTACATGTAAATTCTCCTATATATGTGTTGTGCAGACACTGCTGTGTATGCCTATGATTAAGGTGCTCTAACCGAAACGCGTAAGGCGTGGGAGGGGGGCTTGTGTACCAAAGAACTTGTGTTTTATTCGTATGGATGAATAAAGAATTGGAGTTTTAAACCAGAATACCCGGTCTGTGCGGAATTTTTCTATTTACTTTACCCGGTTAAACGGCACAGGGGAAGGCGCCGAGGTTGCACCCGACCAGTGTATCCGAGCTGGTTGCTCGGCCGTCGGTGGTTCCTCGATATCTCCCCAGGCAAAACCGGTGTAGAGGTCCTCAGCAAGGCTGTGGGTCTCGTCGTCATCATCCTCCTCTCCCTCGACGATCACATCTGGCTGCTCATCAGGTGGAGATGCTGGCACGGGAACTTCCAGACAACGGGGCGTTGGTGCTGCGAATCCCTCCACAGGGTCGTCCTGCAGGGCTTCCAGGCTGCCTGCTTCTTCATCTGTGACTTCAGGCAACGGTGTTTCTATCCCGGTGACCAGAAAGGCCTCTGTATTTGCAGAGGAGGCCTCTGGTTCAGGGGAGAAACGGGCAACAGTCTCTAAAGGAATGGTGAGACTGTTGATGGGTTTCTCAGTGGGAACCAAGTGGGTTTCAGCTTCTTCGTTGGAGCAGTTTTTAAGCTCCGGCTCTAGAACGGATTCGGCTGTGGTTTTCGGCACTGGAACGGGGTGGATAGAAGTTCCCATTGGGACGACACAGTCTATAGGCTCTGGCGATGAAGCAGGACAGGTGGTAGGCGCTGGTGAGGCAGCAAAACAGGAGCTGTCGTCCGGTTCTGGAGTGAATGTACCCGCACGGCTCTGCTGCATAGCCCGATGGAGTCGGCTGCCCAGACCCGCGCTCCAGCTGCGGATTGTCCATTCGACTGTCTCTATAAGCCTCACCCTGAGGTGTTGCAATGCCTCCTGCCAAAAGTCAGGGCTGCCGTCGATTGTGAAGACGGGACCCGGACCTGGATGGCCTATGGCTGCTCTAGCCTCAGCCTCGACCTCCTGCATTAAATCGTGGAGTCTCATGCTGGCCATCTTCTTAGAGGAACCACACCCATCCAAACCGGTGACCGTTCTGGTGAAGAGCTGGTGAAGAAGACTCTGACACTCCCACTTCCTTTTGGGGTTTTTGTAGTCCATTGTGGGAAAAAGTCTTTGGTCCGCCCCCATGGTTGTTTCCAACAATCAGGGCGGACAATGATTTTGGCGCCTTTGCCTTGGGCCCTCCCACGAAGAGGGGCGGTGGCTCACCTTTGGGCCTGCACGTGGTGGTTCTCATGACGGGGATCGCCATCTTGGACGCCATCTTGGTCCAACAGTGAAAAGGCGGGAAAAGTTCTTTTTAGGATGAACAAGGTCCTTTTTGATGAAATAAAGTCTTTTTAAGCACATTATACCCGTTGAGAAACGGGCCTGCTCGTATCCTGTTCGTGACGCCAAGATATCTCGACCCACCGTAGCCGGGACTCCATGAGGCAGGCGATTCTTCCTCCTTGTCACGGGCTTTGCAGGACTGATGGAGAGGCTGTTCAGAGTAACTGGCTTGGGCCTAACGCAGCACCAACCACCAGTACGTCTTCACAGCTCTTGTAGCGTCGGCACACTCTAACTACTATCTTTGCCCCCAGCACCAGTATTTATAGGTGATCTCGCCTAAAAGCAGCAAGTTGAGCTCCCCTTACTGTGCCGAGGTGGAAGGTGTTGTTTGTGTCTGTGTACCCACTGTGGAAACCTATCCATACTTTAGGTGAGTCTGTTGTTACCTGTGTTAGCAGCTCACCACTCAGTCACCTCCCCTATGACTGAAGCCAGGTATATGTGTGCAGTCACCTCCCCTATGAGTGAAGCCAGGTATGTGTGTGCAGTCACCTCCCCTATGACTGAAGACAGGTATGTGTGTGCAGTCACCTCCCCTATGACTGAAGACAGATATGTATCTCGACCCACCGTAGCCGGGACTCCATGAGGCAGGCGATTCTTCCTCCTTGTCACAGGAACCGCGCCTGCCGGTAGTGGGGCCCGGTGGTCCAGATACAAAAAAGAGAGTTGGCTGAACAGTTAAGGGGTTAATTGTTTTGTGACGCCACCTGTGAGTAAAGGTCTGCGGATCGGATCGGATCGGATTTGTATCCGATTTTTTGCTGTGCCCAAAATCGGAGCAGTCTCCAATTTTGGGCACAGGAAAAAATCGGGCGAAAATCGGATGGCAATAAGGCCAAATCCGATCCGATCCGTGCTCATAGGATAACATGGGAGCCAAATCGGATCTTTGGCTGTCCGTTTTACAACAGACAGCCACGGATCCTCAAAAATCATAATGTGAAAGCACCCTAAAACACATTGGGGGTGGCTTAATATCACAAAACATGACAGGTTCCCTTTTAATCCAGGCAAACTTTAGATCATGTAAAAATAAGGTTTACACAGACCAGAGACCATTCTGCATGGTGAAAGGAACTCGGGCTGAAAACGTGGTCTGCGGCTTTCTCATACACCACAGTATTTGTACAAAAGTATGATGACACCTAACCATTGTAGCTGCTTGTTTGACACAGAAAAACCATAGGTATCAATATGAAATTGGGCTTTCCTTCTGGAACTATAAGCGCCACTACACTTCTGAGGTTTTCCTTAATATTATTAAATATGTCAATGTTAGCCCAAGTTCCTCAATGGTTTCATCTATGCAGACAGTACAGGTACATAGATATGTCAGATGTATCCCATATCTGTACATCACTCTGTCTACTTAGGAGGAAGGGGGGAAACTCAACACCATTTCTGGATTTGCTTATTTTATGAAACAAAAAAGATCAGTTGTGAAAATGAACCACGAGCATCATCTATGGCAGCTGCCACCTGAGATCAGAAGAAGGGAAGATATAAAGAAAATCAGCTAGCCACAACATCCCACTGAAATAGACATTGATTTTAGGAATTCTCTGAATGTAAATGGGTGATGATCATTCCTTCTTCTTTATGATTATAGCACAAGTATCAGTGTATCTCCTTGTCTGAGCCACAGAGCCTGCTCCACCACTCCCCTCACCTCCACCCCCTGCAGCAGCTCCATCAGCACCACTACTCCCCTCACCTCCACCCCCTGCAGCAGCAGCTCCATCAGCACCACTCCCCTCACCTCCACCCCCTGCAGCAGAAGCTCCACCAGCACCACTCCCCTCACCTCCACCCCCTGCAGCAGCAGCTCCATCAGCACCACTACTCCCCTCACCTCCACCTCCTACAGCAGCAGCACCACCACTCCCCTCACCTCCACCTCCTACAGCAGCAGCACAACCACTCCCCTCACCTCCCCAGCCCATCTGTGAACAAGAGACAAGAGCTAGGGAGGAAGCCATCAGGCAGCACAAGCTCTGGAGCCCAGCCTCTGACAATCAACAGCCTGCATCCTGAGCATCAGACAAGCATCAGTCAGCATCTCAGCACCATTGTCAGGTAGGAAACAAAGGACTGTCCATTCTGGGCTGCAAATCCTAGTCTGTCAAGCTAATCATAAACCACTGCCTGCTCTCATTCTGTTAGCTAAGGGCCAGAAACTGCAAGCTCATGCTGTAAGCCATCTATCTACCACATGGGAGCTCCATTACAACACATTGCACCAGCACTGATGCTTCAGAATGGTGTATGATTCTTGTCAGTTTCCTCCATTATTGTCAGCTGTAATGACACTGATTGCTCCATCCAAATTCATCAAGCGTTTCTATTAATGGAGTAGACCCTTCATTAGATTTTAATATAATTTGGACCTCGCCTTTCAGCTGTATGCCTCGTGAAAGTATTGTATACCGTGATACATACTCAATATATGGCTGCATTTACAAGATTTCCCATAGGTGAGGATGTAAGTCCAGCCATTCCATACTCTTCACATTTGATTATGTATTTTCCTTTCTATACTTGACATATTCATATTTATATTACAATAATAACAATACAATAACAATTAGTTAAATGTGGTATATGCAAAGTTTAATAGAAGTTGAATGCACCCTACACAACACTTTATCACTGTGAAATTCTCTTCCATTTTAGACCTTACAAATGTAAAGGACATCACCTCCTTGAGAAATCAAAATCTGCAATTATAAATTAGGCTGACTTTGGTGAAGTTGGATACATTTTGTTCAGCCATATCTGTGTCAGTGAAAGCTGCTAACAGCCAGTTAGGCTCCCATAGCAGTTCTCAGACCTGTTATCACACAGCTTTCCCATAATCCTGACAAGCAGATCATTTCCATACTCGTTCCAAAATAAATGAGAATTTTTTACCGCTTTATTACTTTGCAGATCTTTAGTTCAGTAGTCTTTGAGAGATAGGTAATGATACATAAGATGTAATGATGATTGACATACCTGTTATCCAGCTTTCCCAAAAACAGGTATAACAGTAGTTTTATATTATTAGAGAAGAGAATGGAAGAAGAATATTACAGGTGACTTTTATATTATGCTCAAATGCACAAGACACTTTTGCTGATGCAAATGTTAGGCTAACTGGTGTGGTGGATCCTTTAAGCCTAAGGGCTGTGAGTGCACACGGGCCACAGGCATCGGTGCAGCAGGCAGGGGAGGTTTCACAGGAGACAGGTTGCAAAGGTACTGGAGATTGGGAACAGGTAGCAGAGGTGCTTTAAGCCACAGGCAGACAGGAGACCTCCTGGAGACTGCAGACAGATAACACAGGTACTGAAAGTTGCAGACAGATGAGGTCCTGAGACCACAGACAGAGAGCAGAGGTCCTGGAGACTGCAGACAGGTAGCAAAAGTTATGGAGACAGTAAACAGAGGTCCTGGAGAGAGCAGGCAATAGCAGAAGTTGTGTAGAAAGTATACATGTAGCAGAGGTCCTGAACTCTGCAGACAGGTAGCAGAGGTACAAGTTAAAACATAAAGACATGATTGAAAAGGGGAATGTGGTCCCACATTCTGGACGCGTTTCGGATCATATCCTTTATCAACAACATGATGAACAGTATGCTGTTGATAAAGGATGTGATCCAAAACGCGTCCAGCCTGCGGGACCACATTCCCCTTTTCAATTATGTCTTCATCTTTTAACTTGCACATGTAAATTTGGACATATGAAGATGAAAGTCGAGTGCTGGAGTCTTTTGCATTTCCTATTGGGAGGATTACAGATGGCCTGCTCCGAACACTATCCGCCTCCCAGGTGAATCCAGTGAAGCACCATCCCTCCCCCTTTCCCCGTTCTTAAACACCTGGCTCCTCCTCTCCATCCACTGTTTCAGCCTGAGTCCCCGGCCGGCTTGTGGTGGTGCAGGCCGCCGGGCCCCGCTATTCTCAGCTTGGTCTCAGTCACTGGTTAGCTGATGGGGTCTCCGCTTAGTCGACTCTCTGCTCCTTCCACCTCTACTCAACTTCAGCATACTCCCTCTCCATCAATTCCTGTCTCTCTCTGTGTTTCTCCACCCCCTTCCCGGGATCTGGTCAACGTCCCCCCCCCCACTTAGCTCCTCCCGCCATCACTTGCCCGACATGAAGTGACTTGGGCTTAGGATCGGAGTGTATGTGTGGGGTGTTGGTGTGAAGTGACCGATTTACCAATTCCAGCTGCTATGCCCTGTTGTGGCCACCTTACCGCAGAGGCGCCACACTATTCACCACATTCCCCCGCCCACCCTTCTGCTGCAGCGTCAGTATGTGGACTGTGTGTTAATTGCAAATTAACATTCACCTCCTTCCCCCGCACACCCCTCTGTGCCAGTATCAGTAATTGGACTGTGTGTTAATTGCAAAAGAATATTCACCCTTTAACCTGCTTGCCCTTCTGTGTTGGCATCAATGAATCAGTGATTTGCTCAGACTGCTGTATTAGGCTGGGCTCACATGACGGTTTGTTCCTGTCCGTGGGAATCCTGTTTTTTGCAGGACCACACAGACAGAACAGGACTCTGGACAAGGACGGACTGGCCCAGGCTGGCTGTAATGGGCACATCCAGGGCTGCCCCCATTCTAAAATGGGCCGGTCCGGGATCTGCTCTGTGGCCGCAGCCGCTCATCTCAGAGTAGTCGGCCAGGCGGCAGATTGGTGAGTGTGTTGGCCCCCCCCACCTCACCTCGCCAAACACTGATAGCAGCATCCCCCCCGCTCCTCACCTAGAGCTGTGAAGGAGAGAATGCCTCTCTGAGCCAGGTGCACCAGCCTGCCCCTGACTCTGGATGCCATTTCTGTGTCAGAACCCAGGATTTTGAGGGATCTGGACTGACAGAAAGAGCTAGGTGGAGCCGAGCCTGCCAAGCACATGCAAGTGGTGTCGGGGCTGTACTTTCACTTTTGCAATGTATCTACATACATTACAAAAGCGAAATAAAAGAAAACAATGGTTAAAAAAAAAATGCTCACCTCTCCGCCGAGGGTCCCCGGATGTGAGGAGTCCACGTCTGATCACTGCAGGACCTGAATCAGCTGACTGGCAGCAACCCGATCAGCTGATGTGTCACATGACAACATCAGCTGAGCGGTTTTAATTGCCCCCCCGCCGATCGGTTTTGGCTGGTGATTTAAACCACTAAGCCGATGCTGTCATGTGGCACATAAGCTGATTAGTTGCGGCCCATCAGCTGATTCAGGTCCTTGCAGTCCTCACCTGCCCGCCAATCGGTGTAGGCGGGCGATATTAAACTGCTCAGCTGATGCGGTGATATGGCACATCAGCTGATCGGGTTGCCGCCCCTTCCTGGTCAGTTGATTAAGGTCCTGCAGCCTTTGGAGGTGGATGCCTCGCATCGCGGGACCCTTGGCAGAGAGGTTTTATTTATTTATTTATTTTTAATCGTTCCTTTTTTTAATTTCACTTTAGCAGTGTATGTAGACACACTGCTAAAGTGAAATTACGGGAACAGAACAGTTTTAGTGTACTGAGTATGCTCAGTACACTAAAACTGGATCTGGGAAACGATCCTGTTTTTTTCCCAAATCTGCATTCCAAAAAACTCCCATGTTATAGGCGCCGGATCACCCTGGATTTGTTTCTGTCCGGTTTGATCCGTTTTTTCCAGCGGAGCCCAAAATCGGAGCACTCTCTGATTTTGGGGCCGGGAAAAAACAGGACAGAAACGAATCCAGAACTGAACTGGAAGAAGGATCCTGTTCTGTCCTTTTCAAAATGGACAGAAGAGGATCCCAAAAAACATGGTGTGAAGTCAGCCTTAAGGCCACATCAGACACTTCAATTTGATGAACGATGTTGTTAGTGATCACATGCAGGCGCGATCGCTAACAACATCGTTCACATCGCTGGTGAGCTGTCACACAGGCAGACTCACCAGCGATGTGGACCAGCGAGAATGCTGGTAACCATGGTACATATCGATTTTACTAGGTGCCGCACGGCGCTTAGTTACCCGATGTGTACCATGGCTACCATCTCCCAGCATAGGCTGTGCCGCTAGGAGATCATTCATCACGGAGTCACACACCACGATACTGCAGATCGCTCAACGGATTATCGCTTGATTTGAGGTCCTGCTCATAAATCTTCCACCAATCAAGCGATTTTTCGTTGACAGATCGTTCGCTTACACGCAACGACGCAAAAACGATATCGCTTAAGCGATCAAAATTCCGGATTGCTTAAGCGATATCATTCACAAGATTGAAGCGTCTGACATGGCCTTACTGCCTGAGGGTTGGCCGTCCCTCTGCGCCAGTGTTAGTGCTTTTGACTGTGTGTTACATGCAAATGAATATTTACACCCTTCCCCCACCTATATTCCCACCCCTCGGCATCAGTAATTTGGACTGTATTAATTGCAAATTCTAATTCACCCGCCCCCCCACCGCTGAGTGTTGGTGCATCACTCAGACTGCTGTAGTACTGCCCAAGGATCACAGCACAATGCTGGGACTGGCCATCTGCTCTCCACAGATGTTTCAAATGTCCAACACTATTGCAATTCAAGGCCGGGGTCACACGTGCGCATGCCTTGTGCAAGTGAAATGCGATAAAATCTTGAATTGTACTCAGCCTAATGTCATCCCAGTGCAGTGCAAGATACACAGAGACTGGCAATGGAGGAGATGGAGAAATTAACCTCTCCCTCTTCTCCACACCTGTGATCCGATCACTGTAGTAGGACACTCAGCTCATGTTTGCAGCAGATCCTGAGCTGACTGTTATTAGAATATCACATCTAATGCTCTCACATCAGATGCCATACGCTCATGAGACCCTGGCCTAGTAGTCATGTTTTTGGATCAATCTATTTTTTTAACCTTTCAGGTATCGAAACAGAATATGATTTATTCTCAGAAGAAGACGATTAGCTACAGCACTCAGTAATGGCACCTAACATCTTCACCCTGTGTGTATGCTCTCTTTTTATCTGGCTGTGCACAATAGCTGGTAAGTTCTCATACTGGATCCTAGTTAATGTGATAATATACAGTGCCTACAAGTAGTCTTCAACCCCCTGCAGATTTAGCTGGTTGACAAATACGGAATTAACTTGGCATTGTGACATATGGACTGTAGATCAGCCTGGAAGTGGGAAATGCACTGCAGCCAAAAAGAATTTTTAATTTTTTTTTTTTTTTTTTTTTAAAGCGTTAAAAGTTAATTCAGAGGGTCATTTATTATTCAACCCCTCAAACCACTAGCATTCTGTTTGGTCCCCCTAAAGTATTAAGAAGTAGTTCAGGCACAAAGAACAATGAGCTTCACATGTGTGGATTAATTATCTCTTTTGCCAGCCTTTTCTGACTATTTAAGACCCTCCCCAAACTTGTGAACAGCACTCATACATGGTCAACATGGGAAAGACAAAGGAGCATTCCAAGGCCATCAGAGACAAGATCGTGGAGGGTCACAAGGCTGGCAAGGGGTAAAAAACCCTTTCCAAGGAGTTGGGCCTACCTGTCTCCACTATTGGGAGCATCATCCGGAAGTGGAAGGCTTATGGAACTACTGTTAGCCTTCCACGGCCTGGACAGCCTTTGAAAGTTTCCTCCCGTGCCGAGGCCAGGCTTGTCCGAAGAGTCAAGGCTAACCCAAGGACAAGTAGTTGGGCCTACCTGTCTCCACTATTGGGAGCATCATCCGGAAGTGGAAGGCTTATGGAACTACTGTTAGCCTTCCACGGCCTGGACAGCCTTTGAAAGTTTCCTCCCGTGCCGAGGCCAGGCTTGTCCGAAGAGTCAAGGCTAACCCAAGGACAACAAGGAAGGAGCTCCGGGAAGATCTCATGGCAGTGGGGATATTGGTTTCAGTCAATACCATAAGTAACGTACTCCACCGCAATGGTCTCCGTTCCAGACGAGCCCATAAGGTACCTTTACTTTCAAAGCGTCATGTCAAGGCTCGTCTACAGTTTGCTCATGATCACTTGGAGGACTCTGAGACAGACTGGTTCAAGGTTCTATGGTCTGATGAGACCAAGATCGAGATCTTTGGTGCCAACCACACACGTGACGTTTGGAGACTGGATGGCACTGCATACGACCCCAAGAATACCATTCCTAAAGTCAAGCATGGTGGTGGAAGTATCATGCTGTGGGGCTGTTTCTCAGCCATGGGGCCTGGCCATCTGGTCCGCATCCATGGGAAGATGGATAGCACGGCCTACCTGGAGATTTTGGCCAAGAACCTCCGCTCCTCCATCAAGGATCTTAAGATGGGTCGTAATTTCATCTTCCAACAAGACAACGACCCAAAGCACACAGCCAAGAAAACCAAGGCCTGGTTCAAGAGGGAAAAAATCAAGGTGATAGAGTGGCCTAGTCAGTCTCCTGACCTTAACCCAATTGAAAACTTGTGGAAGGAGCTCAAGATTAAAGTCCACATGAGACACCCAAAGAACCTAGATAACTTGGAGAAGATCTGCATGGAGGAGTGGGCCAAGATAACTCCAGAGTCCTGTGCCGGCCTGATCAGGTCTTATAAAAGACGATTATTAGCTGTAATTGCAAACAAGGGTTATTCCACAAAATATTAAACATAGGGGTTGAATAATAATTGACCCACACTTTTATGTTTAAAATTTATAAAAATTCAACTGAGCAACATAACTTTTTGGTTTGTAAGATTTATGCTTCTGTTAATAAATCCTACTCTCGTTTGCAGTTTGAAGGCTCTAACTTATTTGCATCTTATCAAACCACCTAAATCTGCAGGGGGTTGAAGACTACTTGTAGGCATTGTATCTCCTCCCGTACTTTTTGAAAATTAATGTTTGCAGCAGATATTTGGAAAAAGTCCTCTATACACTACATTGTGAGATTACCCACAACACATACATACTAGGCCTTGTCCAGGCTCATAAATAACAAATATATTTATTACTGTTGGTTGTCCCATCAGTGCCTCATTTCTATGAGAGAGCGAATTAAGATTATGTTCACACGCAGCATTCATTTTCTGCACACAAAACCTTCTCTCTAAAGGGCCTTTCACACTTGTATTTTATTCCTGATCTGGAAGATGTCAGAAGGCACAAATTCTCATAGATTCTCATGGTCTACTGTTATCCTTGTATATAGATAATAGACATTGATACATGTAATTAAAAGCTTTCAAATAAATTAGAAATCTAGCTCGCTAGATCATTACAGAACAGACCATACCAGACTTAATTATCTTCTTTCCAGGGAATCTTTGTGACCAATGCCGAGAAGGAGCCGTGCTCACTAATGCCGCTATATCGCCTGATCTACAAAAAACGCACTTGAAGAGAGTGCCGAATGCCAGAACTATGTCGGACTGCATTATGGCTTGTTGTAACCATTCCGGTTGTGACCTCTCCTGGATGTTGGGCAGACAGTGCTATATTGTGAACTGCCAACATAAAGAAAGTTGTGAACCCCAAAAATCCAACCATATGCAGTCTTTACTGACTTTTGTCCTGCGGCCTTCACCAAGATTTATTCCATTTGCACTCTATGAAAACATTCCACCCAATCAAGAATATTCATTAACAGATCAAGATGACCAAGACGAGAGTATGACCAGTTTTAAAGATCTTTCTTCACTAATTAAGAATCCAAGCCTAGAAGATCTGTCCGACTATGGAGATGACTATAGTAACTCCCAATTAGATTTACTTCACCTAAATGCTAAAGGAGATAAAATAAGACCTGACTTGGACTATTTAAGTTGGATTTTGCCTGAACTCAATAAGAACATCACTCCTATAGAAATTGGCAGACGTGATGATGATTTAATAGAACCTCTCCGAGGACAGTCCTTGACTAAAGGGAATATGAACCATGTATCTGAGACACCACCAGGGAAATCAACTTCAAATACAAGTGAGAAGGTTTTGACAAGACCAATGGAAACAACTGCATCTTTTGTAGAAGAGGTATTTATTCTTATTGTTGTCCTTTTTTACTATGTACCGTAATAATAGTTAATGTTTTATATTATGTAGAACATGAATAGAGGATATTGTACTGAGCACCTTTTCAAGATTACCATGAACATGTGTCATTATATTAGATTAAGGAATATACCTGCTTTATAAATGTACTATGTTTGTTCCTCTAGGACAAAATGATAGATGTTTATGTATAGGGGCCTAAAAGGAATTTGTCAGTAGGATAAAACCTCTTATAGGCGTTGGTTGTCTGGTCTAAATCCATAGGTCTGCTGTCACTCTTTGTGACTGTAGACTTATGAATCCTCACATCGCATACACTGTGCACTGTGAGGACTCTCTGGTGTCAGAGGTGGCAATGGCGGTCACATGGCCGCAAGTATGTGATATGCATACTCCCAGCCAGAAATACATATAAAGGGCAGCGGCATTGCTCAATACATTTGCATTGAGCAAGGCTGCGCCCCTCTAGTTTAATTGTGGCCAGGAGGATGCATGTCACATAATCATGGTCACTTGACCGCCATTCCCAACTTTGATATCTCCGAATCCTCACAGCGCACAGTACCTGCAATATGAGGGTTCACAAGTCTACAGTCACAGAGTGACGGCGGACTTCTGGATTTAGACCAAGACAACCCTGTTAAGACCTTGATGTCTTTTATCCAATGTCTTATTCTACATTTTTATTGATATATAAATAAGCTGTTAAGATTTATGGGTTGGACCCAGATCTCCCTATGTATTTTCCTCCAGAGCTTATTTTAAATTAAAAGAGGCATTACTCGTGTCAGACATATAGATCAGGAGAGCAGTCTGTCAGGTGTGGCACCCCTATGGCAAGGCACCACAGGGAGTCTGCACTCCAACATAGGCCACTTTAATACAGGGGACTGATATTCAGTAGGGCCCCAGGGATGGAGCCTAGAGAGCGGGATACGGGGAGTGACAGCACAGTCAGACAGTTGGTGTGAGGAGAGCAAGCAAGGCAGACGCAGGGGACCCTGCGGCTGCATCAGGAGGGCGCCTCTTTGGAGAGCGGCAACCCAGACTCTAGAAGGGGGTTTACCCAGGCCTGGTAGGAGGTTCATCCCTAACTACAGACCAGCAAGCTGAGGGACTGACACACACAGGGAGCTGAAGCACCCCTAAAGCAGCCCAACATCAGTCCGGCAGCTGGGTTCACGTCACCGACAAGTGAAAGTCTTTTAGGTAACAGACCCCGTGGACTGGAGACTTGGCTCAAGAAGGGCAAGAGAGAGAGTAACAAGACCACGAGCGCCATATTGAGGGCATCACTGTCAAACTCAGAGGAAACCTTCACGACCCACTGTTACAATACCCTTTAACCCAGAATGTACCGTGTACCTGTTCCCATCTGGTGCAAGTAAAGAACCGTTTGAGCTGAAGTGGTGTCTGTTCTCCTTTGATTCGGCACCCGGAGGGATACAGCATCATCACCAGAGGACTACTACTCCCCTCATCCGCCCCGCTGCCCTGAGGTAAAGCTCCACCTGCGGGAAGCTGTAATACCAAAGCTGCCTTTCAATCACCTCAGCGGCCGGCTGCAGCGCTGGTAACCCTATTACCAGGTACCACAGGTGGTGTCACAATACCATTTCCCCCATCATCATCACCCCCTTCCCTGCCACTGAGGGTCCAGGGCATGGAACCGGGAATCGACCAGCCGTGATTCCCCCCCCACCGAAGCAACCACCCGTTCCAGTATCCGAGTACCCCTTACCCTGTCGACCGACTCACAGGCATTACATGTCTCACACCTCTTTCATTTAAAATAAGCTCTGGAGGCAGATTCACTGTAAGATCTGCCTCTGGCCTATAGATCTTAACAGCCTATTTTTGCGGCGCCCCACTGGTCGGGACGCCATGGAGGGGTACTGCACCCAGACCAGAGTGTGTAGTATCCCTGTGACCAGGGGACTGGGATGTTTACATGGGATCCTCACCACTTAGCATCCACACACCTTAGGTCAGGGGACCAATAGGATAATCTGTTGCTAGTATACAGGCCCCGGTGGGAGGAGCTTAGGTGGGATAGTGGAGAGCGGGAAAGTCAGTCAGGAGAAGGAGAAAGTGGTTGGAGGGGAGCCCTGCGAGGAGCGCAGTGGAGAACACCTCAGGAAAGGTGGCCTGGGAACTGAAGGGGATCCTAGGGTGTTAGATAACACCCGAATCCGTGCCGGTATGTCTACCAGATGTAGGGATCCAGTCCGACACCGGAGGGCTGGCTCCGAGGTGGTGCGGGTGTTCATCACTAAGCCGCAGAAACCGGACAGCACGCACCTCTTCAGAGGTCGCAACAACCCTGGCATAATTCCCCTAAGGCCCCCATGTAGGATCGAGGAGGTCCGGAGAGTGATAGACTCCTGGAGGGGGCCCAGAGGTGACTACTCCACACCAGAGGCTCCTAGGGCGTTAGACTCCATAAGGATCCGTGGGGACCGGCGGTGGTCTGTGTGTGTGGAAATGTAGGACAGATGAAAGGCAAAGCAGGCACACCACCAAGGGTCCCCTGTGACACATCTTAATCCTCTGGTGACTACCCATGCCAGCCGTACCCGTGAACTGTGTGTGTAAAGACTGATTTGCTGCCTGAGTCGCCAGTAAAACCTGGTTCAGAGACTAAGACCGTGTGGTGTGTTTATTGCTTGCACATTTTTCCATCACTGCCCCGGGACCCCACTCCACCTACGAGGAGCGTTACCAACTAGCTGCTTCATCACCATCCCCCGAGGTCTGCAGCAGCATCGGTATCATTACCAGATACCGTGGGTGGCGTCACAAACTTTTATTTATTTTTAAACCCCTTTTTCAGTGACCACCAGGGCCGCCTTTGACATCCCCGTGAACTACAACGCTCGGAACTGAGTCCCCAAGGCCCTGGGGTGGGTCATTTTCATATTAAGAATTATGTGAATTTCTCTAGAATAAGACATTGAATTGCAGATATCAAGATCTCATTTTATTAAACTTTCTATGACCCACATGCCCATATAGACAGCTTAGGAGGGTTGATTGTGGCGGATTCCCTTTAAACCTTCTACTGCATACTTGTATGACACTTAATCTTTTGTCCTATGTGAATAGGACTGTCTAGTATGTCCTATATTATTGAAATACAATATCGGTACTATAATAATTTATAATATCTATTTGCTTACTAAGACTTTTTGTTAACATATATGTAGCTTCCAACAATTTTACCAAATTCCACTTCGGAGAAACATGCATCATCTGATGTTCTTGAAAAAAGCGAAAAGTCACCAACTTTCCAGACAGTTGTAGAGCCTCAGGAGAACATGGAGTACACGAATAGCACTGTACCAACCAGCCCCTCTATCATAAATAATGTGGTACCCACCTCTGTGGCAACCCATCCAGGTAAGTAAAAGTTATTGTGTGAAGTATGGTACCTCCAAACCTGAGGCACAGTTACAGTTAAATCATGAAGACTTGATGACCTTCTCATAAAGTCCATACTTGACAGGCTGGTTGAGAATGAAATAAAAAATCAGTTTCAAGCACCTTATTACATCAAGATATGAAATATAGACTTTTAAATCCAATTACTCTAAAGCCCCCCCATACACAACAAATAGCTTTTAACAGCATGATGGTCCAGCCGACAGCTATCTTGCCCAACTCCCCCATATACAATAATGCTGAGGCTAAGCCCTCCAGTGACCTCTGTGAGCGAGCTGCTGTCAGACTCCTGGCAGAGGCTTAGCTCACCGAAAACAAAATCTGACATACTGTATCCTTTTTTCCTCAACATCATCCGTCAAGATATAGTTGGAAGGTCCTGATATGTATTATGAATGAGGCACTTAAGCTGAATGTATTGATCGGACGTCATTGTTCGAAAAAAAAACAAACCCTATGCCAAGACATATTGGGGAACAGTAAAGGCCTTGTGGACTAAAATAGGAACCCTATGGGAAAAAAGAGTTACTAAAGAAGCCTTGTACATGGGAAACTTTGAAAAAAATACTGCCTAATTTTGTACATATAAGCAATGGAAGTAATCTTATACATGGTATTTTTCTTGCAGTGAATGAGATCACAGTGACTACTGCAGGCAACATTGAGGTGACGTTGCCAACTCATGAAGTTCAGCTTAACGTCTTCGTGAGCCCTGAAGCCCCAGCAGGTGACGGATATCATTTATAACCATAACTATGCCCAATATGGATAAACGCACCATGTTAACAATGCAGAGTAATGCATTATAGATATGTCTGCTTTATGCGCCTTGACAGAAGAAAAATTAATATTAGACATACAGTGGGTGACAAGCATTGAACATGTGTCCAATCTTCTAATTACGGTAAATATATTTCTAAAGGAGCTATTGACATGAATCTCACCAGTTATTGGTAACAATCAATCCAATCCATATAGGCAAAAAAAATCAAACTATAGATGTGCATAAAATAAATGATGTGTAGTAATGAGAAATGACAGGTGAAAAGTATTAAACACGCTTACTGAAATTTATGTAAAAGCCTTTGATGGTGATGACAGCTAGTATGGAGAATCTAGTCACATTCATTGGTCAGGTGTGATTTTGGCCTATTCCACAAAAACACTTATAATTCTGAAGTTTTCTTGGGCTCCTTCTATTAACTCTGAGCTTTAGTTCCTTCCATAAATTTTCTGTTGGATTCAGGTGGTAGGCTGGGCCATTCTAGCAGCTTTAAACAGAAGCAGATTTTTATCAAGAATGTCTTGGTACATTTGTCCATTCATCCTTCAATTACATGACGTTTGCCAGTGCTGTATGCTGAATAACAGCCCCACATCATGGTGTTCCCACCTTCAAACCTCACTGTTGGCATGGTGTTTTTGGGGTGATATGCAGTGCCTTTTGGCCCTCCAAACATGATGTGTATATATCTGAAATTGCTACATGATTCAGATATTCAGGGGCACTGAGGTTTACATTGATGAAGAATGGCCCCACTATCTTTGTACCCCATATTCCACACCATACCATCAATTTTTTATGTTCCAACCGTCATGGAGGGATCTATCCACTGTGGGTTAGTGTCAGACCAATAGCGGTGGTTTTGTTTGTTAACTTCACCATTCACAAAAAAGTTTGCCTCATCACTCATCTGAAGGCAATTGTCTATGCTGTGAAGATACGAGATGTGCAGCATCTGAAACAATGGATACTAGAAGCCTGTGCTAGCATTTCCTCTGCGGTGTTGCTATCAGTGTGTCAAGAGTGGAAGAGGGTTGCATTGACAATCCAACACAATGGGCAGTACTTTGAACACATTTTATAAGTGATCATAAACTTGTAAATAACTCATGAAAGAATACAGTTATGTTAAAACCAAGCACACTATTGTTTTTCTTATGATATTATCAATATGTTTGATGTGTCACATGACTCTCTTCCCATTGAAAAAATTAAAGTTGGATCCAAAATCGCCAACTTCAAAATGTCCGCCATGGTCACCACCCATCTGGAAAAGTGTTCCCTGTCCCATATACTAATGTGCCACAAACAGGAAGTTGATATCACCAACCATTCCCATTTTATCTAGGTGCATCCATATAAATGGCCTACCCTGTATATGTTATCATGGTTATATTATAATATTATTGGTTAAGAACATACATTATTAAAAATATATCTGAATATTCTAATCTTCCTAATGACAGTATTACCACCTCCAATCCTGTTATATCACTTACAGACATGTCTTATACCTATGTTTGGGAACTGATATCACAACCTACAGAATTTCAGGGTGAGCTGAAAATGACAAATACAAGGTCGCCTACCCTATCACAAGTAAGTGAGCTTCCCATTTTCTTTCTATTCTACACTAATGAAAGTCTATTAATCCCTTTAAGGTTTGTGGCATTAAAGGGAACCTGTCACCTGATTCCTGCTGCCCAAATAGGATAGCCTGTCTGCAGGATTACCACCCCTGTATGTTTTTCCTTGTAAGGGTGCTTTCACATAACGATTTTTGGTCATCCGATTGTATCCGTTTTAAAACGGATACAATCGGATCCGAAACCGGATCCCATGTCCCCCTATGGGGATCGGATGGGATCGGATGTGCCACTATTGGCATCCGATTTTGCCACCATCCGATCCCATCCGATTTAATTACGGGCACAAAATCGTAGCCTGCTACGATTTTGTGTCCGTGACTCACATCGGACAGTATCGGATCACTGCTGATCCGATGCTGATCCGAGGGCCCACAGCATGGGAGCCTATGGACATCGGATCCGAGTTCACCTCGGATCCGATGTCGGCTCCGTATCCCCTGTCTTTCCCTGCTTCTGCTCCTCCATCTTCTTCCCTCTCCTATGCTAGTCTGTGCCCCCGCTATTCTATTCTGTGCCCCTGCTTCTATATCCTCATCTATCCCTATCCTGTCCCCTGTCCTCTTCCCTGTCCTCTTCCCTGTGTGTAAAAAAATAAAAAAACCTCCTCCAGGAGGATACATCACCTCTCACCGGCTCCAACGCTGCAGCACCATCAGGGCAGAAGAGCCTGCAATGATGTAAGAGAGCCGGTCAGCTGACAGGTCATGTGACCGGATCTGTGACATCATCACAAGGTCCTTCAGTCCTGATGGTGCTGCAGCGTTGGAGCCGGTGAGAGGTGATGTATCCTCCCGGAGGAGGTTTTTTTATTTTTTTACACACAGGCAGAGGACAGGGGACAGGATAGGGATAGATGAGGATAGAGAAGCGGGGGCACAGAATAGAATAACGGGGGCACAGCATATAGAATAGGAGAGGGAAGAAGATGGAGGAGCAGAAGTAGGGAAAGACAGGGGACCGCAGGATCCACACGGATCCTGCATAGAATCGGATCGGATGGCTATTTGCCATCCGATTGCAGGGATCCGTGTGGATCCGTGCCTGTCCGTGGGATCCTCCTTCAAAGTCAGATCCCACGGACAGGCACAAAAACGTAGTGTGAAACCAGCCTAAGGCAACAGGTGATTGATAGCTTTTTCACTATGTACACACATGAGAAATCAGTCAATCACCTGCTGCTAGAAAAATCTAAGAGGGGGCCAAGGTGGACTAATCTTTTGGCTATGGTCCCTGGCCCAATATTCAGGTTTGATCAAAGGATAGGAGACAGTAGATGTGGCCCGCGCTGCCGTCAATTCAGTGTTCGGACCAAGGAATAGGGAACATGTGATTTATTGGTCAATGCGTTTCAAAACCCACTGGTTTCTTCATTATCTGAATTGCTGCCAGCACGGACCACATCCACTGCCTCCTATCCTTTGATCTTTGTATACTATGGAGCCGCATCAGCCGTTTATTTGATGCCTCTATAAGAGTTGTACCGCTCACGATTCCAACGAGTGAGCACGTCTCCCTATCTTATTTTCCTATGTTAATTCAGTTAAGACCCTATTGCGCTTTTATGTCTTTTCAGATTCCATTTCTGCTCTTCATGTTTGGGCATTATAAATCAGCTGACAGATTCCCTTTAAAGCACCACTCCAGCTTTATTTTTTTTTTTTTTATTGCTTGAGTTGTGCTTTAAATCTAAATTCCCTGCTTCCTAGCTTTTACTTACCCTATGGCATCTTCATCTGTATTCAGGTCCATCCTGCGCAGGTTGTGACCCAGCAGTTTCTCCAGTGTTTTATGGAGTGTAGTGCAGGTCAGAACTCAATACAACTCTATGGGAAACTTGTTCTGGCCTTGGTATGTCTCTCCTAGACTTGCATTGAGCGCTTGTGACGTACCTTCAGACCTCGGGCCAGTCAGAAGTTACGAGCACAAGATGTCGCCACCGGTCCAGAGCAATTATGGATAAAGGTGAAGACGTTGGGGGCAGAGGACTTAGATCAAAAGCACAACTCCAGCGCTGAGACCCCTCCACCAAAGTGATGCTTTAAAATTACACAAAATATGACAGCCATATGGCTTTGTAAAACATTGAGACTTTTCTTGCCTTTGTCAATAGGGAAGAGCATGATCTCAATTAGTCCTACAGATTTAGTATGGCCCTGATCATTATTAAAGTGATTATTGGTATAGAACTGTTTAAGGCCGTGTCCAGGTCTGTCGGGTGTAAACCGGACAGAACCGGATCAGATTTTGCCCCCCATGTATCCGTATGGTGCCGGATGGCTGTTATTTTCCATCTGGTGTTGTGGTGTTCCGGGAGTATCCGATTTTGGTTTTTTTTTTTTGCCCCGGACGCAAAATCGTAGTTTGCATAATTTTTTGCGTCCAGTGGCAAAAACAAACAAAACCGGATCCTTCTGAATCTGGGGCGATCTGGCGCCTGTAACATGGGAGTCTATGGGTGCAGGATCACCCTGGATCCGGCAAAAATCGTACTGGTTCCCGGACACCTGGTGCTGAAAGAACGGCGGCTCTGGAATGTAACTGTGCTCGTTTAGCACCATGGAGAGCACAGCATTTCAGAGCACCCGCTGAACTTCAGCACCTGGAGGGCTCCACGGCTGAAATTTTAGCACCGTGAGCAGCTCCCCTGCACCTGTGCTGCTGCAATTTCAGCACTGGATGGCGGCACAGACATGCACAAATGATTCCTGTTTAAAACAGAATCGGAGGGCATATTTGCCCTCAGTTTGTGCGCGTCCGGGGCTGTCAGGTGGTGTCCGGTGCATCCTGCAAAACACCGGACACAAGCTGACAGCCGAAAATCATGGTGAAGCCGGCCTAAGAAGTCGTGCAAAAATCTTGCTATTATTGGTGTTTTCATGCCTGTTTTGGCTAGCTCTGTCAAAATGGGCAAAGCTGGAGCGTAGCGGGGATGTAATGATGAATGTCTACATCTACTCGCTTAATTCATTTTAATTTACATTTGTACAATGATCAATTTTTGGACACTCCTGATTCATTAAGAGGCATTTCACTCCATCATACACCCTCATTAATACTGGAGTGAAGAACAACGATCTTGATGACTTAGGGTCACAGATTTCGATTTGACATAAGCAGGGCCGGTTTTAGGCAAAGTGGGGCCCTAGGCAAAAGGTTAAAGTGGGGCCCTAAATGCTCACATATTGCACTGTCACACTCAGACATTTAGGTTACATGTACAAGCACCGCATTCAGACTGGTAAATGAGTGCGATTTATAATATTCAAGTAATTCAGCGCTTGTTTACAGACTTTTTACACAGGATGATGAAGAATGATGGCACAGAGCAATCACCGGTAGAGCAATCTGTCCTCTACAGTATCATGTTATCAGCAGCACTTCTGCAGTGTTGCCGAGAGCAAGGATTTTGTTCCTTCGTAAACATCCAATCACCCGATGATGAGCCACATTTTGCTCGTTTGTTGGGTGATTGCCGACCTGTTTACACCTAGGAACTCTAATCTGTGCTGCTGGGATTTATAAATTAGGATGTTACATACACACAACACACAGTATATGACACAAACACTATATATTACACGTATACACCGCGTACACACAAAGACACACACAGTATGTGACACAAACACTATATATTACATGTATACACCGAGCACACACACATAGACACACACATCCATTCCCATCATTGTCTGTGTCACACAGCCCGGCTCCTCCAGGGAGAGTCGCTCTTTCTAACCTCTCATCCTCTGACCAGGAGATGGGGATTGTGAACACAGGACTCCTTATATTGATTAAAAATTACCTACAAGTGTATAATGAAATAGGATTTACAAACTGGAGAGTCAGTAAGGAGAATGTTTCCATAGGATTGTAATGAGGTGAATAATTCAGATTGTATTATTGAAATTGACACTGAAATGAACCGTGCACAGTCCGCACTTGTCCACCAGGGGGCATTAGTGGACTGTACAATCACAGAGGGTGGAAATCCCCCACCCTCTCTTTTGTTTACCCAGGAAGAGAAACAGTGCAGTCTAGATTCAGAGCTGAACCAGAGAAGATCTGCCTGCGGATGTCTGTTCAAAGTGGACTACTTTGCTACACCTTGCCGGAAAAATCATCCCGCAGAAGCCCCTGTGACTGATCCTGGGCCACTGGACTTTGGTGCTGTGACTCTGGCCGCTCTGCAAAACCTTGCCCGCCGAGCACCCAGAGTGCATGTGCAGGGGCCGTGACCGACATAAGGGAGACTTCTGTGCTGTTGTGATCTCCCTTCTGCTGCTGATCGGTGTGGACAAAGAGAGAGACTAACAAAAATTCTGTTACCTGCGGAAGGAGACCAAAGAAGAAGACTGAGGAGACCCCCAGGCCTGCTACGTGGGAGCGACATCTTCTTCTGTGATAGACTGGTACGTGATTTTAGGGAAAGTTAGGGAAAGATACCTTCATTGTTGTGTTTTTTTTCTTGCTGCGTACCCGGCAGAAGTGAAGATTCAGAGACTCTAATATATACCAGTGCGCATATAGTTCGGTTGACTGTGATATAAACATGTTTGCCAGTAAAGAAACGTTATTATCGGTTAAACCTGAGTATGGGGATTCTGTTGAGAAAGATCATACACACACACCCGCGGCCTTACCACCGGTCGCTTCATCTGGCATAGTCGGCAGGATGTGTGATCAACAGAATCTCCTCCCGGTAGTAGTTTATAACCAGACTTATACTACGGCCTGCAGGTCCATATCCGGTGCCAGCACTCCGAACAGTGACACGGAGGAATTGAAGCAGATAGTAGCAGAGTTGCAGAAACAGATACTACAGCTACAGCTCAGGCTAGACCAACAGGCGGACAGGCAAGCGAGACAGCAACCCAGCCGGCCTATGGGAAGGTGCTGGACATGCGGCGACCCCCGCCATAGGGCAAACCGTTGTCCGCATCCTCCACCCGTGGTCCGATATACCAGAACCAGCAAGTCATGCCCCACAACAGCAGCCACCTTTAAACTAGACGCCCCAGCCAAAGCGGTTCGCTCGGCAGGGGAGATCAGGGAAAAGGGTGTGAAGAGACAGAGCCAGACCGATAAGCAAGTGCTGGCCACTCGGGTCCAGGGGACGGTGAAGTGGTTTAATGTCCGCGATGGGTATGGCTTCATCAACAGGAATGACACAAAGGATGACGTGTTTGTACATCAGACTGCCATAAAGCGTAACAATCCTCGCAAGTGCCTCCGCAGCGTTGGTGATGGGGAGGTGGTACCGTTTGATGTTGTGAAGGGAGAGAAGGGTACAGAGGCCGCCGATGTCACCGGTCCTGGGGGTGTTCCCGTTAAAGGAAGCAGATTTGCCCCCAACCGGCGCCGCTACCGCCGGCGATCCTACTCTCCCCGGGTAGAAAACGTGACTGAGTTTATTGGAGATATTGTGAGCCCTGAACAAGGGAGCGAAGGTGAACGGGGGGATGACGGTTTCCCCCAACAGAGGTCCCTACTCCGCCGGAGATCAATCCCTGTGATATCAACGGCCATCACTGCCTTGGAGCCGATGGTTGTTGACAGGGACTGTCAACCTTTAAGTGGGGGGGTATGTAATGAGGTGAATAATTCAGATTGTATTATTGAAATTGACACTGAAATGAACCGTGCACAGTCCGCACTTGTCCACCAGGGGGCATTAGTGGACTGTACAATCACAGAGGGTGGAAATCCCCCACCCTCTCTTTTGTTTACCCAGGAAGAGAAACAGTGCAGTCTAGATTCAGAGCTGAACCAGAGAAGATCTGCCTGCGGATGTCTGTTCAAAGTGGACTACTTTGCTACACCTTGCCGGAAAAATCATCCCGCAGAAGCCCCTGTGACTGATCCTGGGCCACTGGACTTTGGTGCTGTGACTCTGGCCGCTCTGCAAAACCTTGCCCGCCGAGCACCCAGAGTGCATGTGCAGGGGCCGTGACCGACATAAATGAGACTTCTGTGCTGTTGTGATCTCCCTTCTGCTGCTGATCGGTGTGGACAAAGAGAGAGACTAACAAAAATTCTGTTACCTGCGGAAGGAGACCAAAGAAGAAGACTGAGGAGACCCCCAGGCCTGCTACGTGGGAGCGACATCTTCTTCTGTGATAGACTGGTACGTGATTTTAGGGAAAGTTAGGGAAAGATACCTTCATTGTTGTGTTTTTTTCTTTCTGCGTACCCGGCAGAAGTGAAGATTCAGAGACTCTAATATATACCAGTGCGCATATAGTTCGGTTGACTGTGATATAAACATGTTTGCCAGTAAAGAAACGTTATTATCGGTTAAACCTGAGTATGGGGATTCTGTTGAGAAAGATCATACACACACACCCGCGGCCTTACCACCGGTCGCTTCATCATCATCTACTTAAATGTCATCTTTAACAAGATCTGCTATATTCTTCACATTATAAAAAAAATACATTTGAATTAATCCCCATCCTGGTGGTCTTGTGTTGTTCTGGGGTCACTAGTGGAAATATTGACCTTAAAGGAGTTGTCCACAATTCTATAAACATGACTGATTTCTTTCAAAAACAGCGCCACCCCTGTCTACAGGTTGTATGTGATATTGCACCTCATCTTAATTGAAGGGAATGGACCTATGCTGTAATACCACATGCCACCTGTACACAGGGGTGGCGCTGTTTTTGAAAGAATATAGTAAAGTTTTATTATGGACATTATGGACATCCCCTTTAATGTCTTGTAAGTTCTGCTTGATAACTGGCTACAAATGTAGGAATTAAGGAGGTCCCCAAACTCTAATTACTCCCATCATGAACATGTGAAGATTGAAGCCTGCGGGGGGCGCTCCTGCTGCTATTATACGGCAATTACAAGGATTTTATAACTTTTATCACTGAACGATTTTTCGTTTTTATTTTTCCCTCCGCTTCTTCCAAGAGCCAGAACTTTTTTATTCTTCCTTCCACATAGCCGTATGAGGGCTTGTTTTTTGTGGGATGAGTTGTACTTTTGAATGACATTATTCATTCTACCACAAAATGTACTGGAGAATGAGAAAAAAATTCCAAGTGCTTTGAAATTGCAAATAAAAGTGCAAAAAAAGTGCAATTCCACAATTTTTTTGAGTTTTTTATTCATCATGTTAACTATATGGTAAAAGTGACTTCATAAGTTAATTATCTGGGTCAGAATAAGAAGATACTGAACATTTTTATTTCAATCATAAAAAACCCCAGAAATTTGTAAAAAAAAAAAATTAATAATAATATTTAAAATACATTTGCTTTATTCGCCATTTTCCAAGACCTACGATGTTTTAATTTTTGAAGATACAGGGCTATGTGAGGGCTTACTTTATGTGCCCTGAGCTGACATTTTACTGATCCCATTTTGAGTTAGATACAACATTTTTGATCGCCTTTTATTGTATTATATTGTAACAACGTGGTGGCCCAAAAAACACAATTCTGGCGTTTTAATTTTTTTTCCGTTACGCCATTTACCAATTGGATTAATTAACTTCGTATATGGATAGCTTAGATTCTTACGAACGCAGCGATACCAAATATGTGTATTGTTTAATTTTTTTTTACTGTTCTATTGCTATTTTCAGTTCAGCTCCTTTGGGGGCCCCTAAGAGATTGGGGGCCCTAGGCAACTGCCTAGTCTGCCCCCCCCCTAACGCCGGCCCTGGACATAAGGACAGCCAACAAAGTATGAATCATGAATGACAGGTTAAAAATCTCATTTGTGTCTTCAAAGCTTTTTCCATTTTTTGTTTTAGCTTACAGAAGGACTGTATAGACTGAGAATCTCTGTTTCAAGAGAAGAAGTGGCTGGAGAAGGATTTGTTAACATTACTGTCAAGCCAGGTAAAAATAACTTTTATTGATAAAGTTAATCAAATTGTATCTTCATTCCAGTAATGTAATGATCTTCTCAGTTCTCCATGTATAAAACTAATCTTCCATAAAATGTATCACACAGTCCCTATTGTGCTTTTTCAGTTACCATATGTCTGTATACCACATTGCACAATATGTTCAGCATACTGTCTGCACAACAAGGAATAACTGTTCAATGGGGAACAAATGGATAAAATGTTGTACATTTTTTAAAACAATATTTGTATTCAATGACCAATAGTAATTAACCTGTGTACATAATAGTAATAAATCAAATTACAAAAACAAGTTTGATGCAATACAGCCAGGGTGTCCAAGCTTTGACCAGGGATGGCTATTGATGCAGATGTGCAGTGGGCTGCAGGGCTGAATTACATAGTGACCATTCTAATCTATTTTTTTCTGGCCACCAGCCTTCTAATATTTGTGCAGAGAACTGTTGCATTCATGCAGCGTTCTGTACTGAATGCTGCGTCAGTGCCCACAACACCTTAGTAACTCCTACACTGGCCATTGCCAGAGTCAGGACATTCTTTGTGGGTGAACAGACAGCAGTCTCAGTGTATCCGTTGTTAAGTATATAGTATATGCTGCACAATCTAATGCAACTTACCATATTTTTCGCTTTATAAGATGCATCCCCAAATTTAGAGGAAGAAATTGGGAAAAAATAAATATATTTAAAATAGGGGGTCTATACTATAATTGGGTGCAGTGTAGCTTGCCGGAGGGGGGTTATCATTGTGGTGGAGTGACAGGGTCACAGCATGCAGGATCGTGGTGGTGGGGATCATTGGTGGCGGCAATGCTGAAGGCAGGGGGCAGGGTTGCTGGTGGGTGGTGGAAATGGGGCAATGCTTGTGGGCTTGGAGCTAGGGGGGTCACTGTGTGCGGCATTGTTTGGCGGGCACTGATACTTCCGAGTATCGGCAAATGGCTGCGGAGGCAGAGCAGGCATACAGTTAGGGCCAGAAATATTTGGACAGTGACACAAGTTT
>JARQOC010000005.1:205396122-205475198 GCA_033576535.1 Allobates femoralis
GGAGGCAACGTGATGGCATGGGCATGCATGGCTTTCAATGGCACTGGGTCACTTGTGTTTATTGATGACATAACAGCAGACAAGAGTAGCCGGATGAATTCTGAAGTGTACCGGGATATACTTTCAGCCCAGATTCAGCCAAATGCTGCAAAGTTGATTGGACGGCGCTTCATAGTACAGATGGACAATGACCCCAAGCATACAGCCAAAGCTACCCAGGAGTTCATGAGTGCAAAAAAGTGGAACATTCTGCAATGGCCAAGTCAATCACCAGATCTTAACCCAATTGAGCATGCATTTCACTTGCTGAAATCCAGACTTAAGACGGAAAGACCCACAATCAAGCAAGACCTGAAGGCTGCGGCTGTAAAGGCCTGGCAAAGCATTAAGAAGGAGGAAACCCAGCGTTTGGTGATGTCCATGGGTTCCAGACTTAAGGCAGTGATTGCCTCCAAAGGATTCGCAACAAAATATTGAAAATAAAAATATTTTGTTTGGGTTATGTTTATTTGTCCAATTACTTTTGACCTCCTAAAATGTGGAGTGTTTGTAAAGAAATGTGTACAATTCCTACATTTTCTATCAGATATTTTTGTTCAACCCTTCAAATTAAACGTTACAATCTACACTTGAATTCTGTTGTAGAGGTTTCATTTCAAATCCAATGTGGTGGCATGCAGAGCCCAACTCGCGAAAATTGTGTCACTCTCCAAATATTTCTGGCCCTAACTGTAGCTGAAGATCTCAGAGAGCCGAGGGCTCAATCTTTGCATGCGCTGCCTCTATCAGATGGACTGCAACAAAATAGCTGCGGAGGTAGCACAGGTGCAGATGAAGATCTGCACTTGTGCCATCTCAGCAGCCATTTTCTTGAAGTCCATCTGGTAGAGGTTAACACACACACAGATCAAGCCCTCAGCTGTCTGAGATCTTTAGCTATGCCTGCTCTGCCTCCACAGCCATTTCTCGATATTCGGAAGTATCAATTCATGCCGAACACCACCACACACTGTAACACCCCCAGCTCCAGGTCCGCAAGCATTGCCCCACTACTGATATCCTCCTGTGCCTCCACTTAACCACCGCCACAACGCCCAGGTAAGCAAGATTCGGATTATAAGAGGCACCCCCATTTCTTCCCAATTTTGAGGGGGGAAAAAAAAGTGTCTTATAATCCGAAAAATATGGTATATTATGACCAAAAGAAGTGTTGGCACCCTTGAAATTGTTCCAGAAAATGAAGTATTTCTCCCTGAAAAATTATTGCAATTACACAAGTTTTTTCATACACATGTTTATTTCATTTGTGTGTATTGGAACAACACAAAAAAAGAGAAAATATGGCAAATTGGACAGAATTTCACACAAAACTCCAAAAATCGGCTAGACAAAATTGTTGGCACCTTTCAAAAATTGTGAAACAACTTTATTTGAAGCATCTGATGTTTGTACAAACTCACCTGTGGCAAGTACCAAGTGGGGGCAATATGAAAATCACACCTGAAACCAGATAACATGGGGAGAAGTTGACTCAATCTTTGCATTGTGTGCCACACTAAGCATGGAGAACAGAAAGAGAAGAGTGTTTGAGGACTTAAAAACCCAAACTGTTGAAAAATATCAACAATCTTAAGGTGACAAGTCCATGCCAAAGATTTCATGATAATTTTCCAAGGTATGCAACATAATCAAGACATTTACAACCCTTGGCACTGTACCTACCCGTATATACTCGTGTATAAGCCGACCCGTGTATAAGCCGACCCCCCTACTTTTGCCCCCAAAATCTGGGAAAAACCTATTGACTCGTGTATAAGCCGAGGGTGGACTCCAGCACAGGTATACAGCCCCCAGCAGTGTGGTATACAGGCCCCCCCCAGTGGTATACAGGCCTCCCCAGTGGTAGTATACAGCCCCCAGCAGTGTTACAGCAGCCTTCCCAGGGGTATATACAGCAGCAGCCCCAGGGTTATGTACAGCAGCAGCAGCCCCAGGGTTGTATACAGCAGCAGCCCCAGGGGTATATACAGCAGCAGCAGCCCCAGGGGTATATACAACAGCAGCAGCCCCAGGGGTATATACAGCAGCAGCAGCCCCAGGGGTAATTACAGCAGCAGCAGCCCCAGGGGTATATACAGCAGCAGCAGCCCCAGGGGTATGTACAGCAGCAGCAGCCTCAGGGGTATATACAGCAGCAGCCCCAGGGTTATATACAGCAGCATCCCCAGGGGTATATACAGCAGCAGCCCTAGGGTTATATACCGCAGCAGCAGCCCCAGGGGTATATACAGCAGCAGCCCGAGGTATACAGGCCCCCCATCAGTATCCAGGGCCCCCCCATGCTCCGGAAACCTGTAAAGTAAGATGATTATACTTATCACTGTCCCGCTGCCGTCCCCGCCGCTGCCATCACGATCCTCCGTCTTCATCCAGCGTCTTCCGGCTTCCTGTGGTCGCAGGCAATGACGTCATTGCCTGTGACCACAGGAAGCCGGAAGACGCTGGATGAAGACGGAGGATCGTGATGGCAGCGGCGGGGACGGCAGCGGGACAGTGATAAGTATAATCATCTTACTTTACAGGTTTCCGGAGCATGGGGCGGCCCTGGATACTGATGGGGGGCCTGTATACCTCTGGGGGGGGGCGCCCGTATAGTGACTCGCGTATAAGCTGAGGGGGGAACTTTTCAGCCCAATTTTTGGGCTGAAAAACTCGGCTTATACGCGAGTATATACGGTAATCTCTTTGGACATAGGTGGCAGAGAAATTGAATTGATGAAAGGTTGAACATGAGATAGTCCTGATGGTAGATATGCAGCCTCAAACAAGTTGCAAAGAAATTTAAGCAGACTCAGGGTGCATCAATGTCAGCGTAAAATATCTGTCAACATTTGAATGAAATGAAGCACTGTGGCTAGGAGAACCCCACTGCTGACACACAGAAATAGAAAAAGGTAGACTTTACTTTGCCAAAATGTACGCATGTAAGCCAAAATCTTTCTGGGAAAGCGTCTTATGGACAGATAAGACCAAGATGGAGCTTTTGGTAAAGCACATTAATTTATTGTTTATTGAAAATGGAGTAAGGCCTACAAAGAAAGAACACAGTACCTACAGTCTAATATGTTGAAGATTCAAAGATGGTTTAAGGCTGGCACAGGGTGCTTTGACTGAGTGCAGGACATCATGAAATCTGCTGCTGAGGTGATGGTGATGCAGCACAAGTGGAGCTTTACCTCAGGGCAGTGGGGTGGATGAGGGGAGTAGTAGTCTTTACCTCTCAGGTTTTGTTGAGATCTTTTAGGCAACGGATTAACTAGAGACAGAGTCCAGATCAGCTCAAACTGTTCTTTTACTGGTACCAGGCAGATATTTAAGGTACATGGCACAGTCCAGTTTCCAGGGGTTAGTTGCCACAGGCTGGCACAGTTCACCACAGAGTCTGTTTGAGACACCTTTAAAAACTTTCCTCGGTCCTGCTCTTAAGGGCACTTTTGGCTCTTTACTTCCCCACTTACAAGTTTAGTCTCTGGTCCTCGAGGTCTGTTGCTTTAAGTCTCTTTTCACTTGTCAGCATCTTGAACCCAGCTATGGAACAGAAGTTGGACTTCTTGATGGGTGCTGTGACTCCTTCTTATCAGGATCACAACTTGCCGGTCAGTGGTTTGGGATAAACCTGGCAAACCACCTCGGTTCCAGTACACCAGTGTTGACCTGGATACTCCAGTTGGCTGTCACCAAGTCTGGGGTGGCCCTTTTCTTGTCTGGGTACCTCTTTAGGTTTGAGGTACCCTCCTGTCAGAGCTGCTGTCTCAGGTGCGTCCGTTCTCTTTCAGTTCCTCTCACCGTCTGACTGCCTCTTAACTGTCACTGATGTCACATCTCCCGCTCAGCTAAGCTCCACCCCTGGGACCTACTGAATATACAATCCCTGGAGCTAGGGTGTCTATAGCTGGGCTTGTTGTAGTTTTGTATACATACTCTGCAGTTCCCCTCTCCCCCGTGACTATGGAAGCACCACACCTTCTATTTGGGGTGCAGTACCTCCCTGTGGCGTCCCGCCAGAGGGGCGCCACATAAGCACACCCTTTCAAACTAAGGCACATCAAAACCATGTTTTCCTCCTTTACAAGGTGCAGAAAATGTCTGAAACGTTAATGAATAAGGGCAAGTCATGAATCATCTTTTGGTGAAAATTGTGCCAGAGCTCTGAGTTGGTAAATCCACCCCAATGTTTCTGTTTCCTTCAGTCATGTATTAAGGACTTACTGTATAGTTTTTACACTTTTTTGTTGAAGCTATTAGTAAGCTGGATGAATCTACAATACTATTGGTCCATTTATTCCAAAAATGGCATTGGAATATAGTATGCATATTATTCAGAATTGTTCTCCACTGTATGCATAAATGTCAACATCATAATGATGTATAGCATTCTGTGGTAAATGTGACAAAACATGAAAATAAATATGGCAAGTACTCAATCTTGCCAGAACCAAAATTATTCCTTCTACTGGATCCTGAAAAATCCCATATATATTCACACATTCTCAGTAATTATGTATAAAATATAAAGCACAAATGGCTATGGTAATTAACTAAAAATATTAGTAACAAAATGTTTTCCTTTGATCTCTGAAGCTGCCAGAATCAATCTTCCTCCAACTGCAGTTGTGTCTCCGAGAACACAGCACGTGTGGCTCCCGACTACATCTGCCGTTATTGATGCGAGTCGTAAGTGTTCTGGATATTCTCTTATAACGCAGGAGATATGTGTAGACTTATTTTGCTTCAGACTCTAACACATGAAGTATCAATGTCATTATTTGCTAAATTAGATCGTCACATATGATAGGATATTTTCATTAATAGCAATAGTGCATGTGATTCACTAAGCATCCCAGTATTGAATTGTGTGTATAAATTTTGCAGAAAGTTTCATAAAAATCTCATATTCTCTTCTGATTCCAACACAGAAAGCACAGACGATGATAAAATAGTAGCATATCATTGGGAACAGACTGAAGGGTCATTACAAGAAATGAAGTCAGGAGGGGATAATCCAGTTTTACACTTGTCCAACCTGGTGCCTGGAAACTATACATTTAGGTAAGGCCAGTCTTCTACATCAGTTAGTCTTGGCTTATCATGAATTAAACTATACCATAAAGTAGAGGTTTCCAACTTTTCTGACCTTAAAGGTACCGTTACACACTTCAATGTTGAAACGATATCACTAACGATCTCATGGGCGCTGGGTCGTTAGGAGACATCGTTGGTGAGATGTCACACGTGTAGATATCGTGCACGACGCACCAACCATCCAGCGAGCAGCTATCATTCGCGCAATCCAGTGAACGATGCTTGTTCACTGATGTGAATGGGCGAAGTCGTGAATGACATCATGATCGCGGTGTCACACACAACGGTGCAGCAGGTTGGCTCATCATGGATCGTCTGATTTGAGAACATGTCCTCAAATCTGCGATCAAACGATTTATCGTAATTGAATCTCAGTGTCACACGCAACAAAGTAGTAACGATGTTGCTGGAACGACTCCAAACCCCTGATGTTTCAGCGATATCGTTAACGATATCGTACCGTGTAACGGGGCCTTTAGAGCCAAATTCAGTTCTGAGACAGGGTCATAAGTTACATCAGCTCTCACACACCTCACAGTAGTGACGCCAAAGAGCCTCTATTACCGGTATGAGGACAAAAGCTATTACACAGAATTCACATCGAGACAGTATACCACGATCCAGGGATACTACCTTAAGTACCTTAAGGATCTGCTCTTCTTTGTGGGGCTACTCACATAATTCACCCTCTAGAGACCTGATCTTCAAAGCTTTTAGATAGACTTGGTGCTAATACACGTCACCAAGCTAATAGAAAAATGGATGGATACAAAAAGTGCAGATAGGGTCTTGTCTGAGAGATATATTAGTCAAAAATGAAGGGATTAGGCTCACCTTTTGTGGTTGGGAAAAGTCACAACCACTATTCCAGTGTATAACCACAGCTGTACAAGTCCCCAGGTAGCAACAAATAAAAGTATCGGGATGAAAAGGGTTGAAAAACTGCGCTGCTGTGACAGTAATAAAAGACCAAGTTATTGATAGTGATCTTTAATGACAACGTATTTCGAAGTATAATTCTCCTTCATCAGGACAAAAATCACTTCTCTGGAGAAATAATTTGACCTGATGGAGGAGAATTATACTTCAAAACACGTTGACATTAAACATTACTATTATCTCGACCTTTAATTACTGTCACGACAGTACCCCCCTTTTCATCCCAATACATTTTTTTAAATACACCACCCTGGCAGACAGCCATGAGCCGCACCTCATATGGACCCGCGAGACAGGTTATACATAACGTTATAGCAGTAAAAAGTGATGCTGTATATCACATCTTTGGTGATCGTGTATTGGATACTGGTCCACAGTAAAATGTACTATTAGGTCCTTTGCTGGTCAGTACAGACATGTAAAGTACAAGACTAGGGAGTGGGCAGGTAGCTAAATCTAAAGTTAAAGTGTATACTAAATTGCACAATAATACAACATATAAAGAATACAACTGAATTCATCCAACCTAATATTTAAGAGCTTCTGTCTCCTGGACAAATGCAGCCAGGTTTTTGCATTTATTTTTTTCTCACAGCTGATTATTCCTCTTTTTACTTTCTTTTTAAATCCGCCATATTTTTCCTGAGAAGTGATTCTTTTTGATTACCATACTGCTATTTTTATGGTCTTTACTACAGGTTAATAATGCAGAGCAGCCTAGGGACACATCCAAAAAAGACTGCTGTGAGCATCCCAACCTTAGTAAAGACCATGAAATTTAGCATTAAATAAAAAGGCCCATATCTTGGGAAGAGTCTGGAAAGTATAAAAAAGAAAGAAAAAGAGGAGCAGCAGGAATAAAATAAGAGCAAAAACTATCCACTTTCTTCCTCTTTTGAAGAGCACCTTGGCGTGAATCAGAAATCGGCTCTTTTCTTACAAACATGTCAAGAGTGAGGTGAATAGTCCATATGTTCCTGTCAGCTACTCCCATCTCACTCCATTAGACTGACGCATATAGACCTGTCAGCCTAGCTAAGCAGGTGGGATAACATGACTGGGACATACACCTCATGAATTAGTCACTTCATCTGCAGTTACACTTTCAACTATATTATTCTTTGAATGATGTAGCTGGTCTGATTCATGATGTTCGTAGTTTGCGCAGCATGCATCATATGACATGATCCGTTTATGTTATCATCTATATCAATTGTTTTTATCTGCTATGTATATTGTTAGCTACTCACTTCTTTATGGAATATATGATCACAGGCTCTCGTTGAAAAATTTTTCTCCATTAAAAGGGATGTCTGGTCTAAAACCACAAGTTCGCAGTCACCTACTGTAGACTTGTGAATCCACATCTTCTGCACTGTGTGCTGTCACCAGGCCTGTGGAGTCGGTAAGCCAAACATCAGACTCCTACTCTTCAATTTCCCTGAATCTGACTCCACCAAATTGGACAGTGAATTTGATTCCACGACTCCAACTCCACAACCATGGAAGGGAAGTCAGTAGAGCAAAACATCCGACTCCAACTCCTCAATTTCTCTGAATCTGACTCCAACTCTGCCCAAAATGGACACCAACTCCACGACCCCAACTCCACAGCCCTGGCTGTGAGGATTCCCTGGGGTCAGAGGCAGGAATGGCAGTCGTGTGACCACTAGTATGTTGTATGCTTACACCTGGTCACATTACAACTAGACTGTTTCTGGCACGCACAATGAAAGTGTATTTAGCTGATTCTGCATACCGTTCCAGGCACTTACAACCAAAAATCTTCAGAGCATGCCGTGCACGTGATGTGAGAATTTACAAGTCTGCAAACATGTAAAGTAACTGCAGATATGTCATTTTAGACTAGACAATTCGCTTATGCATTACTAGGTTTGATCTTGAGGACCTTCATCGATTAGAGAATGAAGGTACCATGCTCCAGTCAGTTTTTTTTCCTGCATGGTGAATGTACAAAAAAGGCTGCAGCCTACAATGGAATACAATAGAATTTTTTCTCTAATTTATTCCCCACAAGTGTATGTGTATTTCTAATCGTCCGTCAGCAGCACACAAAAGGGTTAAGATAACCAAGTAATAAACAATTAATCAATTAATGACTCTGCACTCTGTGCAAAAAAATAAATGTCCGACCATAAGTATAGAGAGGTGTATTTCTTTTGGTTTTATGCTGAATAGTTGAGAGTCTCAATATATATATTGAATATTGTATTTGTATTTTGCAAGCTGACATTTTTCATGGACTCAATGTGGTGCAATAAACTAGAATTTGTTTTTATCATAATCTATGATCTGTCAGTTTTGTGTAAAGAAATAGACGATTCCCACATCACGAATGCAAAGGAGAATTCTGTGTGAGCAAAGCGATGATGGATAGAGTTTCAAGAACAGGAACTCATAAATTAGGATGAAAACTGAGACAATATGGAGTGATTCCCGGGGAAAGTGATTTATGATAGGGGCAGAACATGTGACATGTGACGCATCTGGAAAATATAAAACCCCCTGAGGCGATAGCAGAAGTGGAGTCATAGGTCAGATTTGTACCAAGTTGGACATGCTGAGCAAACTGAGCTAGCTTATAGTTGCACCCACAAGGGCAAGAGTAATGGCATGCAGTACCTGAGGGAGGTCGAACAGGAGTTGAGAAGCTGTAAGGAACGAGTTACCAAAGAGGATGACCATGTGAACTGGAAGGACGAATTTACCTGAAGAGGACTACTGTGTAAGCTGGAAGGACCGAGTTGCTGATGAGGGCAACCGTGTGACCTCAAGGGACCGAGTCACTGCAGAGGTAGGCCATGTAAGCTGGAAGGACCGAGTTGCTGATGAGGGCAACCGTGTGACCTCAAGGGACCGAGTCACCGCAGAGGTAGGCCATGTAAGCTGGAAGGACCGAGTTACTGAAAAAGATGACCATGTGAGCTGAAGGGACTGAGTTACTTAAGAGATGACGACCGTGTGAGCTGAAATGATCAAGTGACCGAAGAGGGAGTTACCAAAGAGGAAAACCATGTGAGCTGTAAAGACCAGTAAGCCTATTTGAGGGACTGTGTACTTGAGACGGCTAGAGGCCAGGAGGTCCCTGTAATGGTACAGACTTAAAGGGATCCTGTCACCCCCAAAACACCTCTAAACCTATTAAAAGCTGTCCCTAGAGCATATTAACACTTTCCCTACACTCCTTTTACCTCCTAAATGCACCTAGTCAAAGTGAATAAAAACGTTATTATAGTACCTCATTACTGATGATAATGAGTGACTATGCTATTCATAGTCACTCATCCAGGCTGCCCCTCTTCTTCATATCACGCCTGAATAGGCGTGATCTACAGCACAGATTCAAATTGCCGCCTCCCTGCGCGCCTTCCCCTCTCTCCCATAGCGTCCGGGCTTCAGTGTGGGGCTGTATGACGCGATCCGCGTCATTCCCGGCGCCGGGTGACGTATTTACACCGGCGCCGCGCTGTCAGCTTCAAAATGCGCACTGCGCATGCCCAGTGCGCATTTTGAAGCTGACAGCGCGGCGCCGGTGTAAATACGTCACCCGGCGCCGGGAATGACGCGGATCGCGTCATACAGCCCCACACTGAAGCCCGGACGCTATGGGAGAGAGGGGAAGGCGCGCAGGGAGGCGGCAATTTGAATCTGTGCTGTAGATCACGCCTATTCAGGCGTGATATGAAGAAGAGGGGCAGCCTGGATGAGTGACTATGAATAGCATAGTCACTCATTATCATCAGTAATGAGGTACTATAATAACGTTTTTATTCACTTTGACTAGGTGCATTTAGGAGGTAAAAGGAGTGTAGGGAAAGTGTTAATATGCTCTAGGGACAGCTTTTAATAGGTTTAGAGGTGTTTTGGGGGTGACAGGATCCCTTTAAGCTATGTCCCTGAGAGACAGAGGTAGCTGGTGCAACTTGCAACTTAACAGGAGACTGAGCTGACTCCCATTAAAGCCTGTTAGGGTTACCACTGTAGAGATTTCTAGTGAGGAAAGCAAAGAGTGATACAATGACTAGACAGATGTAGACGGGCGATGTACGAGGCATTCATTTGAATATTGTGAAGAAAATTGTATGGCTAGAGTTTGTAATTTAAAATTGTATTTATTGTATACCAATATAACGTCTGCTTTCTTACATTCTGCTATTTTCCTCAAAATAGCATCTTGATCATTCATGCTATGTAAATAGAATAAGCCTCCATCTTGTTCCACTGTTATGACTGAGCCTGCACACTCTGTGCTGCTGCATTCGTTTACCTGTTTTACATTTGCTTATAATGGACATTGTACTAGGGTGTGACTAAGTCTAGTGATAACAGGCATGCAGATATGTTTATGTTGCACATACACAATTCTTTTTGATATTTGTGTTCACACACAAGTGACAGAGAGCAATGTGGGGAAAGTCTGAGGGAAAAGCTGTGCTAAGGGCGGCTTCACACTGCGGTCAGATCCGGACAGGGGCTGTCAGGAGCCCAGGAATGAACCTGACAGCCCCGGACTGGATCAGCACACAGAACTGGAGGGCTAATTTGTCCACTGGTCCAGTGTGCAGCCGCACGCAGCTGCAGCAGCTGATAGGTCAGGATCCCGGCGCCGCGGTCCTGATCCATCAGTGGCGGCAGCTGTGTGCGGCTGCATACCGGACCGGAGGGCAAATTAGCACTCCAGTTCCATGTGCTGATCCAGTCCGGGACTGTCAAGTTCATCTCCGACAGCCCCGGACCCTATCTGACCACAGTGTGAAGCCGCCCTAAACTAGCATTACTTGGCTCTCCTCAATCAATAAGTGATGGAATATCCTATTGACACCATGGGAAAACTCACCCAACCTCACTGTGTTCAGAAAGTCTAGGGTAGTTTACAATTTAGCTCATGCCATGGTATAGGCTGAAGTGAATGCTTTAGTTTAATGCCCCCAATTTCCATTTTTAACAGTAAAGTTAAAGGGAACCTGCCATGTTCCCAAACACAATTAATCTGCAGATATAGATTTAATCTGTTGGTTTACATTGCCATCTGGCCACTTTACTGAAAGGTCAACTACTGGGAGAAAATAAACTTCTCTTGAAAGCCGCCAGCAATCAGTCATAAAAGTAATTTGATTGACAGCTGGCTCTGCTCCTTGGATATGCCATTCACTAGGTACAGAGCTGTGACTGCAGCCGCTTGGAGCACACCTGTATGTCTGAAATCCGGCAGCTCACGGGTAGGATAAAATTCATTTTCTCCTGGTAGCTGCATTTTCACTAAGGTGGTCAGATGGCATTGTAATGCTATTTGCCTACAGAATTATTCTAAATCTGTTAGTTAATAGCCTTTGGGAACATTAATGACAGATTCTCTTTCATTTTTATAAACATACCATGCTTATAGGGCCCTACTGTGGCTAATGAATTATTGCAGACCTGCAGGCATTACATGTTTTGACATATAGAGACTACATTGAGGGAATGCTTCTCTGGGGGAATATATGCCTTATATGGCATTTGATGTGATATGCCACAGATATTATATAAAACTAGATGGGTGCCTGATGCTACTGCATCGAGAGGGCGGTGATGTCATGATGGGGGTGGGTTCTGTGGCGTGGCGCTGGAGGTGGCATCCATCTCTCCCCCTGTCCACGGTTTCTCTCCCTTCTGTTCTGTCTTCTCCCCTCTGTGCTCTCTTGTTTGACCTGTCTCCCTTCTGTGTGCTGTCTCTCTTCCCCGTATGCTGTCTTCTTCCCTCATGTGTTCTCTCCTTTGAGCGGTCTTCCTTCTGTGTGCGGTCTCTCTCCTCCCTGTGCTGTCTTCACCCCTCTGTGCTCCTTTGAGCTGTCACCCCCTGTGTGCTGTCTCTCTCCCCCTGTGCCATCTACTCCCCTCATGTGCTCTCTCCTTTGAGCTATCTCCCCCCTATGCCCTCTCTCTCCCCATTGTGCACTCTTCCCCTGTGTGCTCTCTCTCCCTAGTGCTGTCTGTCCTCTCATGTGCTCTCTCTCCCCTTGTGCAGTCTCTCACCCGTGTGCTGTCCCTGCCACCCCTGTGCACTTACCTCTCTCCATGCTTTGCCTCTCCCCACTATGTGCTTTTTCTCTCCCCCTGTGATGTACAAAGATGGTGGCTGCCTGCGTGAGTGCGCATGCGTGCAGCGGTATGCAGCGGCTGCGGCACCGCTGTCATTACTGAGCAAGGTGCCAGTACTGCCAGTGGGTGCCATATTTGCACACCCATCACTTGGGTGTACAAATATGGCTGAGGTTCGTCGTGTGATAGGAGGAGCATTGTGATGCTGGAAGTTGATGATAAATGAAACAGCACGATTATGTAAGTAGATAATATGGAATCTGGACACAAAGACACAGTATAGGCTTACATTATTGTATGTCTCTACTACAGAGCTGCATCACACAAACAGAAGAAGATTTTGAACTATTCTATTGTATAAATATAGAAAGTTTTATTTTCATGAATAATAAGAACTTTAAACGATATAGGAAAATGATATCACCTCTGCAGACTAAAAAAGGATTGAGGCACATGCCAAAAAGTTCTTAGAAAAATCGCTGTAGTATAATAATAATAATTAATAATAGTAATTATGCTAATTTCAATGTTTCAGGTTGGACATTGTTTTACCCTAGGGAGAATTCTTGGTTCCTTTTTAGTTTTAATTCTTACACTTTCAGGATAACTGTGGCTGATTCTGATGGAGCTACAAATTCTACTGAAGCCTATGTTGTTGTGAACAAGGTTGTGGACCACCCACCTATTGCCTACGCTGGACCTAATCAACTCATAATCCTTCCACAAAATCACATTTCTTTAAATGGAAATCTAAGCAGCGATGACCAACAGATCATCAGCTATGAGTGGTCCTTAAGTCCCAGCAGTACAGGAAAGGTGATGGCCATGAAGGTAAGTTTAATAGGTTTGTCACAATAGGGATATGGAGGCAGAATAGTATGGGTACATTGTATCTTTCATGTTCAGGTTTTCAGGATTTCCATAGTATTTGACAGTTGGTAATCAAATGACCAACTGTCAAATTCCAAGGAAATCCTGAAAACCTGCACTGTGTGCGGCCCTTGAGGCCTGGAGTTTGAGACCCCTGCATTAGACAGATCACTAGTCTTATAGAGTTTTGTGTCTCCCTGATTTGTACCTCTTGTATTATAAAGGGTGTGCACTCTCCCTATCTTCAAGCTACAGCGATGGAGGCTGGAGAATATAACTTTCAGCTGACAGTGACTGATTCCTCCAACCAACAATCTACTGCTCAAGTTACTGTGACTGTGCATCCTGGTACGTGTACTATATAACCAAATAAACGCTGTACAATGTGTAAAGACAGTGTATGTATTATATATGTAACCGAAATTAGAAATAGCACTGCAACAAATGAAAAAACAGGTGCAAGCTCTCCAAAAAACTAGATACCCACTAGTCCAAACAATATAGTTATCTAAAAGTAGAGGCAGCGCTCCAAAGTATTCAAAAGTAAAAAAGGGACTTTATTTAACCCCTATTTGTGGTGAGGTTTCGGTGGTGACCCACCTTTAACAAAGTCCCATTTATAACCTTTGAATACTTTGGAGTGCTGCCTCTACTTTTTGGTAAACATATATATTTCTTTTGCAAACTTTTCAAAAATTCTCATTTCAGTATTATGTTGATACCCCAGCACAGAAATACACACACTCAGTACTTACCGGCACTTTCTGGATTTCATGGCACTTACTGTTGCAGTGAAATCATGAGTCATTCCATTGTACACAGCAACAGATAACATGCATGATTCACTGCAACCAGTATCCCTAAATCAGAAAAGTGCTGCGTGTAAAGTACCTTACAAGCCTCAGCATGCTACCGATGAGGTTATTAATGGTTGTCTATGGAATGTCCCGCCACACTAAATGCACTTGGATACACAAATCATCAAGATCCACTGCTGGCAGCTCTCTTTGCATATGCCGACCAATGATGGCCCAGATGTGGTCGATGGGAGAGAAGTTGAGAGATGCTGCAGACCAATGGCATCATGTGAAAAAAAAAAAATTTTTGTAATTTCAACACCTTTAATACTGGGTTCACATACTATATTTGCATACGTTTTTACAGATCGAGAACTTCTATAATTACTCTATTGAGTATTTATTTCTCATCTCTTTCTGTATGTTTCCAATATATTCCATACATTATTGCATGCTGTACACAAATAGTTGTCTATCCCACTTTTCATTAAAAAAAGTGCTACATATAGAAAACAATAAAAAAATTAAAGAACACATCTATGCAGTTACTAAGCTTCCATGTTTTCACATAGCCTGTGTACTGTCTCAGCAATCTACAGTAGTGATTACATTGCTTCTACTTTTTTCCATAGAGAGTAACAGTCCACCAATTGCAGAAACAGGACCTGATGAAGAAATCATTTTTCCAGTGGATTCCATGACATTGGATGGCAGTAAAAGTAGAGATGACCATGGTATTGTCTCATATAAATGGGAAAACATAAGGTATTTGTCCACATCTGTTTATCTGTCTATCCATTTATGATTTCTAAGAACGGAAGTGGATGTGCTTTATTTTGGACATTTGGAAAAAATTCTTATATAGTCTATGACATATTTATATGATTTCAATAATAATCTTGTGCTTTTTTATGTCATATATATTTTTATATCCCTGGAATAATGCCCTAATGCCGTATAGCACACATAAAATGTTAGTATTGCTACACCTAGGACTAGCCCTATGTGTGTGCAGGCCCTTATGGGTGACTATAGACTGTATATCACTATATGACGCCTTATATTCCCCGCTATTTCTAGTGCTCTTTATTCACCTCAGCTCCTATTTTGGGTATAATAGTGCTACTAGCACTGTGCTGTTTCCACCTTTATCTATATATTTACTAGTTTTATAATAATGTACTGGTTGCATTTGTGAATATACAATGGTGGGTATTTGTACCACTGACCCCTTTTGGTGCACCCAAAATTAAGCAATACTGCACTTAGGCACTCATTAGTCGTGCTCTAAGTCTAATAAATTGACTACAAGTTATGATTGCCTACTATGACTGCTAATAACCTTCTTATGGCTGTACAGTGTTTTCTACATACCTTAGTATACATACCTATACTTAGTTAATCACTTTATCACCTTGTGACTAACTTGGTTCATATTGGTTGGGACGAATTGGTCCCCAGAAGCCTTGATATAGCTAGTCTATATATTAAACGGGTATCTCTGGGATGTTTACCTGTATTTATGATTGTAATTGTATGTTATAAGAATTGGTACACATTTGATCTTAGACAACATTGCAACATATATATCATTGACCACTGTTCTGTGACCAATTCCCCATACGATTCACATGATTGTCATATGTAATACTATTAAATATCTGTGATCTTGTGATTATAATAATTGCTGAATGGTGATTAAGCACTTTGACTACTCCTGACTATGAAGCACTTGTTGTGCATATACCGTATTTTTCGCTTTATAAGATGCACCTGATTATAAGACGCACCCCACATTTTGTGAAGGAAAAGAGAAAAAAATATATTTTTTATGTCAAATGGGGTCCATCTTATAATGCCAGTGTCCGTCTTACAATCAGTTTATATGTCCCCTATTCTGGTATATTTGTCTCCATTCTGGTATATGTGCCCCCTCCTAATTAAATGGTCCCCCACCTGGTATCAATGCCCCCATCCTGGTATGTGTGCACCTCCTGATATATGGTCCCCCTCTCTATATATGGTCCCCCATCTGGTATCCATGCCCCCATCCAGGTATGTGGTCCACCTCCTGATATATGGCCCCCCTCCTAATATATGGTCCCCTCCTGGTATCCATGCCCAATCCTGGTTTATGTTCCCCCTCCTCATATATGTCCTAAAATTGGAGACATGCATCCTGCTACATAGCCCCCCAACTCTTACCGAGGGAGGTTTGTGGTGGTGCTCTGGGGCCATGGAGGTTGGGTCCTAAGCAGGAGCTGCGGGGGTGCCACGGAGGTTGGGAGCCAAGGCAGGAGCTGTGGGGTGTTGCGCCGATCTCCGGTGGGCGCTGCCAATATTATTTCCCAGCATGCATTGCCGGTCTGGCAATGCATGCTCTTGTGTCCAGAATTGTCCGCAAATCGCGGTCTGTGCATGCGCCGCGGCCATTTTATTGAAGACTGGAGAACATAGTACTGGAGTACATAGAAATGGCCGCGGCACATGCGCAGACCCCCATCCGCGGCCATTTACAAGAGCATGCATTGCCAGACCGGCAATGCATGCTGGTAAATAATAATGGAGGCGCCCACCGGAGACCGGCGCAACACCCCCACAGCTTGTGCCTTGGCCCCCAACTCCTTGGCCCCGTGACAACCGCATCAGGTACCTCCGATCAACCCCCCCACATCCCCCCTAGGTAATATATTTTTTTACATTTTTTTTACATTCTCTTTAAGACGCACACCCCCGTTTTCCCCCCAGTTTTTGGGGAACAAAAGTGCGTCTTAAAAAGCGAAAAATACGGTATATATTTAATGGACCCTTTTCTTGATTCATTGTGAATTTTAATTGTTTTTAAATTTTGTCTGCTACTGTGTTTGAACTTAATACATTTTTTGTACACATATAACCACCCAGGTGTGCTCCTTTTATATGCCATGGCTTTGTCTGGTTTTCTGCAGGCCCTTGAGTCACAATCACTACTTGTTTTATCCAGCCATAAAGTACATTAACGCTGATTGTTGCTGTCTTTCAAGCTTCGTAGGCCCTTGCATTTTTCCAGATTTTTCTGGACATTCTCTATAGAAAGAAGCTACTTGATGAGAGTCATTGTATGTTGGTTGAATGACTACACATTATAGGCTTTTAGATGTTTGGATAAGTTTGTACTTTTGGCATAAATAGAAGCAAAATGTGTTGCCATACCTTTTTGTTGCTATATGAAATATCATAGAAGACTGTGCTATTCTATAGTTTGTTTTATACTGTGAGTCTATTGTGTGCGTATGCTTATATAGTGGCATAAATCACAGCCATTCGGTGCTCTACTGCAGGAATTCCTCCCAAAACATAGCTTCAGCTGAATGTCAATATTTATTGATCTTGGAAAAAAGTAGAGAAAGATCACCACACCAAAATAGTTCAGGATACACCGTAAAATTGATGAATGGGTGCCAATTTCTGCTGGTAAATGTCAGAACCATTAAGAAAAAAGGATTTTCCGGCACTTCCGCCAATAAAATCAATCTTTTTATTAGACATTCATTTAAAAACAGAAGATCCATGATGAAGATAAAACCTTACGCATTTCTGGCGTAACACTACGCCCTTAGAAAGTCATAGGAATATTATTATTATTCCTATAACTAAGGGCGTAGTGTACGCCAGAAATGCCTAAGGTTTTATCTTCATCATGGATCTTCTGTTTTTAAATGAATGTCTACTATAAAGATTAATTTTATGGGTGGAAGTGCCAGAAAACTCTTCTTTTCTTTAATGGCTCTGCATTAATAAGACCTTAGTTTGTACCATTCATCTCCTCTTCACCATAGCTACTATTGGTAACATCTAGTGATGATGTTTATTACCATTCTCTTTATTATTAGCATCTATATGTCCATAGAAATGAAGACATTCACAAATGTGTTTTACATCCAAACTATATCTTCATGACTGTTTCAGTGGGCCATCTGTGGTGACCATTCAAGAGAGTGATAAACCGGTGGCCGTTGTCTCTAACCTTCAGATTGGTACCTACCACTTTCGTTTGACTGTCAAAGACCATCAAGGATTGGAGAGCTCGGCTGTCGTCTCTATAACTGTTAAAGAAGGTATAGGATTTATTTTACTCTACTGGGAAGACTGCTGACTATTGTAGTGACCTACTGTTACTGAATTTAGAGTCTGCTACAATATTTCATCTATTCAACCTCTTCACCTGTTTTCACCTTCTTGACCATGCAAATGTTACAATTCTGACCGGTGTCACTTTGAGATAATTCTGAAATGCTTCAACGAATTCCAAAGATTCTGAGATGTATTTTTTTTTTGTGACGTGTTGTACTTCATGTTAGTGGTAAATTTAGGATATTTGTGAAAATAATCAGAAATTTGGTGAAAACGTAGCAATTTTCAAACTTTTAAGTTTTATGCCCTAGAACCAGTTATTTCAGACAGAAAAAATAATAAATAACATGTCTACTCTATATTAGCACCATTTTTGAGACATCATTTTTTGATAGGAATTTAGATGGGTTGATAAAAAATTTCAACAAAATTTACAAAACCACTTTTTTAAAGGGACCACATTACATGTCAAGAGGCTAAAATTACACAAGTTTAAAATCTGCACCCCTCAAACTACTCACTTCACAACAACTAAATCAAAGTGGAAGGAAAAAATGAAAATTGTAGTTTTTCCTACAAAAATGTTAATTTAGCCCCAAATGTTGCATTCTTACAAGGGTGACAGCAGAACATGCACCATAAAATTTGTTCTGCAATTTTTCTCGAGTACACTGATACCTGATATGTGGTGGAATTCTATTGTTTTAGCGCACTGCAAGGCTCGGAAGGGAAGGAGCGTTATTTGACTTTTGCATCATCTGGAATCGATACTGGATGCCATGTAATGTTTGGAGAGCCCCTGATGTGCCTAAACAGAGGAAACCTCTATAAGTGACTCCATTTCATAAATTATATTTTTCAAGGAATTTATCTAGATGTGTGGTGAGCACCTTGAACCCCCAGGTGGTTCACATAATTTTATAATGTTGAGCCGTCAAAATAAATAATCACATTTTTCTCCTGAAATGTTGTGTTAGCTCAAAATTTGGTATTTTTACATAGGTAACAGGAGAAATTGCGCCATACAGTTTGGTGTGCAATTTCTCCTGAGTACACCGATACCCCATATGTGGTGCAAAACTACCGTTTGGGCACACGGCAGGGCTCGGGATAGAAGGGGCACCATTTGATTTTTGAAGCACAGATATTCCTAGAATAGTTTGCAAATTCAATTTGCAGAGTCCCTAATTGTCAGAACATAAACACCCCTTCCCATCCCCCAATAGACCACATTTTGGAAATTACACCCTTTTGACAATTTATCTATGGGTGAAGCGACGTTTTTTTCTCTGGAAAATTAATAAGCCCTTTTAGTGCCCAGTACATTGTAGTGCCAAGTACACTGTGCCCAGCTCGTGCTTTTGGAAACACTCACCCTGTAAATTAAATAGGCTTCTGCACTACAACAATGCAAAACACGTGGACGTTAACTGTGGTTTAGTCACACTGTGGGGCTCACAAGAGAAGGGGGTATTTGGATTTGACAGTGCAGATTTTGCTGGTTTTCATTTTTTTGGGGGGGAAGGTGAGGAGCCATAGTACTTTTCTAAAGTCTTTGTGCTACCAGTAACGTTGTAGTCCCGTATAGTTCTGTTAACAGATTAGTTGAATGCTATTGGTGGCACTTTGGGGTACAAAACATTTTGATTCAGTTCACATTTATCCTGTGAACTATGCTGAGCACTTACACTAGTATTTCCATCTACATCTCCAAAATAAAATCTGTGAATCAGGTGAAACCCCCAACGTACCCATGTACTGTAATGAGGCAGCAGAGTTACTCTGGACTCTGTTTGCCCTCTGTTTAGTGGTGTCCTTCATTTCAAGGGTGCAAAAACCTGTGGTTGACTGCACTTTAGTGCCATCCTACAAGCCATTTGGAATTTTTCTTTTCTGTTTTTTGTGTGAGACAAAATCAAGAAGAAACAGCAACTCAGGAATATTTTTGCACTGCTGTATTCTGACAGCTATAGCTTTTTTTTAATTCTCCATGGAAGGAGCTATATGGTGGCTTGGATTTTGTAGGAGAAGATGATGTTTTTAGCCATACTATGTTTATACATATGCAACTTTTTGAATGTGTTTTATTCCACTTTTCTTGTTGGTATGATGAAAAAGCATATTTTTAGCCATTTTTTTTACGGTGCTCAAAGAAGAGGTTAAAGTGATCCTAAACCCAGAAACTGACCCCCCCGTATCTTTAGACCTGTGCCTGCACCCCCTCTTATCATTTCTAGCCATCCCTTTTGCAGAAAAAAATCGCTTTTGTAAAGTAAGAGAAAAGGTTATAATACTTTGTCCTGTGTGAGTTCTCTCTTTCTGTGGAAGCCGCAAATGCCCCGCCTGTCTGCTGCTGCCTGGTAATTATGCACGCCCCTCTCTGTTTCTAAGAGCCTGTCATGAAAGGGGCGGGGCTAAATTGTGTCATGCCGGAGCCCCGCCCCCTTTCATGACGCGGCCAGGCTCTTAGAAGCAGAGAGGGGCGTGCATAATTACCAGGCAGCAGCAGACAGGCGGGGCATTTGCGGCTTCCACAGAAAGAGAGAACTCACACAGGACAAAGTATTATAACCTTTTCTCTTACTTTACAAAAGCGATTTTTTCTGCAAAAGGGATGGCTAGAAATGATAAGAGGGGGTGCAGGGACAGGTCTAAAGATACGGGGGGGTCAGTTTCTGGGTTTAGGATCACTTCAAATAGTGTGACAGTTTTATAGATCGGGTCGTTCCATACGTGGCAATAGCAAATATGTGCCCTTTTTAAGTTTATTTTGTTTTACATAGATATACATATTTATTGGTTTCATGTTTTTTAGTTTTTTGTTCTTTACTATGTAATTTTTAAAAATATTTTTACAGGTATTTGTTTTACTTTTTTACTTAGTCACGCTTCAATTTTTATTACTCTCATCACTGATATAATACATTGCAATGCATCAGTATTTCAATGGATTATACCTGTCAGTTTTACATTAACAAAAGCCTCTTATTTCATTCTCCTGGCATGGTCTAAGAGGCTTGCCGTAACTTGTTGACCCGGAGATCATCATGATGATCTCAAGTTGCCATGGAGGCAATCTGGGCCCTAAGATCAGGTTCCAGGGGTCCCGATCATGTGGGAGGGAACTCACTCCCTCCCCCAGCCTCCTAAATGCTGCAATCGCTATTGATTGCAGAATATAGTGAATTAAATAGTCAAGGACAGCACGACTCTCCCTGGCTGTGACAGTGGGGTCTCGTCTTCTGTGCCCCGGACATTCGCCAAGACATACTCATACATACTACATTGGGAGCCCCTTCCCAACCAGGACATATAGGTACGTCCAAGATCATGAAGGTGTTAAAGATCGTTTTTTTGATAACGTCTTAGTACACATGAATTTTAAAAAGCTTTGTGAGACATCTTATTAGGTAAATTTGCTTGTTTCTCCCCCCGAGCTGATTGTTCTTTTACAAAATTCACAGTAAAAATCATCCTTTAGTGAATATAGTGTCACAACGGTGACTGCCACCTGTCTTGTTATTATCTGATGAATATAGGTTTTGCCATTGCTTACATATAATAATTATTGGTGCTCATAATCTTCTATGGTACTTCCATCAGAATGTATGTCTGCTTCTAACCTCTCTCTTCTACTAAGCGGCCCTTTCCATAGAATTTTTAAACCACTAATTGCCATCTCCTATCTCAGTAATGAGAAAGTCCGTTTTCATTAAGACTGAAAGATCAATCCAGGAAGAGAAAGAAGCATATTTCTGTAATAAGATATATCACAAAATTGTTTATTTTCACGTGTAATATTGTTTTATGATATAAACATTGAAACAACAACTACTCTTTAAGTAAAAACTAACAGTAGCTGATGGGTGCCAAATTGTCAAATATATAATAATTTATTCATTTATATAGCGCTATTAATTCCATAGCACTTGGATTATTAAAAGGTCATAGAAAGTGTACATGTACCACATATACTATACTATATGATACATATACACTATACTACCGATGATAGAATTGTCAGAAAAACTATATGCTTTTTATGTTTGAAATTGTTTTTTTTTAGTATTGTGTATAGTACATGCTTATTGATTTCCCGACCATATGTCAAGATATTTCTACCTTTTTTTTCGTGCCAAATTCATCATGCACATATAAATGTAATGAATTATTTAGACACTCAGCCGAGCACAAAGCTTTTTAACTAATTAGCCCATAAATAATTCATACTCTTGAGTTAAAGTTGCACAGTAAAGGGTGTTCAGTCACACAACATATAGGTGTTGCTAAATTATATCTCATGCTTCAGTACACACATACAATACAGCGGGAGCAATAAGTATTGAAGAAATCACCAATTTTCTAAGTAAACATATTTTTAGAGGAGCTATCGACATGAACTTCTCACTAGATATCAATAACAACCCATCCAATCCACAAAAGCAAAGAGATTAAACCATAAATTTTCAAAAATTAAGTAATTGATTTATTTGCAATAAGAAATACACATGGAAAAAAAATGGAACACTTGTAGAAATGGGTGTATTTGACCCCTTACAACGTAAAAATGTGCATTAATATAATATATATATAATATATGTATATATATTTATTTGCTGCCCTCTGTATGTATTACCGTTTTGTGCAAGATCTAAAGAAAAAAAAAAAAGTTTGGATAGAAATCTATAGGTCCATAGTATACAGACTCAATCGGTTTTAAAATATTGTGTAATGTGACCCACCCCAGGGCTGTGGGGTACCCGGTTCCGGGCGTTGATCTACTGGGGGATGTCACAGGCGGCCTGTGCCTGGATCTGTGGCCCTGGTGGTGGCTGAAAAAGGGGAAAAATTAAATAAAAAGAGTTTGTGATGCCACCTACGGTATCTGGTAATGATACCAGCGCTGCTGCAGACCTCCGGGGATGATGATGGGGCAGCTGGTTGGTAACGCTCCCCGTAGGTGGAGCGGGGTCCCTGGGGCAGTGTTGGGTTAATAAAGAACTCACACAGGGAGGCGGCTCATCAGGTGGAGATGCTGGCAGACAGTCTATGATGAGGGCAGGTTCAGGAGCCGCAATAACAGACACACATACACACACTGGGCTTGGTTTCTATACCTTTTACTGATGGTATTGCAAGGTATCGATCAGGGTACACTCCAGGTGGTTGGGTGGCAGTTCAGGATTTCCACACCCAATGAGTTGTGAGGCCTCTTTGTTTCTGTGTGTGTGTTTAAGTCCTGGCCTGTCTGAATCCTGGCTCTGACCTCTCCTGTGTCCCTCACTTTTATAGCAGGCTGTGAGAATCTTCTGACGGGCATCTCTACTCCTCTGTGGTCCCTGGCTCTGTTAGTAGCTCTGCTGCAAGTGCTACCAGGAGACTCAAGTCTCCTTGGTCCTCCGGTATTCTCTGGTGGGCTAACTCATCCCTTGCAGACTCAGGCTCCGATGTCCGGGTTGCTTCGGTTGCTTTCCTGGGGTGAACCAGTATGGTTCCTCTGCCCCCAGCTCTGTCTCTGGTACGCCTTGCCTCCGACCCTCACTCTTGGGTCCCTTACACTGGCTAATAATATAAGAAACCCTTGCACACAAAAAAGAATAATAAATAACTGTTCATCTTCAAAGGCATTTATTGAGATCCAAGCAAAAAAAGATTGATTGACGTACACTGGCTAGGCTTCCCTCTGGTTCGGGCCTAGCGTGGCTCCGTTCACCAGGTGTCTTCCTCAGTACTGCTCTGTACTGAACTGCCTAACTCTCCCCTGGGCCGGAATTTATAGGGGGCCTTACCTGAAGTCAGCAAGTAGAGCTCCCCCCCTTCACGTCTGGGGTGAAAGGTGTTGCATGCAAGTTTACCTGATGTGGAAATCTTTCCCTGCAGCAAGTGTTCCTGTGGCAACCGACCCATAGGGGTGCCACAGAATGCCTCATCATATACAGTACTATATTCTGGAGATAATAAAGGGGAAGATTATGTAATACTGGAAAAAAGCACCATATGGCTGAATACAAAGTGCAGGCTTGACCAAAAGCTGCATCCACATAGCTATACGGTGTACTTCGCTGCCTGGCATCATATTAACTCCCTTGTTTTATTTGTGACAAAGGTTATATTCACGGCTTTACACCAGATCTTTGCACCAGTTGTCATATAATTACAGTATAGCATAAGGCTTAGTTCATCGGAAATTGTTCTAGAAAATGAAGTATTTATCCCAAAAAAATTATTTCAATTGCACATGTTGTGTTATACAAATGTTTATTTTCTTTTTTATTTGAACAGCACAAATAAAACAGAGATAAAAAAAAAAAGCAGATTGGACCTAATTTCACACAAAACTACAAAAATGGGCTTGATAAAAGTTGTCACCATCAATTTAATATTTGTTTGCACACAATTTGGAATAAATAAGTGCAATCACTCACTTCCTATAAAAATCAACAAGCTTCTTACACTTCTCACCTGGAATTTTGGACCACTCTTCTTTTACAAACTGCTTCAGGTTCTCGTATTTGAAGGGTGCCTTCCTCCAACAGAGATTTTTAGATGTCTTCACAGATGATAAATAAGATTTAGATCCCGACCCATTGCTGCCACTTCAGAACTCTTCACCATTTTTTTTCATCCATTTCTTGATGCTTCTTGAAGTATGCTTGGGGTTAATGTCCTGCTTTAAGATCCATGACCTAGGACACAAACTCAGCTTTCTGACACTGGGCACTACATTGCAAAACAAAATCCTTTGGTAATCTTTAGATTTCATGATGCTTTGCACACAGCCAATTGTTTGGCAATGTAGGATTGAGTACCGCAGTTATTTCTAAATTGTAGTATGGGTTCACTCCCTCTGTTGTGCACGTTTCCCTGCCCTGGCCTCGTAAAGTAAGTATTCTCTGGTATCAGTTTTTTCCAGTTTGCCTATAAATGAGCAAGTTTTTAACCTAGATAGAGGCTGAAAATGGAGGTTAGGGGCCCGATCAAGGAGACACGCCTTGACGCAGTGACTGGACGGTTTATCAATATGACCATATTCATAAAGCTAAGTGTCTCAATTTTTGCTTAACTGAAATATTTCTGTATTCTAATTTTCATAGCAGGGTGCCGCTTTTTTTTTTTTACTATTGCACACAGCCAAAGTAATCCCAAAATATCTTTGAACATCCACCATATTTGACTGTAAGTACTGTGTTCTTTTCTTTATAGACCCCATTCCATTTTTAATAAACAGTAGAATAATGTACTTTACCAAAAAGCTTTATCTTGGTCTCGTCTGTCCATAAAATGCTTTTCTAGAATAATTTTAGCCAACTCACATACATTTTGGCAAACTAGTCTCATTTTTTTTGTCTTTGTTGCAGCAATGGAGTTTTCCTGGATCTCCAACTATAGCATTTCATTTTATTAAAATGTCAACATTCAGTTTGTGCTGACACCGATGAATCCTGTGCCTGCAGGACAGCTAAAATTTCTTTGGAACTTGAGTGGGGTCGCTTATCCACCAGCCAGACTATCCTCGATTGTTACCTTTTAGTCAATTTTTCTCTGCTGTCCATGCCCGGGGAGATTAGATACAGTGCCAAGGGTTGTAATGTTCTTGATTATGTTTTATACAAGAAGGAATATCAAGATCTCTGGAGATGGACTTGTAGCTTTAAGAATTTTGGTTGATTGAGTTAGCATCTCTTTTAATCTGGTTTCATGTGCCCATACCTGTTACTTGCCACAGTTGAGTTTGGAGGGACATGAAATGCTTGACCCAAAGTTGTTTACTTACAATTTTTAGAAGGTGCCAACAATTTTGTCTGGACTATTTTTGGAGTGTTGTGTAAAACTATGTAAAATTTGCATTTTTTCCTGTTTTTTTGTATTGTTCGAATGCACACAAAGGAAATTTACGTGTATAACAAAAAAGGTGTAGGTGCAATAATTTTCTGGGAGAAATACTTTGTTCTCTGAAACAATTTCAAGGGTACAACACTTTCGGCCATGACCGTTCTAGCCACAGTGTTCTGACTTAGTTTTCTATAAATAATCGCTTGGAGTGTCTATGATTATATTAATTTTTCTTTTAATTTAGTTGTCCATTTTTAACGAAAATATATTTATTTTAGGAAAGAACAACCCCCCGAAAGCTAATGCTGGTGGGACACATGTTCTTGTGCTTCCTAACAGTTCCATTTCGCTGGATGGATCAAAATCTGTTGATGACCAGGGTATAACTTCATACAAGTGGACTAGAGATGGCCAGAGCCCAGCAGCCGGGGTACCTACAGAAATTGATCTTCTGCAGTTGCATAGGACTTGCATATTTTTATTTTTTTATTAGTGTGAATTTCTAAGTGATAAAAGTATGCAAGGAATGATAATAAGCATTGACATAATAATTCTGAAGTGTGCTAAATACAGTGGGTATGGAAAGTATTCAGACCCCTTTAAATTTTGCACTCTTTATTGCATTGCAGCCATTTGGTAAATTCAAAAACTTTATATTTTTCTCATTAATGTACACTCTGCACCCCACCTTGACTGAAAAAAAACTGAAATATAGAAATTTTTGCAAATTTATTAAAAAAGAAAAACTGAAATATCACATGGTCATAATTATTCAGACCCTTTGCTCAGACACTCATATTTAAGTCACATGCTGTCCATTTCCTTGTGATCCTCCTTGAGATGGTTCTACTCCTTCATTGGAGTCCAGCTGTGTTTAATTAAGCCGATAGGACTTTATTTGGAAAGGCACACACCTGTCTAGATAAGACCTCACAGTCACAGTGCATGTCAGACCAAATGAGAATCATGAGGTTAAAGGAACTGCCCAAGGAGCTTAGAGACAGAATTGTGGCAAGGCACAGATCTGGCCAAGGTTACAAAAGAATTTCTTCAGGACTCAAGGTTCCTAAGAGCACAGTGGCCTCTATAATCCTTAAATGGAAGACGTTTGGAACCACCAAAAGTCTTCCTAGACCTGAATGTTCAGCCAAACTGAGCAATCATGGGAGAAGAGCCTTGATGAGAGAGGTAAATAAGAACTCTAGGATCACTGTGGTTGAGCTCCAGAGATTTAGTAGGGAGATCAGAGAAAGTTCCACAAAGTCAACTATCACTGTAGCCCTCCAACAGGCGGGTCTTTATGGCTGATGGAAGCCTCTCCTCAGTGCAAGACATATGAAAGCCCACACAGAGTTTGCAAAAAAACACATGAAGGACTCCCAGACTATGAGAAATAACATTCTCTGGTTGGATGAGACGAACATAGAACTTTTTGGTGATAATTCTAAGCTGTATGTGTGGAGAAAACCAGGCAATGCTCATCAACTGCCCATTACAATCCAAACAGTGAAGCGTAGTGGCAACATCATGCTATGGAGGCGTTTTTCAGCTGCAGGGACAGGACGACTGGTTGCAATTGAAGGAAACATGAATGTGGCCAAGTACAGAAAACATCTGGATGAAAAAGTCTTCCAGAGTGCTCTGGACCTCAGACTTGGCCGAAGGCTCACCTTCTAACAAGACAATGACCTTAAGCACACAGCTAAAATAACAAAGGAGTGGCTTCAGAAAAACTCTACGACCATTCTTGATTGGCCTAGCTAGAACCCTGACCTAAACCCAATTGAGCATTTCTGAAGAGACCTGAAAATGGGTGTCCACGAATGTTCACTATCCAATCTGACAGAACTGGAGATGATCTGCAAGGAAGAATGGCTGAGGATCCCCAAATCCAGGTGTGAAAAACTTATTGCATCATTCCCAAGAAAACCCATGGCTGTACTAGCTCAAAAGGGTGCTTCTACTCAATACTGAGCAAAGGGTCTGGATACTTATGATCATATGTTATTTCAGATTTTCTTTTTAATAAATTTACAAAAATTTCTACATTTTTTTTTTTTTTTAAGTCAAGATGGGTGCTGAGTGTACATTAATGAGAAAAAATTAACTTTTTTGAAATTACCAAATGGCTGCAATGAAACAATGAGTGAAAAATTTAAAGGGGTCTGAATACTTTCACGACCCAATGTATATGGTAGTTCTGCATAGTTATTCTGGAATAATTGTCCAATACCTATAATTGTGAATTCACGTTATAGAAATTTGTTAAAGAAATTTCTTCAACTTTTCCACTCAGATCAATGATGCAGACATTCATGCACATAATACATTATCAACTCTGTTCACAGTGGTACAGATTTCTGCAACAGATCTTTCCATATGTAAAAATATCCTTACAATTTGCTAACAGTGGCATTTAAAGGGGTTTTCCCACAAACAAAGTTAAAGTTAATTTTAATCAATAGATCTTGGAATAATAAAAATTTCCACAATTGATGTGTTTAAAAAAATGCTCTTGTGCTGAGATATTCTACATATAAAAGCCCTATCCAGTCTGTCTGTAAGTTTGTCCCCAGAACAGTACCACCTATGGAAAATCATGTATATTACAGTTAAACTGGAATGTGAAGAAGCCCAGACGTATGGTTGACCAGTCAAGTTTGATCAGTCAAAGAAAACAGTGCCACCTATAGGACATCTGTAACAGGATAATCCACATGCTGTCCGGGCACTGGTCACAGCGCAGGCATTCATCATCGTCTGCGTCTAGGTTCGCTCCGTCATACCCTTAAAGGGCAGACCTATCCTGCTGCCTCCGCAGCTCCGCATGCTGGGGGAAAGCGAAAATGTCAGGAGTGAGCGAGACAGTGCATAATGGGGTGATAGAGAGTGCATAGGCGAGGGACAGCACAAGGGGAGAGAGAGCGCGCATGAGGAAGAGAGCACACGGGGAAGAGAGCGCACAGTGGGAAGAAAGCACACAAGAGGAAGAGAGCGCACAGGTGGAAGAGAGAACACACTGGGGGAGAAACAGCACAAGGGAAGGGAGCACACACAGGGGGAAGAGAGCACACAGGGGGGAGGGACAGCACAATAGGAAAGAGAGTGCATAGGTTGAGACACAGCACAAGGGATCGGCGAGCAGCAGTAGCGCCTGCCAAGCCACAGCCACCCATGCAACAGCGGGCTCCCTCCGCCCTCCTCGGCGGCAATGCTATTAGCAGCGAGGGTAGATGGACAATCTATAATCACACATGTTCTAGAATCGCCCAATGCAATAGAATCGAGCCCCCGTTTAGTCTTATATATGTGTCCCTGCTATGTACTGTGTAATGGTCATGTCTGACCATATGGGGACATGGTCTGATCATACTACATCTCCTGGACAGGAGACGACAGCTGGCTTTGTACTGATGGAATGCAGAATTGTTCATCAGTGAGCAGTTGCTGTAATCTTGCTCCAGCAGTGACTATGTACTGAAAGCTCACTTTGACTATAACTGCTACGGCAAGCCTCTATGACTGAAAGCCAGAGGCTACAGGGAAGAATAATGCTTATTTTTCCCCAGTAGCTGGGCTTTTAGTGCAGTAGCCAGGCAGTTTTAGAATACTATTAACCTGCATATTAACCCATATCTCCAGGTTAATAGCATTATAGACATAACAGGGTCCCTTTAAATAATCAGAGGTACTTATGGTACTTTCACATCAGCATTTTTTTTAAATCGCGGCAGATGCGGGAAAACGCTTGCCGCGATTACGCATAACGTGCACTTGCGGCACAGTTGCGGCAAGCCCCATACAATGTATATGCGGGCCTGGGCAGGTGCGGCAAGTGCGGTTTTGGCACTTGCGGCAGGTGCGGCCGCGAAAAAAACCGACGGTCAGGTTATGCGTTAATCGCGGCAGATGCGTTTTTTTCACCGCATCTGCCGCGATTTAAAAAAAAACGCTGATGTGAAAGGGGCCTAGACATAGGTTTGGTAGTGATCAGCTGCAATATACCTGTCTCTAAAGATGCTGTCCAAGTCATACTACTGTATCCAGGACCCAGTAAAGTCAACACTGCTCTAAAACTGAGGTTACAATTGAAGCCTCTATGTGCAATTTGTGTACATCACATTACAATTGCTGACCTGTAAAACTGTTATTTGAGTCAACCTTACAAACCATACATCTCCATATCCTTTGTAGATGGGTATTTAAAATGCTATATCTGTGTTAATAGTGTTTTTATATTCCTCTTTTCAGTTTGCTCCTATACTTATTAACCACATACATATTTTCATTTGTCAGGAAGTGATGGACTCGTCTGAGAATAAACCAATTCTTCAACTCACCAATCTGGTAGTGGGAATCTATAGATTTCATTTGAAGGTCACAGATGGCAAAGGAGATTCAGATATTGACACAGCAACAGTGGAAGTGCGTCCTGGTATGAAAGTTCAAAAGACAAGTAGATGGGAGATGTAGAATAAGAAATGCATACAGATCATTGTGAAGGGGTTGACTACAAACCTGTCTAGAATTGTAAAGAGACCATTTTTAAGAAGACAAGTTAAATTGTCGCTGTAATTTCCCAACCCTATATTATAAAACTACTGTCCCGATGCACATCATCGGATCTAGAAGAGCGGTCTCTGACTCGCAATGGCGCTCGCGGGAACTCGCGTGCAAGGACTCGCCATGCCGCTGCGCGCATAGCAATCGCTTAGAACTGCTGCAATGTCGCTGCGCGGCAAAGCTCGGGATCACATACCCTGCTACTCGCATGCTATGACTCAGAAGGGCAAAACCCATTCGCAATTTATATATAATGTAAAAAAATTGAACACATATTATCAGAAATTAGCTTTTTCCTACTTCATTACATTGCCTCTTCTTCTCCTTGAATTCGCCATCCACTCTGAACAATTTCTAAAATCTTGTTTGGTTAAAACATGATGGTCTGCCAGTAGAGTATCACGTCACGTTACAGCTAAAATTGTAAGAGGAGAGAGGAGTACTTAGCAAATTTAGAGAGGAAACAGAAACATTCAGATTGAGCTGCAGCTTCTAGAACAGTAATTTCATTTTGGTGATGGATTCATGGTTACACTGCTCAGTACTGAATTATAGCTTCTTCCAAGATGCTGCCCCAGTATATGTATTATAGAAAGAAGAGCAGGAATCCATCTCTATCCGTGTACTGTGTATGGAAACATAGCAGCTGGTCTCCCAACAACTAGCTCCTAGAGGAATGTAAGTTAGAGAAAACTGGTGTATAATGCAGGATACATGTCATGTGATGGAAAAAAATAGAGTTATTACACATGTGCCCGTCAGCTTATTCTGAAAAGTTACCTTGTACAACAATTATAATATCACTTCAATGGTATGATTACTCTTGTTAGGCTAAAAAAAGCAAAATCCATATTACAACATCAAAAGCAGGTCACATTATCAGCTCCAAAGTCACTTGCTCAAGTCATCCAATTGGCCATTAGTAATGGGTTGAAAAAGCCATTCGGTCTTACAATAGTATCTAATAGTTCTACAATAATGATAATAGTTTCTAGCAGACCAGATGACGATGGCTGTAACGCAGCACAATAATAGTCCATGAACTGAACCTCCTTGAGCCTCTGATATTACATGCTGACACACAAAAGGATTTTCTGATGGGATCACATGGAATGCTTGAGAAAAAATATGTGGAATACTCCCATCGCAAGAAGCCTTGAGTAACTTTTATAAATAAATTGCAGTGCTTATTTTGTACTGATGTAAAAGGCCAGAGATGCGTTTTAGGACTGCTGGCTTCTAAGCTGATCTCACATCAATGCATGTTGGCTCACTACCTCCACCAATCATGCCATGGTGAATTACGCTCACTACCTCCACCAATCATGCATGGTGAATTACGTTCACTACCTCCATCATCATGCATGGTGAATTACGTTCACTACCTTCACCAATCATGCCATGGTGAATTACGCTCACTACCTCCACCATCATGCCATGGTGAATTACACTCACTACCTCCACCAATCATGCCATGGTGAATTACGTTCACTACCTTTACCAATCATGCCATGGTGAATTACGTTCACTACCTTCACCAATCATGCCATGGTGAATTACGCTCACTACTCCACCAATCATGCCATGGTGAATTACACTCACTACCTTCACCAATCATGCCATGATGAATTACAGTCTTGGAAATATTATATTTTTACCAGGAACTGTTCAGCTAAGTTTTGTATTAATGCGAAGTTATACAATACAATCTGAAACTCTAGACCAGAGGTCCCCAAATCCAGGCCTCAAGGGCCGCCAACAGTGCAGGTGTTCAGGATTTCCTTAGTATTGCACAGGGCTTGGAATCATTACCTCTGCAGATGATCACATTAGCACCTGTGCAATACTAAGGAAATCCTGAAAACCTGCACTGTTGGCGCGGCCCTTGAGGCCTGGAGTTGGGGACCTCTGCTCTAGACCATTACAGAATAAGTAGTCCTACAAGTCTTATGGTGGTTACACACACCAATCATTGTGTCCAATATCTGAACAGATCTCTGGTTGCAGTGAAATCATGACACATAGTTCCATTTTGTGGCTGTGTACAACATGGAGCAATGTGTCCATGATTTCACTGCAACCAGAGATCTGTTCAGATATTGGACACAATGATTGGTGTGTGTAAACCCACCATTACACTACCCACACAATTAAAGTAGCTTTCAGCCAATTTCCTATTGACTTCCTCATAACTGTTGAAATCCAGTGCCAAATCCTACTTCTAGCCTAACATCTGCCATTTCAGAGTTGGAACATCCCTGTACATATTGGAATAGTCAGCCACCGCAAATCGGTTCTTGGGTACCATTGCAAGGCAAGAAGTATAACATACTAAGCTTCAAAATTAGCAGTAATGACTATAAAATAAATGTTGCAGTCAACCTTATAGGTCTATGCGTAAGATTGGAAACTGGAGTATGACCAGGCCTTACAACAGTTTATGTTCTGTATCGTCAATCCTATATGTACGAGTATATGTACTGTAGAGTATGTATCAGTGTGTACATGTTCAAAATGTGTCTGATTTTCTTATTTTGTATTATGCATCTGTATTGCTATAATAATGATTTTTTTCTCTATAATCTTTCAAAATTTTCCTTACCCTTTTAAAGACCCACGGAAAGGAAACTTAGTGGAGCTGATCCTAGAGGTGGCAGTCAGTCAGCTCAGTGAACAACAGAAAGACACCTTGGTTAGACAGCTGGCTATCCTCCTCAATGTGCTGGACTCTGACGTCAAGGTTCAGAAGGTACAAGCGCATTCAGATTTAAGGTAATTTTCTTTCTTAATCATAATAAATTGATTAAGGCTGCGTTCACACATTGCGTATTTTGCCTCGCTTTTTTACGCGCGCTTTTCAAAATACGCAATGTGCCTTTTGTCTGCCTGCGAAGTGAATGGGAAATTCACTTTGCAGTGCAGACATTGCGTAAAAATACGCAGTGCGTTTTCCGGGAGAAAACGCAGCTCCGTAAACAATTGATATGTCAATTGTTTACGCAGCTACTTCTGCGTATTCTCCCAGAGGGGAGGAAGAATCCTGCTTCCTCCTCCCCTCTGTGACAGCTGTGGCCGCCCATTAGATTTCACAGTGTATTAATATACACTATGAAATCTAAATTAAACAAAAGCAAGTGTCTGAAAAATAAAAAAGAATCAATACTTCACCTGTCCGATGCCTTCTGCCGCTGTCTGGGGCCTTCTGCCGCTGTGCGATCCCCGGTTCCAAGTGAGATCTCTTCTGACAGGACCTGTGGTGATGTCAGAGGGGCGTTCCCGGGCACTCGCGGTCATGTGATACATATCACATGACCGCGAACAGCCAATCAGCGTTGGGAACGCCCCGGGAACGCCCCCCCTCTGACGTCACCACAGGTCTTATCAGTACACCTCTGACTTAGAACCGGAGAGCGGGAGAAGGCACCGGACAGTGGGAGAAGGCACCGGAGAGGTGATGTATTCATTCTTTTTTATTTTACATACATTTGCCTCTGTTTAATTTAGATTTCACAGTGTATATTAATACTCTGTGAAATCTAATGGGGCTGTCACAGAGGGGAGGAGGAAGCAGGATTTTTCCTCCCCTCTGTGACATCACTGCGCTTTCTGGAGTAAAGAAAGCGCAGTGTGTGAAAGCCCCTGCGTATTTTGTTGCGCTTTTTTGCGCGGCCGAAAAAAAGCGCAGCAAAATACGCAAATGTGTGAACGTAGCCTAAATGATTCCCAGCCAGAATGAGAACATTCATGTACACTGTGATAATAGGCTTCTCACCTCTATTTTTTCTAATTAACATTTTTACCATTAATATATTAGGGATTAAACTTTCAACATTTAAACAGGTAGTTATTACAAAATTGGGTTCAATTGGTCCAATTCAACAAGAATGGCAGTTTGAACGCCACTCGTAAAGGGGTTTTCCCCAAGAACAAAGTTAATTTTAAAATTAATTTTAATCAATAGATCTTGGAATAAAAATGTTCACATTGATATGTTTACAAAAAATGTTCCTATGCTGAGATAATCTTATATACCTATGTGTCCCTGCTATGTACTGTGTAATAGATGTGTCTGACTGTACAGGGACATGGTCTGATCATACCACATCTCCTGGGCTGAGATAATCTTATATATGTATCCCTGCTATGTACTGTGTAATGGATGTGTGTGACTGTACAGGGACATGGTCTGATCATACCACATCTCCTGGGCTGAGATAATCTTATATATGTGTCCCTGCTATGTACTGTGTAATAGATGTGTCTGACTGTACAGGGACATGGTCTGATCATACCACATCTCCTGGGCTGAGATAATCTTAGGCTGTGTTCACACTGGGCGTTTTTGGGCTGTTTTTGCTCATCAGTTTTTGTAGCCAAAACCAGGAGTAGAGCAATCAGAGGAAAAGTCTAATAGAAACACGTCACCACTTCTGGATTTAATCACCCACTGCTGGTTTTGGCTACAAAAACTGTTGAGCAAAAACAGCCCAAAAACGCCCAGTGTGAACACAGCCTTATATATGTATCCCTGCTATGTACTGTGTAATGGATGTGTGTGACTGTACAGGGACATGGTCTGATCATACCACATCTCCTGGGCTGATATAATCTTATATATGTGTCCCTGCTATGTACTGTGTAATAGATGTGTCTGACTGTACAGGGACATGGTCTGATCATACCACATCTCCTGGGCTGAGATAATCTTATATATGTATCCCTGCTATGTACTGTGTAATGGATGTGTGTGACTGTACAGGGACATGGTCTGATCATACCACATCTCCTGGGCTGAGATAATCTTATATATGTATCCCTGCTATGTACTGTGTAATAGATGTGTCTGACTGTACAGGGACATGGTCTGATCATACCACATCTCCTGGGCTGAGATAATCTTATATATGTATCCCTGCTATGTACTGTGTAATAGATGTGTCTGACGGTACAGGGACATGGTCGGATCATACCACATCTCCTGTGCTGAGATAATCTTATATATGTATCCCTGCTATGTACTGTGTAATGGATGTCTGACCGTACAGGGATATGGATTGATCATACCACATCTCCTGTTCTGAGATAATCTTATATATGTGTCACTGCTATGTACTGTGTAATGGATGTGTCTGACCATGCAGAGACATTGACTGATCATACTACACCCCCTGTGCTGAGATAATCTTATATGTGTCCCTGCTATGTTCTGTGTAATGGATGTGTCTGACTGTACAGGGACATGGTCTGCTCATATCACATCTCCTGTGCTGAGATAATCTTATATATATGTCCCTGTTATGTACTGTGTAATGGCAGCGTCTGACCGTACAGGGACATGGTCTGATCATACCACAGCTCCTGTGTGGAGATAATCTTATATGTGTGTCCCTGCTATGTATTCTGTAATGGATGTGTGACCGTACAGGGACATGGTCTGATCATACCACAGCTCCTGGGCTGGGTAAAAAGTAAAATAGTATATAGACATTACAGCATGGGATCAGAGTTGATTCTTTTTGTGAGGCAAAACATTTTCCTTCTTGTTTTTAAAAAAAATGTTTATCCTCAAAGAAAGAATATTAGTGATCTTGTTTTTTTTCCAACTTCTCTAATTGTGGAAATTATCATTCCAAGATCTATTGATTAAAATTAAGTGTATATGTTGGAAAACCCTTTCAATGAAAACATCGCTGGAATACAATGCACCAAATTCATTAAGCAGTGCACACAACTTCCCAATAGTTTTCAGGTATTAAAGCTTTGATGAATCAGTCCCAGTATCTACACAATACATACTAAATTGTTTTCAGGAAACATTTAGAGTTAGGGAAATACATTTGTGTCCTGCATTTTTTACCCCTGATTCATATATAAAGTGTATGTGTAAAAGGGTGAAACTGATGAAGGACACTGATATCTTCTGGGGGAGTTAAGCAATATGCAAAGGTAAAATCTTTAAAGTGGACTTGTCACTTGGCATTAATTCCCATCTCTTGTAATTAGAATTATTTTTTCGTTCATTTACTTATTTTTCCTGAAATTTGTCCCTCTCTTCCCTGTATGTAAATGTATCTTTTAAACCAACTGTGTGTTGTCCTCAAATCTGGGAGTCTTCTTGATAATCTGATACACTTGGCTAAAAATACTAGATGTTCATAGGAGGAAGAGCGGGTCATATGTCAGGAACGCAGAGGAGCATGAAAAAAAAAGGAAAAAACAATGGTGCATTAACGCCTGGTAGAGGCAATACAGGCTTATAGAAAGTAACAGGCACCTTTAGGCCCAAAGCTGAATTTTGAGGATTTGCTATATCGTAGGCTATGTAGCCCTGATAATGTTTAAGATGTTGTTTCAGTGTTGCCTATTTATGTTGATTTTTATGTCTACTCTGTGTGTAACGTGTTATTTCTTCCCTTCTGTATAATAACCTCTATATTAATCTCCACATACAGCACTGTCATTCTCTTCTATGTTCAGAGCGGTCACCCTATTAAAATAAGAAAGTCAGCTGATGTTGCACGCACACTACAGAGGCAACTTCTAAAGGAAAAGGCAGATTTTCTACTGTACAAAGTGCTCAGGGTGGACAGTGCTGGTAAGTTTCACTCTATAGACTGATCATATATTACACCGTGAAATTATCTAACTCACCATAAAGATTGGCTTTGATTCCCGGTGTTTGCACATATGCTAATCTAATTTTACTTTTTAGTGTGCCTTTTAAAATGCTCGGGCCATGGGCACTGTGACCCAATAACAAAATCCTGTATTTGTTATCCATTTTGGATGGAGAATTGGTTGCGACGTTATGTCAGTGATGGGGAGAGCAATTGTGGTAAGTAGATTCCGAATTTATTTTCCCAGCCTTTGTCTGCACTTACATTGATACTGCCATCCCTATATAGTATGTAGTTTATATACAATGCGCATTGCTGATTGCAAACCATCTACTGAACAAATAAGCACATTTTAACCTGTGCATTCTAATACTCTAATATCCTTAAATTCTGAGAAAATGGCTAACGTTATTAGGATTCAGTCAACATCGATTTTACTTATATTGGGTATTAACTATTTCGGACCACACACACACAAAACACCAAACATCTGGGCTGTCTGCGTTCTACTCTGTACGGACGTTGGAGAACATCACTGCCTAGTAGAGCAGCTGCAGTAGCAGGAAGCCAGCTGTCAGACACAGCCAGACTCCCCACAGAGAGGGTAGAGACTGTTTACTACCATCTCTGCCTTCCCAGTTGCTGTACACAGTGTTGAAGACGACATTTTTTTTTAAAATTTTCCCACCAATATTGTCCGATGTTGGCAAAACAAAAAAAAAAAAAGTATGAAAATAACAAAACTTAGGCCACACGTATCGCAAAGGGAAGCTGCAAAAATAACTGAATGTCTGAATGAAAAAAATCTAGTACAGCTCCTTAATCCACATGGACTAAAAAAAAAACATGCCTGGTCAGAAAGGGGGTAAATATCCTTTCACTGGTTAAATAGTTATGTGGAATTCCTGGATTGGGCTATATACTTGGACTGCCAGACAACTCCTACTGCTTTTTTTTTTTTTTTCATTGATGTATTAAGGAATTAGGAAGACCCACTTCACCAAACATTTGTACCAGAACACATAGCTGCGCCCAAATGTTGCAACTTTTGGTGGTTTTACACATTTTTAAACAAAATATGGAACATAGTGGGAGTCTAACACAGACCAACATATGTTTTTATGCCACATAGGTAACAGAAAATATAGCAGAAATGTAATATACTCCACGACTGGAGTACAAGCCTCTGTCTGGTACATCAAAGACATGCCAAACGGATTAAGGCTGCTTTCATGTTGCGTTTTTCTGGGATCCGTGGCTGTCCGTTGTAAAACAGACAGCCACGGATCGATTTAGCCCCCATGTCTCCCTATGGGCCACGGATCACATCAGATTTGGCCTAATTGCCATCCGATTTGTGTCAGATCCGATTTTCTGCTGCCATCGGGAGCTTGTTGAAGGCATCGGGGGTTCGCTGGAAAGGTGAGAATACATATTTTTTATTTTTAACCCTTGCTTTTACTTAATTTCACTTCCACAATGTATAATATACATTTCAGGAGTGAAAATGCCCCGCCGCCTCCTGTCAGCTGTTTTTTCTGTGTGCGGACCCGTGATAACCATGGCCCCAGACACAGAAATAGCAGCTGGAGGTCACCTCCGATGGTTTCCTTTCATGTCAGTGAGGTCCTGCAAAAAGTAGGATCCCACAGACAGGAAAAAAAGCACAATGTGAAACCACCAGAGGAATGGGTACAAAATGCTAATCTTGATGAATTAGTCCCATAGTACTCTTTAGAATAAACAACTGTTGTCACAGTGGGAGTCATTGTACCAGTTCCCAATCAGTTCAGTATTGTAATGCTTATCTAGCTAAGGCTGGGTTCACAAGTTGTGTTAGGCTGCCTTCACACTGGCGTTCCCCTCCGCAGCGTTCTGCGGAGGGGAATCGCCACGTGTGCGCAGCCAGCGCAAGCCTCTATGTTTAGAATGGGGACGCACGGTGCTGCGCTTGATAGCGCAGGACCGTGCGCACCCATACACTCCCATATGTGATCTGTGCGCAGGCGGACGCCTGCGCACAAATCACACACTCCCGCCCGCACCAGGGACGCTACATGTCGCGTCCCTGGTGCGGACGAGACTGTGTGATCTGTGCGCAGGCATCCGCCTGCGCACAGATCACATATGGGAGTGAATAGGTGCGCACGGTCCTGCGCTGTCAAGCGCAGCACCGTGCGCTCCCATTATAAAGATCGGAGCTCGCGACCGCTACGGTCACATTGCGGACCCCTCCGCAGAATGCTGCGGAGGGGTCCGCAAATGTGAACCCAGCCTTAGCGCTGCTTTTTTCTTTTGCTGCAATTCCTGTAAAAGTGCATAGATTTTTTTTTTATTTTCAAACAATGTGGAAAATGGTGCATATTATGGTCACAATTGGGGCACACAAAATTCCCAGCAGCAGCAATTTGTGAACGCAGCCTGAGGATAGAGACACAGTGCGGCTTCTGTTCTGCTGAGGTTTTACAGGATTCACAAAAATGATGGAACAAGTCTGCCCTGTGTGATGTGACCTTTATTGTGCTTTTTGTTTAATATTGAAAAATTAAATTTAATAAAATACACTATTAAAATAATAGCACCTCACATGACCTAAACTTATTGTTTTGCAGAATGGAGTGTTCTTTACATAATTGTCTTAACATTTGCCTTGGTTGCCTTCCTAATGGGACTGACATGGGTCTGCATGTGTTGCTACAAAAGGTAAAGAGTATGAATTAATGAGACTCTATTTTTCTTTAAACTAAAGAGCAATAATATATAAATTTTTAAATTATGTTATGTCTATCAAATGCTGAAAATGTTGGCACAAAAATCCAAAGAAAATACAGCATGTCGTTAATCTAAAATATGTGATGACAATTTTCTATCAACCATTTGGACACTTCAATAAAATATCAGCCTGAAAATCAGTACAAAAACTCTCAGGTACCAAATCATTAAGGCTGGCTTCAGACTTGCGGACCCTCCACAGTGTCCTGCGGAGGAGATCCGCAAGCTGACCGCAGCCTCTATCTTTATAATGAGAACGCACGGTGCTGTGCAGGTCTGCTCATGAGCGTGCGCTCCCATTCACTGCAATATGTGATTTGTATGCAGGTGGATGCCCGTGCACAAATCATACACTCTCGTCCGCACCAGGAACGTGACATGGTCGCATTCCTGGTGCGGACGAGAGTGTGTGATTGTGTGTGATTTGTGCGCGGGCATCCACCTGCATACAAATCACATATTGCAGTGAATGGGAGCGCACGCTCATGAGCAGACTTGCACAGCACCGTGCGTTCTCATTATAAAGATAGAGGCTGCGGTCAGCTTGCGGATCTCCTCCGCAGGACACTGCGGAGGGTCCGCAAGTCTGAAGCCAGCCTAAGGTGGTCTACCAGAATTCTGGTGTGAAACACCTTAGTTGAACCAAGAAAAAAAATTACCTCATCTTTTTTTCCCCAAAAAACACTTGTATAAAGGAATGACCAATCTAATCCTGCAATACACAAGCAGGGTGCAAGGAACTTTCCAAGTGAGAGCTGGGGGCAGCACTGGTGGATTATGCAGATGGACCAACCGCTCACAACCTTTTGATAGAGGTGAGCATCTGCTTACATAATGCACTCTAATGAAGCTGCATAGGGAGTCTGTCATATAGATAAGTAAAATACACACATAGTATCTGAACAGCAGCCTATTATTGGCACCAGGTGCGGTGTGCCAGTTAACATTGCATGACTATATGCACAGTGTCTGAACAGTGGCCTATTAGTTATGCTGATTATGGTGGGCAGGCTAAACACTACACAAGTGTGTACCCCACATGACAGACTTATCAATTTACCAACCAAACTCAGAGAGCTCCATACACCCTGCAAAAAATGATAACATGTCCATGAAAAATGTGAGGTATCAGTTGGTATTTTGGCCTGCAACCCAAAGCGTCAAGGGTCCTCACTTATGCAGGTCTCTGTCTACACTAGCAATAGCTGAACCAAGAAAAAAAATTACCTTATCTTTTTTCCTAAAAAACTATAAAGGAATGTGTATCTCACTTATCTATATGACAGACTACCTATGCAGCTTCATTAGAGTGCATTATGTAAGCAGCTGCTCTCCTCTATTAAAAGGTTGTGAGCAGTTGGTCCATCTCTATGATTCACTAGCGCTGCCCCCAGCTCCTACTTGGGGAAGTTCCTTGCACCCAGCTTGTGCATTGCAGGATTAGATTGGTCATTGGTAATTCCATGAAACCGTTTAACAAGCTGCAAAATTTTGGCACAACAAAGGGTTGCACAAAAATCCCTCATCTTTAGGCGTTATCCAACCAGCTTCGCCAGCTCTGCAGAAGTGGACAGCGTTGGGGAGGGAGAGGGACGTAGCAATGCATGCCTGTCTACTTTATAATTAGTTGTGGTGTCCCTAATGCTAGACCAGTCTTATTCCGGTCTGCGCCTAGGGTAAGATTTCAGGTAAGGCCAACACAACTAGTAAAATGTGCCTGATTCATTACGTGACATTCATCACACCTTGTGTACACCTAATATGTTTTTACTTTTTATAGCCGCAAAAGGACAAAAATACGGAAAAAAACAAAGTATACAATTCTGGATAATTTTGATGAGCAAGAAAGAATGGCATTAAGACCTAAGTATGGTGAGTGGAAAAACTACTGTGGTATAGCAAATTACCTTGCATAAACATAGTTTATGTTTAGATTATACATGTTCACAGGTGAGCTATAAACCCTACTTATCATTTAGTTGGACAATACCATACACCTGTTTTGTGGACTTTTTAACATAATCATGTGATAAGCAGTGTCCCGGGCCGTTATTTGAGATCTTTACTGATGAAGGACGTCTCCAGAAATGTTTTAAGTTATTATTACATGCAGGCAGTATTGGCACTGAGACATGTTCTTTTTTACAGGTATAAAACACAGAAGCACAGAACATAATTCTAGCCTCATGGTTTCAGAGTCTGAGTTTGACAGTGACCAAGACACAATTTTCAATCGTGATAAAGCGGACCAGGATAATCCAAAAAATATTTCCAGTGGTGCCCTCAAAAATGGTGCCCCCTTTAATTTTAGCTCAAAATGCAGATAAACTGAGGTCATTAGATGGATCTTGCAGGAAACTATTTTTGACCAAAACCAAGAATGTAAATGTTTACAATTTGAGTAGATTTGAGTGAACACATTTTACATCTTACACGTAGATTAGATCTGTTTATAATGCAGAGTAACGCAGTAAATATGTTGCATTACTTTACATTGTTCATGGGTTCTACCGTGGATCAAACTCCGGAGCTGCAATCACAATTCGAAAGTCTTCGGAGCTTATTTTCCATAAATTCGCTGTCTGCACACAGATTTCGGCTTCACACCCTGCACTCTACAGTAACGTGATAGGAGAATTTACTGTCACTCTGCAATAGCTAAGATATATAATATATAGATACACCTATCATTTAATGCAGGTTTTTCCTTCAGTCCGATTGCCACATGTATGAACACCATCACTCCGCATTGCAGTCTGTTTTTACTAACATTTGTGACGATATGGGTGTTCCTAAGGAGTTTACTGAATGAAAACATCATCCAGTGATAGGATACCACTGTTGTAACAAAGTCAGTTCATCCCTCCTGCATATTCCACTTTTTAATAATATCACACACTCAGAGCCACTTTACACACACCAACTTATCTGTCCAACTTCTGACCAACTTGCTGGTTGCAGTGAAATCATGGACACGTTGCTCCATTTTGTGGCTGTGTACAAATGGAACAATGTGTCCATGATTTCACTGCAACCAGCAAGTTGGTCAGAAGTTGGACAGATAAGTTGGTGTGTGTAAAGTGGCCCTCACAGTTGATTGTGGAACAGTTTAGAAACCAAAATGATGAATGTAAAGTTACAAAGTATGGTTGTAAAGTACTGAGGCTCATAGTCCCTAAAGTCACCAGTACACTACAGAGCATCAAGCCACCTCTACCATTAAGATCAGCACAAAGCCATGTGCCCGGTAACTTCATGGCATGGGTTTTCATTGCTGAGCAGCTGAATACAAGCCTTACATTACCAAGCACTATGTTCAGATTTGGATGGAGTAGTGTACTGCACACCACTGTTCTATTGAATCCTGAATCACCGTTCTCTATCTGGCAGTTAGCTGAGATGTTGGATGAGATTAGGTTTGATGAATGCCAAGGAAACATTACCCTCCTGCTCATTGTTTTTCAGGGGTTTGCCTCCTAGTTCCATTTAAGGGAAATCTTAAAAGGGATTGTCTACTTATTGGCAATACCAGTTTAATCCATTCAGCATTCCATAGAGGACAAAAACAGTGGATACTCCCTTACTATAGCTGTGCTATTTCAATGATGTTGGCGCCACTCTTCTTGGAGGGTGACTTGACATTTTTGTGTCATGTACCAGCTGCAACTCATTAATATTCCATCAGGCAAGTCATCCACTTTGACAAAATAGTGAAGGTTGAGACTGATGAGCGGCTGCAGCCAGCACGTTACAATGTCGCGTCATCCTTCGGTTGCAGCTGCATTGATATCGTTGCAGGAGGGGAGTATCTACTACTTTTACTTTAGATGAGGTCCTAAACTGAAGTTGTACAAACAATCCCTTTTTATTCTTTAACATATCAAGACATTTTGGACAATTGTCCTAATGCACAATCCAACTATAACATAAATTGCAAGCCAGGGCTTCATAAGTGTCTGACCTTCCAAATGCTCTTTTGGATCAATTTGCAAATATCCCCATTGAGGCACTCCACAATGCTGTAGAACCCCTTCACAGAGGAGTGGAAGCTGTTATAGATCCATATTATTCCCTTTGGATCGAGAATGGAACAAAAGTTCCCTTGGATGTAATGTTAGGTGTCACAATACTTTTGTTGTTATGCTGTATCTGTGGTCAGATGAAATAGGTGATCCACACAAAATAGTAAAGCAATATAATTACAGATTTACTCACCTTTTTATGTCAATGACATCTCAGTTACGTAAAGTGGTGCTCAAGGTGGAGGTAACCTTATTTCATTACCGTACAACATACATTTGCTGATTTTATAGACATATTTTAAATTATTTTAAGACACGTAGAGGTAAAAAAAAATATCGAAATAAGCGGCTCCTGAGAAAGAGACAGAACCTCTGTGGTCTCGGTATGCCCTGTATAAACCCTGCGACCATAGAATCACAGATATGATTTTACATTTTAAAATATATCAATATTCTTATGTTGAAACAGATTTTTTTTAATGTGTGCTATCTAGCATCTCATAGTATGTTTTCAGGTATTCTACTTCTGCAGGTGTTTCTTCGGATATATTTATGATCATAATGCCATTACTTTAAAGGTGTATATTTGCTTCCGGTTGTATATAGAGTACCTGAAATGTAGTCACGTGGGAATACATGAAGGATGTTTTTTACTAACCAGGTAAAAGTTTGTACTGTTAATAATTATTTGTTTCTAGTGTTCGTCTTATTTCAAAATCTGAACAGTAGAGAAAGTATAAAGATTTATAATAAATTACTAAAACTACCCAGTTTGTCCTTAATTATTTGTGAAGCCATTGTAAATGATTAGTCAAGACAGTAATGAGTCTCATAAAATGTAATGGATTACAAACCTACTGGCATTCAGAAAGCTTAAAGTGTAACAATCATTTTAATTTTTATTTAAAGGTAACCTGATCCCTCCAAATCACCCCCAACCCTATTAATACCTGATCCTGCACACTAACATATCCGTATTAGTGCTCCTTTTCTGTAAAAAAAAAAAAGCGCTTTGTAACATTGGAATAATCAACAATATACACTTACAAATCTGAGACTTCTTGTCCCTGAATAAGTCTCAAGGGCGTCCCCTGTGAGACTCTAAGCCCTCCCTAGGTGCTCATTTTCACACGTGATGATCCCCCTCTCTCTGTCTGTGCTACTGTGATGTGGAGCTGAAGGCAGGACTAATGATTTGCATTCTGTGAGTGATAGAGAGGGGGGAGGGCAATGCCTGCACAAGCAGAGAAAACAGACAAAAGAGGGTGGATCCTGGAGCCTGCAAAACAACACGTCCTAAGGGCTAAAGAATATAGCCCCTGCTAATTATAATCCCTAATGAGTGTTAAAATGTTTTTATGCACTTTCACAGGATGCTTTTAGGAGACAAAAGGAGTGTGAGATTAGTGATAGAATGCTGCAGGGACAAGTTTTGGTAGCTTAGGAGGCATTGTGGAGGTGACAGGATCCCTTTAATAATAATGTAGAACAAGTGATTTTAATAAACTTTCAAATATATTTCATTAGAAAATTCTAGTTGAAAACCATTCATAAACCTTCCACAAGGTGTCCCCATTAGACTGTGTGTGAAGCAGACATATCTTTATTATCAGTCAGATCAGTCTTCAGTGAATACTGAACATGTAACCCTACAAGGGTGGGGGCGTGGCCTACACTGTTTCCATATGCGCTGCAGTCAGCAATGTATCAAATTACAGCAAAGAGCTAAGCATTGTCAGGATCAGTGCATACTCCTTTGTCCCTGGCACAAGATCTGTCATCTGGCTCCACACAGCTCAGTCACAATCTGTGTTAACCCCTTGTCTGCTGGCTCCAGGGGCACACATATAATGAGGCAAGTTGAGCATTTTGCTCAGGCGGCAGTCAGCTGCTGTGTAGAGAGGGTGGCAACAACACTGCACGGCTCTCCCGTACTAGCTCCAGCCTGCAGTCAGCATCAGTGACTAGAGCAGCAGCGTCACAGCTATCAAACATTGGAGAGGCGGGCTAAATGGATGGGGCGGAGCCAGTCAGAACCATGGCGACAGAGACAGCAGAAGAGTGGCAAAAAGTAGGTAAATTTTACTGTCGTTATTTTTGTTCTCTTACTATGATCTTCCCTTCCTCACTGCGATCAATTACAGTGGAGTGCCTCCTAGCGAGTGTATGTAAATGAAGAATGATATGCCCATATTCCTTACCATCCCTCTTTGCTGATCTTAATTACAGTAAAGATCTCTCCCTGCCTCCCTGGAGTGCAGGTTATCGCAGAGCAGAGTGACATCATCACAGAGCAGAGTAAGTGTCAGAGGAGTGTGAAAATTCCCCCTGTTCTGTTGGCACGGGTTATACAGTCTGTCAGTTAACATGTAAGGCTGGTTTCATATTTGCGTTTAGAACGCAGCGTAACTGAACGCAACCAAACGCATGCGCACTGCATGCCTATGTTTAACATGGGAACGCATGGGACCTGCGTTTGGCTGCGTTCAGGTGCGCATAATTTGTGCACCTTTTGAACACAGCCTGTTGCATTTTTTGTGCGCTCACGGGCGCTTGTTTTATCAGCAAGCGCACGAAAAAAATGCATGGATCTCAATGGATCTTCGGTGTTCTCCGCATGAAAGCGCAGGAGAACGCTGCGGATCTCATTAAAATAACTTCCGGTGGTCGCCGCTGATCTCCCGGGAGATAAGCGACGGCCACCAGGGGATCAGCTGGAGCAGCCGCTGATCTCCCAGGCACGGCCACCGCTACACTTTAATAAAATAAAAATTTTAATGATTACTCTTTAATCAATAGTGCACAGGAAAAGAAGTATCTTAGCCGACAAATTTGAGACTACAGCCTCTGCCCCCTCTTCTATCTACATCATAGACTCATCAGTAACAACTGCCATCTCCTACAGGTTTGACCTCAGAATTGAGAAATTTTATGATTGCTACATTCTGTTAGAGAAAGAAGCAAATTTGTTTAATAAGGGTGCTTTCACAGCTGCATTTTTTGCAAACCCGGCAGAAGTCCGCCTTTTTTTTGCAAAAACCGGATGCATTACACTTGTGGCAAAATTGCTTTTTGTCTAATTAATTTTGTATTGCAGTTCCGGACATGTGCGGCACTTGCAGTTTCATCCGCATCCGACAAACGCAGCTTGTCTTGAAACTGCAGTTAGCGGCAATTTTTGCCCAGTGTAGGAAGTGCCAGATCGCAATGAAAATACAAGTGCCGCACACGTCTGGAACTCCAATACAGGATGCATTAGGCACACCACAATCTTTCTGCAAGTGTGACGGATCTGTTTTTTGCGGGGAAAAAAAAAAAAGGAGATTTTTGTGTACTCACCGTAAAATCCTTTTCTCTTAGCCTCTAATTGGGGGACACAGACCGTGGGTGTTATGCTGCTGTCCACTAGGAGGCGACACTAAGCAGAATCTGCAAAAGAGTAACAGTGACTCCTCCTCTGCAGCATACACCCCTGGAACAGGCATTGCCTCACCAGTTTTGTGCTAAAGCAGTAGGAGAGTTAATATATAATACAGTAAAGATAGAGCCCGTAACCACACAGGAACCTGTGTAGACAGATATAACTAACAAGTTAATCACGGGGTATTAGAAGTAATATTACGACAACAAAACCTGTGACTACACAGGCACGTGCGCAACGCATGAAGAATCGACAGAACAATAATGTATAACACGACCTGTCACTAGACAGGCCCACAATACTACAAGGCCTGTGACGAAAAACAGGCCAAGTTCAAGCATTCGACAGTTAAAACATGATCAATGCAAACATGAGTCAACATGTTAACAGCTGAAAACTGCGTAAGAACTGTGGAACAATGTCAACCATATAACAGCTAAAAAGCTACTAAGAACTGTGAAACAGAACCCACAATAAAACCAGGGTGGGTGCTGTGTCCCCCAATTAGAGGCTAAGAGAAAAGGATTTTACGGTGAGTACACAAAAATCTCCTTTTCTCCTTCGCCTCATTGGGGGACACAGACCGTGGGACGTCCTAAAGCAGTCCCTGGGTGGGAAAAAGTAATGAAACTAGCCACACTGAAATTGGTCAGTGAGGAACTATGCACCTACAAGCGTGCTGCTGTCGCCTGTAGCGCACGTCTACCCAGACCTGCATTGTCGAGGGATGAGTGTAAGCCCTGTAGAGAATTGAGTATGTGCGTAAGCCAACTTCTTTGGCTGTCTATACACTCATTATGGCGACACTTGGTGTCGAACGGCCTAAGGAGCCCTCATGGCCGTAATCGAAGGTGCTGTAACACTGCGGGAATGAATGAGGCTTCTATGTTATAAGCGTCTTGATTGGTTAGACTAATCTACTAGCTCAAAGGAGCCTTATATGCTGATAAGTGATTATTTCTTCCTCCTGGAATAAGGAAAAACGGGGAATCCGACCTCTTGAAGAGGCATTGGTCCTGGATGCTTAGATGCGTAAGGACTTGACAAAATCCTGCCTATGTAGGTTCTCTACGGCCGTTCAGCGATGGCAGAGACACACTCATTGAGGTGGAAGGAGTATACCGGCTGAGAAGCAGGATGTATCACTGTAGGACAGTCTTGTTCATGTAGAGGACCAGACAAGATGGTTTACATGAGAGCGCTGAGTTGCCACCTAAACATATTACTTTCTGGATGAAAATGCTAAGGGTAAAATCCCCTAGAGGCCAAAAAGGTGGCTGTTATAGAGCCGAGAGGACGAAGAACCGATATCACGGGAATAGTGAAGACCTTAAAAAGGAGACCCATTGAATAAAAGGGTTTTCATGGAGACCTGGTGACAAGAAGTTCTTGTAACAAAGTAAAACAGGCTGAAAACCTGCTGTGTGAGATATCTCAAAGGCAGACCTGAGTCTAGGTCTGAGTGTAAGAAAAGAAAAGTTCTTGGTATGAAATAGGGTCAAGGAAAATGACCCATATGTGTGCTTGGAACTAAAGATAAACAAACCGATCGCCCGCGAGGTATATAGTCGAGAAGGTTGGTATACTTGCTGTGACTGTGGTCACTACAATATTCAGGGAATAAAACTCCTGGTGTAGATTCCAGGCGTCAAGGTTATGCCACGAACGTCAGAGTTGAGAAATTCCGAGGGAGAACTGGTCCTGAGAGAGCAGGTCTGGACTGTCTGTTAGTCGTCCTAGTACTGCCGGTATGAATTGGACGATCTTGCATCCAAATGCATCTGGGCCCGCTTGAGAACACAGGGATGATCCAGTGACATTCCTTTTTAACCCTCCGCACTATTCTGATAGTGGAAAAGAATATAGGGAAGACAGAAAAAAACAGGTCCATCTTGGACTAGTACCTCTGTCCTATGGCGGCTGAACCTAGGACCTACTAGAAAAAAATGGAACCTTAGCATGAGGCGTGAGGCCGTCAGGACCACCTTTGTCGTTTCCTGGTGCTGGCAGCCTTGACAGGGGCATCTGGATGCAAGGAACGCATTCCGGAGTTCATCTGTTGACGAGCTAGCCCGGTATGAGTACCGCTGCCAGAACCGTATTGCGGAATTCCACCCGGTGAGGGGTGTGACGATTATTTGTCATCACTTGGAGACTGAGTTTTCCATCCAGGCGGTTGACATATGCTACAACTGTGGCGTAGTCCGACTGTATTCAATAAGTCCAACTGTCAGAGGGTGACTGAATGATTTCAGTACCAGAGATACTGGCCGAATGTTCGTAGACCGAGGGACGCCTACAGGCGTGAACGGAACTACTGGCCTGTACCTTGTGATGGGAGTACATCACTCCATATCTTGTTCCTGGACCATGTGTGAGCGTGGATAGTTGAATCAGCAGTAGGTGCAGCTGCACCTATGGAACTGCTTGCCATGTTGTTACTACCCTGTGTAGGGCTTTTATAGCCGCTCTGAAGGATTGAGGAAATTGCTGGAGACTGTGGATTTCCAAACGAAGGATCAGAGGGCTGTCAGGGAAAACCCGATATGGCTGAGACTGCAAATGTGATGCTGCAAAGTGTGGCCTTCAGGAATACACAGCAGAGCTGGGACTCTAGCAGTTCGTTTAACCTATGCCTTACAATTGGTTTTTGCCCCATGAGGGTAATCTGTAAACCGGTACCTCTTAACGTGCCCAGGGACCGTGTACTCAGACTCCTAAAATAATGCATTTAGGAGTAAGATGTCCATAACTGAGAGACTGTAGGAACGCATTATAGCCATTTCCAACCTCGGGCTGCATTTATGAGCTATTGATCTTATAGTATTCACTCCTGACTACTAAGTCGAGAAAGACTGACTGCACGGGAGAAGATTATGGCACCGCCCCGCTGAGGGCCGTAGGGCCCATCGATTGGGATAGTGCAGTCGCGGGACTGTGAGGTCCAGTGTTGAAGCGGGGGAGCCGAGGACCTGTGCGTGATATTGTCAAGTGAAATACCTAATATAGGTATAGTGATGAGATTGACAGCTTTTTTATTTGAGATGTGTGGATGGGATCCGGGTATACTTGTGCGGACACAATTTTTGGCCCGAGTCCCCAACAGAGGGGATCGAGGGGTGCATGGTACCTAGATTCCAGATACCTGTAGATGAACTGGCAAACATTCGCGGAAAGTTTAACAATTGCTAGATAGTTGTAGGATATATGAGCCTCCAATGAGGTTTTCAATAGTGGGGCCCGAGAAAAAAAACCTATTAGCTAAACCTGCAGTAAGTCTATCACTAAAGAGGTCTTTGCGTGATGACCGATCTTTGGGAGAATGAGATATCTCAGACCCTTCCTAACGATTCCAATGACTGGAATTTGTTATACCGGTGGTGATAAGGGCAGTCTTGATGTGTCCTGGATATGGGAAGCGCTTCATCTGTCTTAGCGCCTGATGGTTAATCTTGACCCGTACTTCTCCGCACAGGCATCTAGAGGCATTGAGGAAATGTGATGGCCTCCACATGAGGACTTTCGCTTCCCATTCACGTAACCAGATGGCAATCTACTAGCGATGGTAGAGGGCACAATTATCGCAGGAAAATTGGTAGCGTCCAGGGTTTACGATTCAGATAGTCCAGAGGACACAACCCGAGCTGCCTGGGTCGCCAGCGCAAGATCGGCGGCCATGAAGTGAACTGCAAGATACACATGTAAATGTGAAATGCAGATGCGTACCTAAAGGCAGACCATTAATTGTAGCCTTAGGTGGGCCGACAATAACCTGCATTTGACTAGCTCAGTTACCGTGCTGAATGCTGACAATTTTTTTTTTTTTTTTTTTTTTTATATAACCTCTAAATCACAACACGTTATTGCACTGCCTCTCGTAGCCTATGGTACCATTCATGGCGGAGATAAGCGGACCAGGTGCAGTGGGATATAGTACTGCTGGATGTCCTGCCATTGCTACTGGTGACTGGAACACAGCATAGCTCGATTGTATGTTCCAGGGTCCCTGTGGGCAGCCTTATACTCTTAGGTGAAGGCTGCTAGGTGGCACTTCTAGGACACTTGACACCAGGCTGCGACTGCACTACATGAGGGCTGCTGCAGGGGAAGCGTTGCTGAAACCCTGATAATATTATGCGGACTGTGCCTGATGACTGACGCAGGGGTTAAACCCTGCTGAGGTACTCAAAATCCCAAACAATAATGCACTAGTTGTGCAGATTGTCTTAAAACCTTTCAGCTGCAGCAGGGAGGAAGCTCTATGAAAGACAGAGCTTCTATGCATGTAGTGTCCTGCTGCTAGATAGAGCCTATAGAGAGCCCTGCCAAATCCCCTTTATTTGTGTGACTGTAGCAGGGCACCACCGCTATGGATGAATGTGCACTGCATCTAACAGTGCCCTCCTGAAGACAATGGCCGCCACTGCCTGTAGAGGGGGCGTTCCAGCCCTGAAAGCGCGCGCAGCAGCTCTCGCAGAGAACGAGAGGCGCCAGAAACAGCTGTCCCGCCCCCGTTATGATGAGGCTGCTGTCCGGTCCGCCCCTGCTATGACGCTATCCGCGTCATCCGGAAAGGCGGGCCGGGGGCGGGCAATAGGCGGCGGCTTCACACTAGGCCGAAGCCGCGGCCTAAATTAGAAACCCCATGCCGCAAATGGCTCCGGGCCGGCGCGGAGGTCCAGGAGGGGGCCGAAAAAACACCCGGACCCCGCCGAAACGCCTGAGCCCTGCCGCGCTGTGACCAGCAGGAGGTCCAGAAGGCTGTAACTCCTGCGTTCTGCTGCCGGTATGTGTCTGCTGCCCCAGGGGCCCCAGGTAACTGGCAGCATGGGAAGCTGGAAAGGAGCTGCATCCTGCGTGGCGGATGCCTCCTAGTCTTTTGCGCCGGGGACCAGGCTGCCTCCCTGCCTGAGGCCTTGCAGGGAGCGTAGGGGCTTCTGGCCCATGGTATTGTGAAGGCATTGGTACTGCCGCAGTCCCTGTCCCTGCTAAAATAGCAGGGGAGGTTGGGGGGAGCCCATATTATACCCCATGTCACTGCTGAGATCACAGAGTCCGCAGTACTACCGGGGGGGTTGGGGGGGACCCATATTACACCCCATTTTCCCTCAAAGGTCCCTGAGTCCGCAGTACTAGCTGTGGCTCTGTAGGTGTAGGGATTGTAGCCCAGATAGGGCCTGTACCTGGTGCTGCCTCCACCTAATACCATTAGGGAGGAATCCTTCTATCCACATCCAGATGGAGGTCCTGGGCAGCGGGATGCTGTTCTCGACATCATGGATGGATCTATAGCCCCTATCCTGAGGGAGGTCCGGGTCTATTCTCGACCTCAGGGTGGCTGGGGCCTCTCAACTTCTAGCCAGGTACCCACAGGGGCTGGAGAAGGAGGACGGACGCATGAGGATTCATGGAGGTCCGTGTGTATCTCTACTTAATCCAAAACCCCAAGGGGGGATGGACAAGGAGGAACGGCATATAAAATTTATAAAATGGAAAATCTCAACCTCAGCTCTGCAGCCCACAAGGTGGTGAGAGGAGGGAGTATGCCGGGGGCCGCTCCGGGCCCACTTTTCTTCGAATCCAAGAGATCGAACGAAGAGAGGAAATTTGTGTGTGCTCTCCTAAGACACTAAGCAAAAACTGGTGAGGCAATGCCTGTTCCAGGGGTGTATGCTGCAGAGGAGGAGTCACTGTTACTCTTTTGCAGATTCTGCTTAGTGTCGCCTCCTAGTGGACAGCAGCATAACACCCACGGTCTGTGTCCCCCAATGAGGCGAAGGAGAAAAGCGGAATTCCATCGAATTTGCAAAAACGTAGATCAGGCTAACCTGAAGAAGTTCAAAAGTTCAGGTTTGCTTGATCTGCAGGAACTGAAAAGAAACGCTGATATGAACGTAGCTTCAGATGTATTACAAGTTTTCTTATTTTCACTATTGATTAACCCCTTTATCCATGGGTGATTTTTTGTTTTTCCCTCCCCCTTCTTCCAAGGGCCATAACTTTTTTTATTCTTCCATTAATATAGCCACGAGGCCTTGTTTTTGCAGGGCGAGTTGTACTTTTGAATTACATCATTCCATTTACCATAAAGTGTACTGGAAAACGGGAAGAAAATTCCAAATGCAGCAAATTAAAAAAAAAAAAAAAAGTCAGTTTTATTCCCCTCATCACTGAGTTTGTAGATACCAAACATGTATACTTCTATACTTTGTGCGTTGGTTGCCACTTTCCAAGACCCATAGCATTCTCATTTTTTGGGATCTGGGGATGTGTTTCTCTTATTTTTTGCATCTTGAGCTGATGTTTTTAACTATACCATTTTTGGGTAGATGCAATATTTTGATTGCCTGTTATGGCAACCAAAAATACGTACATTTTGGTAATTTTGGCATTATCACTTTTTTTATCCACTAAGCAGTTTTCCGAGGAGATTTATTTTGTTTTATATTTTGATTGATCAGGCATCACTGAACACGATACTAAATATGTACCTTACTTTTTTTTTTTTAATTATAAGACGCACGTTTGTAATCTTAAATTTGGAAAGTGGGGGATGCATTTTATAATCCAAATGTACCGTTTTGTACTGGGGGGGGGGGGGGCACTTTGGAGTGGTGTCTGGGGCCTGGCGGAGGCTGCAGAGGCAGCGGGAGGTCACATGCTCCCGCTCATTAGCCTCAAATAATATTCACTGCATCTGCTGTCCATCACGTCAATGCTGAAACAGCACAGAGTTGTGGACAGGGGAGCTGCGCATATTACATGTGCCCCCATTACGGATGTGGCCCCCCGTCACACTATATGTCCCTGTGTGCCGGCACATGTCCGCTGGCACACAGCCCCACCGTCACCCCACGTCACGCTATAATGCCCCTGCTGTCACGCACACTGTAAAATAACAAACGCTGTTACTCACCTCTCCATTGATCGCTCTGTGCTTCCAGCTGAGCAATGACTTCCTGTGTCTACTCCGGCATCTGGTCACATGATCGGCACAGAACAGTGATGTCATTACTGTGTGCCCCCCGGTCATGTGATCCGATGCCCGGGACTGACACAGGAAGTCATCGCTCAGCTGTAAGCACAGAGCGATCAACGGAGAGACGAGTAACAGCGTTTGTTATTTTACAGTGTGCGTGCCATCAGAGGCCATATAGCGTGACGGGTGGAGGGGTGGTTGGGCCATATATGGGTCAGTGGCGCTGTGTTTGCCAAGGGACGGTGTTCATGATAGGGGGGCGTGTGTCAGAACAGGGCGACGTGTGCCAACACTGGGGAACATGTGCCAGGACAGGGGGATGTGTGCCATCACAGGGGAACAAGTGCCATCACAGGGGGACGTGTGCCAGCACAGGAGGGCCATATGTAAGATAAGGGTGCCATATCCAGGATGGGGGCTATATCCCAGGATGGGGACTATATTCCAGGATGGAGGGCCATGTACCTGAATGGGGGCCATATATACCATGATTGCAAGATGGACACTGGGATAAGATGGACCCCATTTAACATTAAAAATTATTTATTTTCTCCTTTCCTTCAGCAAATTTGGGGGCGTTTATAATCCGGTGCATCTTATGAAGTGAAAATGCGGTAAATGTTTTTTAATAGTTTTATTTTTAATGAGGCAAAAGGGGATGATTCACAGGAAGCGAGTCATGACAGTAACAGGGGTCATCATCTGACTCTACGCTGTCATGGCAATACATCGACACTCTGGGTTGCTGATAGAAGTGGAGACTAGTGCAAATCCGCCGCCACGTGTTAGATCACACAGTCAGGGTTTGACAGCATGATCTAACTAGTTAACAGGTGATCCACCCGCATCTGTTACCTAAACATGTCGAGGTGATCAGATCAGCCGAATGTGCAAGGAATTAATGCAAGCTTGGCGCGTGAGCTAGCTTCAAAGTCAGGAACATGATCAATGATGTAGCTATATGTCATTGGACGTGATGTGGTTAAGGGGTTTTCCCATAAACTATAGTTGATTTTAATCAATAGATCTCGGAATAACAATAGATTCCATAAGTGGATGTTTAAAGTGAAGTAAAACATTTGCCTGTCTGTTTTTAAAAAAATATTTAACCTCACAAAAAGAATCAGCTATGATCGCATGTTGTGATGTCTTTATATTCTTTAGCATCCTCCCCGACTCAGGAGATGTGGTATGAACAGACCTTGTCCAGACACAGACATTACACAGTATGTAGCGGGGGCACATTTATAAGATTTTCAGCGCAGCAAACCCAGAATTGGCGCCTCCATGAGATATGCAGGTACCACACTTTTCCAGTTGCCCTGTGGCCGAATGGGTAATAAGGGGTTAATGCCAGCTGGCACTAAGCCCAAAGTTCATAATTTCAAGCCAATTTTAGACCCAGCCATTATGAACTTAAATAGTAGGTAAATACACCACATGATGAAAAAGGATTTATTTGTCAAAATAACACAAATACATCCCTCTTCTCTCTAATGCCTACCTCATGCTGTTTAATACATTTGGAAATAATGTTTTACTACAGCTTACTTCCATGGTGTGACAAGTGAGGTACAATATTCACTTCTGAAATAGACACATTGGTAAAATATCCACATGAATGGTGCAAACATTACACATGCTGAAGACATCTTTGATTATCATTGTATAGAGCCACTATTTAAACACTTTAATAAAGTTCAAAAAGCACAATGAAAAGAGAAAAATACACTAAGATGGAACATATCGGTAAAAGCTTTATTATCAGATCACAATGGATGACATCACACTACGTACCACAAAGGTCATTTCAAGAACTAAGTCATTATTTATAATGCACTGCTTATATAGCACCAACATATTCTGTAGCACTTTACATTTTTTCATCGCGGTTACGATTGGGGCTCACAGTCTAAACTCTCCATTAGTATGTTTATTGAAATGTGGGAGTTAACGAGAGTACACAGAGGAAACGCACGCAAAACACAGAACATACAAACTGATTCACAGTGATGTATAATGGAGTACAGTGGAATATAGCCCTCTGATGGCAAGGTGTAATCCTATACTGTGTATATGTGACTGTATAAAAGTGTGTTTCTCAGGATAGAACGTGCCATGGTATTATGCAGAAAATAGTTACTTGTATCCAGGCATAACAAATTAGCACATACCTGATTGACATAAACATGGGCAATGCTGGTGGTGAGATTATGGTAGCATGACCAAGGAGTACAGCAGATCAGAGCTTAAGACTCTTGGACAATGCTTATCTATAATGGGAGTGTAATTCTAGGTAGAGAACCTTATATAAAATAGTATTTCTGAATAAAATTCTCTATAGACCTATATGGTCTCAGCTAAGTGATCATTAAATTAGTATAAAAAGTACCTTTTAATGCTGTGCTTATATGAACTATAATATAGCCCAACAGTCCCAATGGGCACATTGTTTAGAAGATCTACAGCATTACATAAGCTAACAACTGTCTACAGCAGGGGTGGGAGCCTCAGGGCCGAATGCGGCCCTCGATTACTTTTTTTTTTTTTTTTTTTTTTTACGGCCCTCGGGCAGACTCCTAGTTACCGCAGTGCTCAGGCTGGCAGACGTGTTTTGCCAACTGTCTGTCCTTTAAATCCAGCTCTCCAGTGATCTCAAAGCCCCAGCCACAGCCCCCCCCCAGTGAGGTATATAATCCCAGCCTCTCTTGTGATGTTTAGGGCTCTAGCAAACCTGGAAAAGAAGTTGAGAAGTAACATGACCAATATCACTCACGCCAAAATGAGGCAGCTCCAGCCACCAAAGTAGGGGTGAGTTGATTGTTTAACCAAATACAGCTGGTCATTTTCAAGTTGATAATTTTGTACGGCCCCCGAAGGATCTTACGAATTTCCAAATGGCCAATGGCAGAAAAATGGTTCTCCGCCCCTGGTCTATAGCATAGACACGAGGGGGACCGTCGTACAAGTATAATCCAATTTGGGATTGAAGTACACCAATGTTACAAAATGAGCGCTTGATTTTCCATTGCCAGCCATGCCAGTAACTGGCTTCACTTCCTTGACTGTCAAGCAGCTGGCTGACATTTGTTGACTACCAGATACGGATACTGTATCACCAGATGCCATGAACCACTGACACATTTACCAAAGATTTGCAAGGACCTGCAGATCATTTCTATTGTTTCAGGGTAAAATATGGTCTGTTTAGGTCAATAGGTCACACTATATGCCCCCCCTGTGCTGGCACATTAGCCCCCATCATGCTTTATGCCCCCCCTGTGCTAGCACATTAGCTCCCCCATCACACTATATGCCAACCTGTGCTGGATGTGGCCCCCCACCCCCATCACGCTATATGCCCCCTGTGCTGAATATGGACCCCCCATGACATCATATGCCAACCTGTGCTGAAAGTGGTCCCCCCCCCCCCCCCATCACACCATATTCCCCCCCTTGCTGGCGCACTCAGTAAAATAACAACCGCTGATACCCTTCCAACGATGGCTCCGTACTCCCTGCTCCTCGGTGTCTCTTCCGGTGTGTGTGGCGGCCGATCACGTGATCAGCACAGCACAGTGATGTCATCACAGTGCGCCCCGGTCACTGGATCGACCGGCACACACAGGAAGACACACCGAGGAGCAGGGAGTACGGAGCCATCGTTGGAAGGGTATCAGCGATTGTTATTTTAATGTGTTCGCAAGGGGGGCATATGGTGTGATGTGGGGGGGGGCACATCCAGCAAAGGGGGGCATATCCCACAGTATGGGGTGAGTACAGGTAAAATTTAATATGTGCCGCTTCCCCCTCCCGTCCATCTCTCAGCGCTGCTTCAGCACTGAGGTGGACAGCGGTATGCAGTGCATATTAACTAAGGCTAGTGAGCGGGAGCACGTAACCTCCCGCTGCCTCCTGCAGCCTGATCCAGCCCCTGGATACCGCTCCAAAGCGCCCTCCCTCCACTATAGCACAGCACATAGATTCAGATTATAAGACAGACACACACCCCACAAGTGCATCTTATAATCCAAAAAATATGTTATCTCTCCATGTTGATCACATCACTACACTATGCTTTTTTCATGCTTTTCTTTAAGGGAAATCACAACTTTTTTACAACAGACAAAATTTTAATAGTTTTTTTTTTCCTCTATTAAACATAGCCTTTAAAGGGGTCCCATTGTCACACGAGTGGAAAACATGGACCCCAAATGCTTCCTGTAATGTAAAATATAGGCTGGTAGTAGGAATCCTCGAATTCACTGTTCATTTCACTGCTATGGCCTCTAAGTTTTGTCAAGTGACAACCTGCATCACCAAGACAGCTAATCACTGAGCTCAGGAACTCATGTGATTTTCATTGGCATAGCCACTGACCTCAGTGATTGGCTGCAGAGGTGATGTGACATATCGACATAATGTCACCAATGAAGCCAAAACCTCGACAGCGGGGAGCCGACGATAGAGTGGGGGTGTGAGTAATATCCATAAATGTTAAATTAAATGCACCCCAAAAAGTGGAAAACCCATTTAAATGACTTCAAAGTGAATCTGTCAGCAAGTGTTTGCTTCTCAGGATGAGGGCAGCATAACCAAACTGATTACAGTGATGTGTCCCTTACTGGACTCCTGGCTGTAGTTTTGAGAATCAGAGCCTTTGACCCTATATTATACTGCTCCCTCAGATTGGGGACAACAACCTGCTAGACTTTCCTTAAAGAGCAAGTATTTGGCACATGTAAAACAGACATTTAGGAGCATGTCTGGAAAAAGTTACCCTTTTTGTTTTTTTTTATTTCTGTAAATACAAAACACTTATCTACACCCACAATGTCTTGTTTCAATACTAGAAATGTACTGACTACTCTTCACTTTTAAAATAAAAAGTAATGCTATGAAGTTAAACATGCTTATAAAAAGGTGAGAACTTTATTTTGGTATATAGCACTCCAAATCCTCTGCATAGAAAGCATGTTTGGACAATACAAATTTAGTTGCCGGCAAGTCAAGAGCAGCACTAGGGGCAATCACATTAGTCCAGGTGCAGTGACCCAACAGTGTTCAGTTGCATAAATATCTACTAAAAACGGACAACACTCTCCAATAGCATATACCGCAGTTTTATTGGCCCATACCGACCGAACGTTTCGGTTCACATAGATCCTCCTCCAGCAGCATACAACATACCAAAACCGCTAATATGGCTCCCCTAAAGCAATAAGGCATTACCCATAATGCTTTTGACTTAACAATTTAGAGCAAATGCAATGTGATAATACTCTACCCCAAGTCTTATCCAATAGAAGTGGTGATGGCCTTCTCCAACTGCAGAGTTTAATTGTATCCTATGTGATCCCACCCAGTCTCCCCTGCCTCCTGCTCATGATAAGTTTCTTCCTGTCAAGAAACATATAAAAAAAACTCCAACAATATAGATTAATGCTGAGTCATAGTATTGACATCATATTTAATGTTATGAGCTTTCACAGTATGCCAGTGCATTTCATACAAGATTTACTAGAAATTGTTAAAATCTCTAATCTAAGTTTACTGACTCACGAAACATCTGTTTATTGGGTTACATAACATTACAGCCAATAAGGTTTGTGTATTGCACTGGAAATAGAGATGTTGCTTCTTGTAGAAACCAGAGCTCTGGGTCTTTTCAGAGAACATTTTGAAATTAGAGGTAATATCAATATCTGTTAATACAGAACTGACCTGCAGTCAGATTTACACTAATGTTCCTTGTGGCACAATGACATTGGACAGGTTGTCTAGAACGGTCCCATATATCTTGTTAGAGACCTCCAAAGCAAACATATTTAGTCTCTAAGTACTCATCAATGCCGTATTTGGATCCTTCTCTTCCAAGGCCCGATTGCTTCACTCCACCAAATGGGCATTCAACAGATGACAGCAATCCTTCATTAACCCCCACCATACCAACTTCTAGACGTTCTGCCACTCTCCAGATTTGTGCAGGGTCCTGGGAATAGAAGTAACCTGCATAGAGATATAACATGTTTGTGTCAAGGGCTGCATCATATCACAAGTACATCTTTCTAGGTTATGATCTATGAAAACACCCATCTAAAAGGGCCTGCAGTTGCAGTATATGGACCTTGAAACTTATAAATCACAATAAATAACCACAACAACAGGTGTTATGGCCATGTCCCCCTAACCTCCCAAAAAAAAAGTCCTAACTCAAAATGCCTAACAAGAACAGAGAGAAAAAAAAAAAAAAAGGGGGGAAAAGATTTTGGTTGCCGCCACATGACAAAAATGCTGTATGGAGGGATTAAAATTTAACATCAATCACAAAATGGTATCAATACAAATGTTGACTCGACATGCAACGAATAGGCCCACACACAGCTCCATAGACTGAAAAGTGACAACGTTACAGGTCTGTGAAAATTGTAGCAATCAAATCATTCCTCCCCCACGACCCCCCACGACACCCCATTCTCATAATCCTCGATCCCCCTCCTCTGTCACATTTATTTTTCTTGCTTTGACAACACAATGTATTTTGGTCCAGCCAATAAAGCCTATTTAAGTTTGAGTTGGGTTTTTAGACAATATTACTGTACTTGGAATTTCTCGTTTTCCAGAATATATGGTAAAAATGAATGGAATCATTCTAAAGTATAGCTCATTCTGCAGAAAATAAACCTTCAAGTGTTTTTGTCGACAAAAAAAATGTATAATTATGGCTCAAGTTTACATTTTTCATTTAGTTGTACTATAATTGTGCACAGAAATAGTTGTCCAATGAACATGCACAATTAGCTATTCTCGAAAGACAAATATTCAGGTTTATTAACCCTTACGATAGATTAACATAGTTGTTCTGTAATAAAATGAATCATCAAAATACAAATTGCCCAGTAACTGTGCACACAGTGTAAACCAACTATGCCTTTCTCTATGAGCAATAGCTCACCTGCTAAGCCTACATTGGCTGAGTTTGCGATCGCAACCGCTTCCTCCTCAGTGTCAAACCTGGTAAAAAGGAGATAAAAGTCATTTTATTATTAACAGCACCTGTCAGTTACCCTAAGCAAATGACAGACAATTGCTATTTTCTCATTAGGATATTTTCTACGTGTATGGAGGTACAGGCCCTGATTCACCGATTGTCCGGTTTGACAATTTTCTGACGTAAACACCTTCAAATGTCAAAAAAAATTGTGCCTTGACTTTTTTTCCCTCATCTACATCAGTCCCGGCCAGCTTTACCAAAATAGGTTAAGCATGAGCTGGACAAGGCATGACAAAGCCGTCCCTCTAAGGCTATGGGCACACGCCGCGGTCCTGACCTGTCAGCGGCTGCAGCTGCGTGCGCTGCACATCGGACCGAAGGGCATATTAGCCCCCCAGTCCTGTGTGGTAATCTGGTCCGCGGCTGTCAGGGACCTCCCGGACAGACCTGGACCGGATCACGCCGCAGTGTGAAGCGGCCCTAAGAAATATGCACCTAAAACACATCAGTGTGTACACGGCCTAATTCTTTAAAATGTATACCATATTAGTGGTTTAAATTATGACACACATGTACTCAAATTCTCTAACTGGAGTAATATTTTTCGGCAGAGGCATGCTACAGTTGTAAAGGTTAAAGAACTTCATTAAAGCGTAACTGCAGTTCTAAATTTTATTTCATAAATCAACACCAGACAAAGATAAGCAACTTTGTAATACATCTTATCAGAGAAATTTGCTTCTTTCTCTGCCAGAATTGATCAGTCATTATCAAAAGTCTCAACTCTGAGGTAAAATCTGTATTCAATGAAGACTTTCCCATTACGGAGATAGGAGATGGCAGCTGTTACTGATGAGATTCTACGATGATAGGAGGAACTTAAGGCCCCACCCCCTCATCTACCTACATAGAATCTCATCAGTAACAGCTGCCATTTCCTATCTTAGTAATGGGAAAGTCTTCACTGAACACAGATTTTACCTCAGAGTTGAGAATTTTGATAGAGACTGATCAATTCTGGCAGAGAAATAAGAAAATTTCTCTTATAAGACATCTTGCAAAGCTGCTTATTTTCAGGTGTACTATTGATGTATGGATCAAAAACTAAAAATACACATGCTTAGTGGCGTGTCTCGATGAATAAGATTAATTGCCATCAGTGGGAAAAACAAAATAAACCTTTTAATGGCTAACAACAAAAAATAAAACTAATATCTGAACAGATCTCTGGTTGCAGTGAAATCATGGATACATTGCTCCATTTTGTACACAGCCACAACATGGAACTATGTGTCCATGATTTCACTGCAACCAGAGATCTGTTCAGATATTGGACACAGAAATTGGTGTGTGTAAACCCACCATTATTGTCCCAATATCCAGTATGACCATTTGCATATGCAGTTTCCCAGAGGAGCATTGCGGCTTTAAGTCTCCTCACTGTCGGCTGGCAGATTTCTCTCCATGAGGAGAATAGCTGTTCCTCCAGACCTCCTCTTAGCCTCTCATACAGCCAGATCAGAATTCAAACACACTGCACTGATGAGGGGCAGTCACCCTGAAACACAGAGTCTGCAGGTGGGGGCTCTGATCTGGCACAAATCCTAAGTCATATTAAAAGGCTTGTTAAAGAATCGATGACTTAGGATTGCTACCTTTATTAGGTGGCATTAGAGTTTTCTACTTCCTCACTGAAGTGACAATTTGCATGTCAGATTTTGTGGTAAAGCATAAATCCTCCTGACAGATTTGGTCCTCTGTGGAGAGCAAAGACTAATAAGTTTATACTCACCGATCCTGCAATGTTTTTGTCATTTGACGTTTCTTTTTTTTATATGGCAACTTTCATATTTTTTGGGTCCTGAACCACAGACATGTTTGGCCACAGATAAAATGTGTTTTTTTTTTTGTTTGTTTTTTTATAATCATATTTGGCAGCCAAGTTGCAAAGCTGTAAGCATAGACGACAGCAGGCTAAAAGTAGACATTTTTATTTAAAGTCCTCTTCTTGTAACCAACATACTAAGAATCTTTTAGAGTCACTTCAATTTAATACAATATATACTTCTTACATGAACAGTATCAAAATGTACACAGCTGACGGGTAAAGGAGACTATCAAGATTTCATAAAGGCTGGATATAATCATTATTATAAGTAGCAATCTACAGAGCAAAGAGTCTCTAATGTAAAAAGAAGAAAAATTAAATACTTTCTTACTTGATGACAGGCGCTAGAGGTCCAAATGTTTCCTCTCGAGCACAAAGCATCTTCGTGGTAACACTGCTCAGCAAAGTTGGCTCATAAAAGTTCTTTCCAACAGAGGATCGCTTGCCTCCGGCTACAATATGAGCTCCTTGAGACACTGCATCTTGTACATGGTGCTCAACCTACATATACATCAACAGTAGATTTGTGTTTGTCTTTAGGATCTAAATATACCCATATTAGGACAAAGATGGGCAGCAAAGACCATCAGGGCATCTTCTATAGCCCTACAAACAATGTGTGTCCAAATGAATTTAAGTCATTCCTGGTAGATAATTACCTTGTCCACAGCTCGCTCATTAATGAGGGGTCCCTGGGTTACACCTTCATCAAATCCATTTCCAATATGTAGTTCCTTTCCCATAAGTGTTGACAGCTTTTTCACAAAGGCATCGTGTATTCCTTTCTGAACCAGGAATCTGTTTGTACATACACAGGTCTGCATAGAAGACGACACGTTTTGTCAGTGAAACAATTAATGGCTTAAAGGTCATCTCAGAATAACTGCTCAAACCAAGTACAGACGCTTGGTGCACCATAGCGTGAACAAACATTTAACATTTAAGTGCACCTTCCTATCAGATTGTTTTCCCTCTATCGCCACCTGCCCCTTTTCTTTAAATTGACAGCCAAAGGCAGAGATAGATGATAAGCAAGATTGGGAGGTGCTCTTATGGTGGGTTTACACACACCAATCATTGTATCCAATCTCTGAACCAATCTCTGGTTGCAGTGAAATCATGGACACATAGTTCCATTTTGTGGCTGTGTACAACATGGAGCAATCTGTCCATGATTTCACTGCAACCAGAGATTGGTTCAGAGATTGGATACAATGATTGGTGTGTGTAAACCCACCATTAGAGTATGGCCATGCCATGATACACCCACCACCTGTTTGAATAGTTAATCTGTGCAGAGGCCCCTTAAAGTTAAATATGGAGAACCTGTGACAAGCAGAAGCTAATGAGAGAATCCCAAAAGTTAAGTGAGGGCTCAGGCTGCGTTCACACGCTGTGAAATTGATGCGCTATTGATCCACTTTGTATGAATCCGCTATTGCGGTGGCACGCAGTGAAACGCATGGACGTTAGCTCTCCCAGCCAAGTCAATGCATTTCACTATTTTGCATTCAGACAGTGCAGTTTTTATGAACCCACTTTTGGGCTCAAAAAGAGGGTCCGTAAAAAGAAGTCACATGTCAATTCTTATGGCATTATTTCACTGTGCTTTTTCACCTCGCCGTGCTCCCCGGTAATTTCTCCTCATCGCGACGCAACAGGACCTGTGGAGGAACTTGGACAGCACCAAGTGACCGAGCGACGTCACCCGGTCACATGGTGCTGCAGGGTATTAGAGGCTGCGGTCACCAGGGGAGCGCGGCGGGGTGAGTAAGCGCAGGCGAATAGCGCAGCAGGGTTCACACACACACACAATACTGCGTTCTGTGACGATCCGTTCTTGATGCAGTTTTTGCACCAAAGACAGATCCTAACAAAATGCAGCAATACGCTGTGTGTGAACGCAGCCTAAGGGTGTGTTTACCAGGTTATGAAGTGGAAGTAACGGCCTTTCCAATTTACAATATATCTGATTTGAGTATAGGATAAAAGGCACCAAATTTAATATTAATAAATAACTTAGGAAAATATTATAAAGCTCATAAAATAAATACATAAAAGCTACACAACTTTATTACCTGCCCAGAGTTTCGAAATTTAGAAGCAAGAGCTCCTGCAGCAGCTTTGTCGACGTCTGCACTGTCAAAAACAATGAATGGAGCATGTCCTCCCAGCTCCATAGACACCCTCTTCACAGAATCCGCTGCATAGCGGAGCAGAATCTGCACATAGGAATAACTGAAGTTAGTCACACCTGCAGAAAAATACATGCAAGATAGGCAGTGCATAACACTGGATTAGTATTTCACAGTGTAATGGTATCTATAATACATCAGATGCACAATTAGGTCGCCAGTTCTGCCACATGAATGAAAACTAACACCAAATGGATTCAATTTGCAAATAAAAGATCTTATAAATGATAGAGGATCACAACTGATTATGACAGGACTATCAGGTGAAATAGGCCAATTTCGACCTTAAAAAGGGGTTTTCCCCACAAATAAAGTTAATTTTAAATCAATATGTCATGGAATAATAATCATTTTTACAACTGCCAGTGTTTAAAAAAGAAATAAATAAATAATAGTCCCTGTGCTGAGAACTTTATATATGTGCCCCTGCTCGAATACTGTGTGGTGCAGGGGGTCCCCAACTCCAGGCTTTGAGGGTCGCCAACAGTGCAGGTTTTCAGGATTTCCTTAGTATTGCACAGGGGTTGGAGTCATTACCTGTGCATTTGATCACATTAACACCTGTGCAATACTAAGGAAATCCTGCACTGTTGGCGGCCCTCGAGGCCTGGAGTTGGGGAACTGTGGTGCAGTGTCTGACCATACAGGGACATGGTCTGATCATCCCACATCTCCTGTGCTGAGATAATCTTATGCGTCCCTGCTATGTACTGTGTAATGGAGGTGTCTGACCATATAGGGACATGGTCTGATTATCCCAGCACTGGAGATGTGGTATAATCATATATGTGTCCCTGCTATGTACTGTGTAATGGCCGTATCTGACTATACAGGAACATTGTCTAATCAAACCCCAGCTCCTGTGCTGAGGTAATCTTACATGCAGTATCTGACCCACCCCAGGGCTGTGGGGTACCCAATTCCGGGCGTTGATTTACTGGGGATGTCACTGGGCCTGTTGCCCAGTCCCGTGGCCCTGGTGGTCGCTGAAAAAGGGGAAGAGTCACAGCAATAGTGACTCATCACGCCACCTACAGCTCCGGTTAGGTTACCAGCGCTGCGGGACAGACCTCTGGGGTGATGGTGAAGCAGCAAGCGGCTTCGCTCCCAGTAGGCAGAGCGGGATCCACAGCAGTAGTGGACGATGGGAGTTGTGGAACAGTCTATGGAGGGAGTAGGATCAGGGGCCGCAATAACAGTCACACACACAGGGTTGTTGTTTTCGTACCTGGTTTGGACCCGTGGAAGGCTAACCAGGCGAAACATGCGTCTGTCGTCCTCCCCGAACCTCCCTCCCCACCACATAATGTTTGTAACCCGCACCTCCTAACGGAGAATTTGGATTAAAAGAACCTTCATCTAATGGTGAGTGCCGTCTGTTTCTTCTAAATCTTTGGACATTTTTGTGACTGAACCTTGTGCAGACCTGTGCAACACCATATTTGCTGGCAGCACATACAAGCCTAGGAAAAACACCAAAAGCCCTCTAGTGCCCAGATTCCTTCCCTACAGTTTTCGTACCTTTACTGATGTTGATGTTCAAGGTTAAGTCCAGGGTACAGTCCGGGTAGGCTAGGTGCAGTTCGGGATCTCCACATCTGATGAGCTAGGCCCTGACTCCTTCCTGTAGTCCTCACTTGTATGGCAGGCTGTGAGAGCTCTGCTGCGGGCACCGCTGTATCCACTGCGGTCCCGGGCTCTGCTAGGTGGCTGTGCCCCAAGTGCTGCACCAGGAGACTTAAAGACTCCCTGGTCTCCGGTCTTTAATAGCTGGGCTGACTGGACCCGTGCAGTCTCTGACTCCGGTGTCCGGGCTGTTGACGTAGCTCTTCTGGGGCGAACTGGCTCGGCTCCGCTCCCTCTGGCTAACTCGCCTCGCCTCCGACCCTCACTCTTGGGTCCTTCACACTGGTTAGGTTTTCCCTCTGGCATGGGCCTAGCGCGGCACCGTTCACCAGGTGTCTTCCTCAGTACTGAACTGCCCAACTCCGCCCTAAGGCCTGAATTGAAAGGGGACCTTGCCTGAAGTCAGCAAGTAGAGCTCACCCTTCAGGTCTGGGGTGAAGGTGTTGTGTGTAAGTTTACCTGATGTGGAAATCCTTCCCTGCTTCAGGTGTTCCTGTAGCAACCGAACCATGGAGTGGGGTGCCACATATCTGTCCCTGCTATGTACTGTGTAATGGATGTGTTTGACTGTACAGGGACATTGTCTGATCATACCACACGAGGGAGAACCCAAAAGAGTCTACACACATTACAGCTGATTCTTTTTGAGAGGTAAAACATTACCCTGACATTTTTTTTGTTATTAAAAACCCATTTCATTCTAAAATGTAACTTAAGTCCCTATTTTTTTTTCTCTTTTCCAAAGGATGGCAGGACAAAGTGGACACCACAATTTGTTACCCAGTTTCTTCTGAACGCGCCAATTCCCCACATGTGGTCAGAAACCTCAGTTTGAACATATGGCATGGCTTGGAAGGGAAAGAGCACTAATTGAATTTTGGAACACAAATTTGCCTGGAATAGATAGCGTGCACCATGTTGTGTTTACAAGGCCCCCAAGGTAGCTAAACAGAAGAAACCCCACACAACTGACACCATTCTGGAAACTAGACCCACAGGGGTATAGTGAGCATTTTAAACCTACAGGTACTACACAGAAGTTGATAACATTAGGTCATTATTAAAAATTTTCTTTTGATTTCCCCAATGTTGCTTTAGACCCAAATGTTTCACTTTTGCAAGGGGTAACATGTAAAAGCGGACCCTACAGTGTATTAACCACTTTCGAGCGTGGCGATACCCCATGTGTAGTCAGATGTTCTGTTAGTACAAATAGCAGGTATCGGAAGGGAGGAAGCACATTTGGAATGGATATTTTGTTGGAACACAGATTGCAGAGCCTCTGAGGTACCAACACAGGAGAAACCCCCATAGTGAAAACTGAACCCATCAAGGAATTCATCTAGGGGTGTATTGAGCATGCTGAACCAGAGATGCTTCACAGAACTTTTTAAAACATGGATATAAAAACGAAAATTATTTTTTTCCCCCACTATAATATTGTTTTGTAATTTCCACAATGGATAATACGGTAGGAGAAAATGGACTCCATAATTTTTTACGCAATTACTACCAAACACAACAATACCCCATATGTGGTCAGAAACGTCTGTTTAGGCACACAGCAGGGGTTGGAAAGGAAAGGGTGTTATTTGATATTTTTGGAGGGTTATTTTTTCTGGAGTAGATTGCAGACATCATGTGGCATTTGCAGAACCCCTGACATGCCAAAACCCACACTAAAGGTAACTTTATAATGTGTCCATGTCACAGTTAACCTAAATCCACCTGAGGAAGACAACTATCCGTTGTGGAAACGCATTGTGGTATTAAAGCTGTTTATACCAGATCTCCACCCATCTCCTAAGTGAATCTGCGCTCCTACTGAGTAACCCTTTCTTTATTGCAAAACCCACACAAGTGACCTCAGCTTGGAAAGTTAACCTGTCAAGGAATTCATCTAGTGAATATTGAGACTTTTTAACCTGTAAATGATGCATGAAACTACAACATTTAGATGTGAATTTTTTTTCTACCTTTTTCATTTTCCCCACTAAAATACTGGTTTAGCACCAAATTTATAAACGATAATGTTAAAAAGGATATATTTTGCTTTCATAGCATTACCCAATATGTAGTTGTATATAACGGTTTTCTCATACAGCAGGGATGGGAAGGAGCGCCATTTGGCCTTTAGAATGCAGATTCCCTTATAGGTAGTGGGCTCCATTAGTCGAGCCCTTCAAGTGCTAAATCAGCAGAAACCCACAACAGTGGCCCCCATAGTGGAAACTTCACTGCTTAATAGAACTACTAGTGTAGGAGTATTTTGACCATAGTTCGAATTTATTTACATTGCTGGAAAAATATTTTTTTAGGCAATACGGTGGAAAATCGAGGGACTTTTCTCATAGGTTTGACAAGATTTTTGAAGGGAATTGTCATTTAATCTTTGCCTGACAAAATTTAGGACACATATTTTTCACAATTTTCCAAATCTTCATAAGGGTTCATTTTAACCACCTAGATTTGGTGCAGTCACTTTTGTGCTAATTGGTACTATAACTAAGGTACCGTGCACATTTTGACTCTGCTAATACTTTTTCACCTGCATGTTATATAGATGTGAAGAAATTTACAGTCACTATTTTGAGATTTTTCTTGATGTCTTTAATTTTGAATTACATTGTTGCTTAATGTGCTCATATTTAAAAAGCTTCATTTAGACTCAAAGTAGCTCATCCAAATGTACGTTTAATGAAGGGGATTTTTTTCTAAGGTCCTTCTTGGAGCATTATATTGGGATAGGTAACCTTTGTACTTTCATGCTCAGAGCTGACACATGAAATAACAGAAAACAGATTCCAGCGTATACACCGACTCTGGACATCAACTACAGGTTAGTGATTGAATAAATAGGAGCTCATCAATTGTCAACTGATATCCAGGCCCCCATTTGAAGTCCAAGAACAGTTATTTTTCTGCGTAGTATCAATCCTCTTTTCTTATTTTTGGGGGAACAGAAGAATTTGGGAATTGTGTGAGGGGGTAATAACGAGAAGATCGGTTGATGACCAAAGCCTGTAGAATCTTGCTACCATTGGCATCCAAAACGGAGGATGAACGGAGCCACTCCTTGAAGGAACATATTTGACCTGTGAAGGATGAAGACTCCTCTGAAACAGTATCAAAGTGGATACTTGAGGACTAAGATAGGTACAACAATTAAAACCGAGAAGGTAAGATAACTATTGGGATTATTGGTCCTTCCACACACTGGAAGTTTCACGGGCCGTGTGCACATATGAGATTTCTGGCTTTTGACATAGTCTGGATATTGCCGCAATACAGGCCGTACCTGCCCGCTCATGCCTGAAGCTCCGCTCCGAACCCCGGGCTGGAGCCGCTGTCAGGGACAGAGCAGCGCTTGCTTACGCGCGAGCACGGCTCTGTCCCAGACAGCGGCTCCAGCCCGGGGTTCGGAGCGGAGCTGCAGGTATGAAACTCCGCTCTGTACCTGAGCGGGCAGGTACGGGCCGGATTGTGGTGAGAATATCCGGTCGGATATTCCACCGCTAATCCAGCCAGTGTGCACGGACCCTTACAAAACAAAAATTCTAAATATTCATCAACTTTTTTCCAGATATTCCAAGCACATCAACTGGGGATTGGGCTCATGCAGTTATGTTGCCTCGTGACCATCCTCCTGGTCGTGGACAGAAAAAAATCAGCAAAACGTCCCAGAAATGAAAGAACAACAGATAACGATGGCGGCGAAGGTAATGCAACAACAAACACCAGAGAAGGCGAATCTGAAGGAATACTAGTTTCAGCGGATGGTATTCAATGGAAACCTGTTGAAATTGGAGAAGACTTGCCTGGTAGGCGTGACAGCCAAAATATTCTTCGAGAAGCACCTAGCCCTACAGGATACGCCAGAAGAAATATCATTATCGATAGTCCTTTGAGCGCATGGCGTTTATTTTTTTATTCATATATATTGACACATATAAAGAACTGTACGCTTGCAGAAGCAAGCAGGAACAATAATTTACAGTTTACTCTATCTGATGAGGAGCTACCGTAGATGCATTCATTGCGATATTCTATGCTCGTGGAATATCTGGCACGAACCGTCACTTGATTAGCAGTATTTGGTGTAATGACTGGGGAATACCGTTTTGCAAAGCGACAATGTCTAGGGACCGCTTTGTTGAAATTATGAGGTTTCTCAGATTTGATGAGAAATCTACTCGATCGGAGAGACTGCAAACGGACAAGTTTGCTCTATTTTCTACTGTGTGGGACAGGTTTATTGAAAATTGTATTGCGTGTTACAAACCTGGCCCATACATAACGGTGGATGAGCAACTTTTCCCAAGCAAAACTAGGTGTCCATTCACGCAGTACATGCCTTCCAAACCAGATAAATATGGTCACAAATATTGGCTAGCTGTTGATAAGGAGAGCAAATATCTGACAAATGGCTTCCTTATCTAGGCAAAGATGACACACGCCGTGCTGAGGACCGTTTAGCTGACCATGTGGTAATGAAGTTATTGGACCCGTTTTTGAAAAAAGGTCGCAATGTTACAACCGATAATTATTTTACTTCAGTAAAATTAGCTAAACAGCTAAAAAGCAAAGGAACAACCATCGTGGGAACACTGAAGAAGATAAGGCGAGAAGTGCCTAAAGAAATAAAATCCATGAAAGAGGAATTGTACAACACTAAAGTGTTTAGAAATGAAGACAATTTTACACTTACAGTATATCAAGGAAAGCCCAACAAAAATGTTGTCATTTTGAGTTCCGTCCATCCAAATGTTGTTGTTGCGTCTGATTCCGCTAAAAAAACTCCAGAAACGGTAAAGTTTTACAATGAAACAAAATATGGAGTAGATGTAGTGGATCAGATGGCACGAAAATATACCACACGAACATGCACAAGGAGATGGCCTGTTCATGCATTTGAAAATGCCTTAGACTTTGCGGGTATAAATGCATGGATAATATTCAAGGAGATTACCCACCAAAAAATGTCACGCAAGGCATTTTTGCAAACGCTTGTGAGAGAGTTGAGTGGTCCTTATCTCACAGATAGGGAAAAGGGTTCCACGTCCCAAGTTTCTACATGCTCAGAAGTGATGGTTCAAACAAAAGTTTGCCAGATCAAAGAAAAGTGCAAGAAAAATAGATCTGTCGGCAATTGTAAGACTTGTGGTAAGTCTTTGTGTGGGCAATGTACTGCCATAAATCAAAGGCAATGCCTAAAATGCGAAACACCAAATGTTTAGAAGGTGAATTCTGCGCCATATTTTCATTTTTATGCTCCTCCACCTACATTTTCTCTGCTTTTTGTTCTTCAGTTGTTGTTTATATGTGTGCACTTGAATAAAAAAAAATGTTTGAAAAACGTCTATTATAATTATTGTTATTTTCTGTAGAAAAATAAGAAAAGCAGAAAAAAAACAATCAAAAGCATTACTGTTGGATCTCACAATAATAATACATTACAAAAAATATAATTATTAATAAATAACCACAAATGAAACTCTAAAAATAAACGAAAACAAGCAAGGAGTCAAAATGACTCCTTTCAGTAGTTCTAGGCGGGGTCACGAGTCCAGTAGTCCTAGTGTTAAGGAACTCATCTAGGGGTGTAGTGAGTATTTTGAACCCATAGGTGCCTCACAGAATTGTATAACATTGGGACATGGAAACATACTGCTTACTGCGGTTTAGGCACAAGGGGGGAGAAATCAGGAGGGGACATTTGGATTTGGGAGCATAGGTTTCACTGGATTTTATTTGAAGGGGTAGGAGCCTTGTCACTTTTTTAGAGTCTTTGCTCTACGAGTAATATAGGAACACACTATATTTCCACCAATTTTCAATGCTGTCATAAGGCGTTCTTTAACCACCTAGATTTCGCTGGTGCAAGTAACAGCAGTATTTAAGTGGTTAATTGGTACCAAAACTGGACAGGACCGATGCCCACGAGTGTCAGGTGGTGACTTGCTTAATACTTGTTTCACCTGCTGTATATACAGTTAGGGACAGAAATATTTGGACAGTCACTGAATTATTGAGATTTTTGCCCTGCATGTCACTTTAATTTTAAATTAAACAATTGCATTTCCTATACATGTGCATCTCATTTATTTTTCACAAAGCCTCCTCATTTCAGAGGCTCAAAAGTAGCTGACCAAATGTACGTTACCATAAAAGGGGATTTTTGGTACTCACTGTAAAATCCTTTTCTTGGAGCTTCAATTGGGGGACACAGGAAGACCTTAGTGTATGCTTGCTGCCATCAGGAGGCTGACACTATGCAAAATAACAGAAAAGCAACTCCTCCCCAGCAGTATACACCCACCTACTGGCACAAATGCAACTCAGGTTAGTGAGAATAGCAATAGGAGCAACCATAAACCCAACAACTTGCTCAACTATATACACAGGGAGGGAACGGTGTCCCCCAATTGAAGCTCCAAGAAAAGGATTTTACGGCGCGTACCAAAAATCCCCTTTTCTTAATCGCTTCATTGGGGGACACAGGAAGACCTTGGGACATACAAAAGCAGTCCCGTCGGGAGGGTGTAATAACAGAAGTATTCAAGTGAACTCCGACCACAGAGGCCTGTAGAATCTTGCGCCCCAGAATGGCATCTGCAAACGGAGGGAAGACGTGAGCCACTCCTTGAAGGAACATCTTGACCTGTGGAAGGGAGGCAAGCTGCCTCTGGAAAAGTACAGAAAGGGTGGATACTTGGGCCTTTCAGGGAGCTAAGGGATAGGTGTGCATCAAGGCCAGACTGGAGAAAAGCCAGGAGAGATGGATAAGAAAAAACCATTGGGGAACGATTGCGGTCCTCACACCATCGGAAGAAAGTCTTCCACGTGCGGTGATAAGCACGTGATGAGGATGGCTTCCTGGCTTTTAACATAGTCTGGATGACTTGCTCAGAAAGACCTGACGATCTCAGTACCGCGGCTTCAACAGCCACGCCGTTAAATTGAGCGACTGAGAATTCGGGTGTTGAAAAGGACCCAGAGTCAGGAGGTCCGGGAGATTGGGGAGTGGCCATGGAGAGTCCGCGAGGAGGTTGACTAGCTCTGCGTACCAGAACAGTCTGGGCAAATCTGGAGCTACGAGGATTACAGTTACTCCTTCTGCTCTGATTTTTTCGAGAATCCTGGGAATTAGAGGGATGGGGTGGGGAAAGAGATAAGGGAGGGAGAACTGAGCTCATGGAATCTCAAGAGCGTCCGCGTCGAGGACCTGGGGATCCCTGGACCTGGAGACGAAGGGACGGAGCTTGTAATTGTCCCTGGAGGCCATCAGGTCTAAGTCTGTGAAGCCCCATCTGAGGCAAATTTGGTGGAATACCTCTGAGTTCAGGGACCACTCTCCTTGGTCCAACACCCCGTGACTGAGATTGTCGGGCGCCTAGTTCACGCCTGGAATGTGGATTGCTGAAATTGCGGGAATGTGTAGCTTGGCCCATTGGAGGATTTGAGTCACTTCCGCCATGGCTGAGCGGCTCCAAGTCCCTCCCTGGCGATTTATGTACGCCACTGCCATCGCGTTGTCAGTCTGGATTCGGACAGGTCGGCCCGTCAGGCCAGTGCAGGAGGGCTCGGAGGATCGCCCTAAGTTCTAGGATGTTTATGGGCAGGGAGGCTTCCTGGGAGGTCCATATGCCTTGTGCTGTGTGGCCGAGGAAGGTGGCGCCCCAACCGAGGATTGTCCATGTGATCGGGAGAAACGATCTGCCGCGTGAGAGAAGGGGGGACTTGATCCACCAGAGGAGTCACTGACTCGCTGACCTGGAGAGGTGGACTGGGCGATCGAGACTGCTGAGGGAGCAGTCCCAAGTCGCTAGCAGAAAGCACTGGAGGGGCCTGGTGTGAAAATGGGCGAATGGAACCGCTTCGATGGAGGCCACCATTCTGCCCAGAATCCTCATGGAGAATTGGCGTGTCCGAGGAGAGGGCTGCCTGAGACTGTGAATCCCGGACAGCAGGGCGGCCCGCTTCTTTGGGGAAAGGAAAATGCGGGACTGGGCTGTGTCGAAAATCATGCCCAGATAGGTGATCCGCTGAGTCGGAAAAAAGGCAAGACTTCTTGACATTGATGATCCAGCCCAGGCGACGGAAAGAATCCAGAGATAATTGCAGGCTTTTGAGACACCCTGAGCGAGAGGGGGCTTTTATCAGGATGTCGTCCAAGTAGGGTATTGTAGAATTACCTTGGACCGAAGGATGGCCACCACTGTTGCCATGACTTTTGTAAAGACCCGGGGAGCCATGGCAAGGCTGAATGGTAAAGCGGTAAATTGGTAATGTTGGGACCCTACAGCGAAGCGCAGGAATCGTTGGCGAGACGCAAGGATGAGAACGTGGAGGTAGGCGTCCTGGATGTCTATGGAGGCTATGAATTCTCCTGGCTCCATAGACACCATTACTGAACGAAGGGACTCCATCCTGAAGTGTCTCAACCGGAGCTTGGTTTTGAGAAGCTTCAAGTCTCCTTTTTTTGGGACCACAAAAAGAATGGAGTAAAATCCCAAAAAGTGTTGATGCTTTGGAACGGGGATGATAACGCCTGCTTCATCGAGGGAAGAAATGGCTTTGTGAAAGCCGGAGATGAGTTTGGGGTCTTTTGGTGACCGGGATAGAAAAAAAAAAAAAAAAAAAAAAAACGGTCTTGTGGAAAAGAAGCAAATTCGATCTTGTACCCCACCGAGACGACGTCTCGGACCCAGGCGTCGTCGATTACCGACAGCCAAACTGACTGCAAGGCCCTGAGGCGGCCCCCGAGGTTGGGGTTGGCATCATGAACGATTGTCCCGGGAAATAGAGGGTCGAGTGTGTGTGTGTTACAAGGCGCCAGGAAGGTGCGGGTTTGAAGGAGGGACTTTTTCTATCCTGGCAGGTGGGGGAGCAGTCTCGCCAATTGGAGGATTTGGACGCCAAGGGACGAAAGGAACGAAATTGGAAATTCCTCTTCTGAGGAATTGTCCGATTGCGCTTTGCCTGCGTAAGGCAAGTACTTTTCCCGCTGTGGCATTCGATATGATCTTATCTCCGAATAGGCGAGAGCCCTCGAAGGAGAGATTGGCGAGTGATTTTTTTTAGAGGCTGAGTCGGCATTCCAGGCCTTTAGCCAAAAGGACCCTGCGAATGGAGATCATGTTGCTAGAGGCCTGGGCGCTGCAGGATGCGGCATCGAGGCAAGCTGCGGCGATGTATTTTCCCGCCTGAGCAATCTGATCAGCCAGGCCCGCTAGTTCCGCGGGAGGTGCTTGGGACAGAATACCCCTGGGGAGACCCAGGTGGCTGCGAACGAAGGGCAAAGAGAAGCGCCAGAGGCTTCAAAAAGCAGATTTCGCCATGGTCTCAATGTGTCTGTCTGGTCCTTCCATAAGGGAAGTGCGTTTGCCAGGGGTAGGATGGTGTTGGTAGCTAGACTGGGGGATCCACTGCTGGTGAGGTGGTCCACTTTTGGCAAACGTCCTTAGAGAAGGGATAAAGAGCCTCTAGACGCTTTCTGGATTGAAAGCGCTTCTCTGGGTGTAGCCATTTCTTGGTAAAGATGTCATCAAAGTCTTCTAGGTAAGAGAAGACCTGAGGAACTTGTTTAGTACGTTTAACTGACACTTTCCGTGCGTGCGGCTTGTCATCAGAGTCGACCTTAAGGGTGTCATTCACTGCTAGAATTAGGGAGTCTACTGTGTCCCTGATTCCCGAAAGTTGGTCAGAGTCTATATCCGGGTCCGAATCCGATACGGAATCGGAATCCGATGGTGCCGAGCGTGCTGGAGAAGGAGGCCTCGAGTAGAGGTCTCTGGGGGAGGGGAACCGGGACGAGGGGGACATGTGAATCCGCTTCCTCTGTGAGCGGTCTGGTCCCTCTGATTCCGAAGGTGGTTTGGAGGTGGATTGGTCTGGTGGTCCAGGGACAGCATTCCCTGGTGGGCTAGGGTGGTCTGCTCCGATGGATTAGGCCTAATCGCGGAGACAATCTGCGTGGGCAGGTGCTCTAGGGCCGCCATCAGGTTTTATGAGAATTTAATCAGAGTAGTGGCGGACTGAGATTAGGAAAGTACCACCTCAGGTGGGGCAGAGACCACGGACGGGTCAGTGGTAGGCTCCTGAGCTGCCTGCATGGTCTGTGGGCTACAAGCGAGGCACAGTGGAGAGTTATGAGCCAAGGGTAGCTTCTTATTGCACTCTGAGCAGGTGTAGTACACTTTGGTGGCTATGGTGGCTGTACGGGTGCTCCTTGTGTGAGGCATCCACTATAGCCAGTAGTGAGAGTGCCAGCAGTGTGGGGGGCTGGGGAGGCTTTGCTTACCTGGGCCCGGCTTCCGGCGTCCCCGGTGGTGGATCCAAGCAGTGGAGGCGCACAGAGGCAGTTTGCAGCATTCTGTGCCTTCCGGTGATGGCTCCTGTGGAAAGCGCGGGCTTCTGTAGGGAGACGGAGGCGGACCTAAAAACGGCGGGCAGAGAGCCATTGGCCAGGGGAAGGAGCAGGGCTCCCTGGCCAAGAAACCGCCGCCCAAGAACGATGGGGGCGTGGCCAGCGCGCCCGTAAAGGCCCGGCCTTTTTCACAATGAACCGTGTTTGTGGGTGAGGCCTAGGTGGAGCTCCGCAGTGCCCGGGGCGTTGCCTTTCCGAGAAGCCCGCCCGCGGACATCTGCGATTGGTCAGGAGGCAGTCCGTGGGCGCAGGAGAGCTCCGAAGGCCGCAGCAGAGGCCTGGGACTAAATTTTTTGGCGGCGGCCCGGATCGGGAGGCCCGCGGCGCGGAGCCTCTGGTCTGGGGCTGTGCTGGCCTGGGTGCGGCTGCTGACAGGAGCCTCTCTGTCAGAGGCGGCTGCAGCAGAACTGTAACAGTCTTAGTTGGGAGCTGTGGGTCCTATGCAGTAGCAGCGCGCTGTGCTGGCTGTGATAAAGTAGAAAGAGGCTTACTGGCCCTGAAACAGAGCCAGGAACCCCTGAGAATTAATGAAGCACCCCCCTTTTGGCCCCTATCTTCTTTGCCTGATCACCGTCAGGTAACCCCTGCTGCGGCCATAGGTGGAATGGGCCGTGGCTACTCAAGATTGCTGAAGTAGCCAGTGACCGGCCCATGCACCAGGGGCAGAGTGGCCTCGCTGCGGCTGTTGCCCCAGAGCAAAACCCCCTCTGGAGTAGCCAGGGGGGAAGCTGAGGAGCTACCAGGAGGGGGCTGGTAAAGTGAGGACAAGGAAGGGGGGGGGGGGGGAAACCCCAGACCCAGGGACTGCTTGCTGCCATCAAGGTGCAGGTCCCTACTTCGTCCTGAGAGGTGCCGAGCTCCAGACGCGCAAACTGTTCTCCTGTGTACAGGGATCCAGGTGTCTGATGACCCTACCGACCGGCTCTGGAAGGAGTGTGGGTAGGGGAGCGAAAGGGCCAGGGCAGGCTCCGGCGTCCGGCCTCAGAGTTCTCCAAGATCCGCTTCAATGAAGGGATGGATGGCCCTGGCCCAGAGAGAGAGAGTTAACAGTGCAACTAGCGTACACTGGACTCTCGATCTCTATGCGGGGTGACGGATTGGCTTAACCGCTCTGTATTCCCTGATGAGTCTTCATAGAAGAAAAATGAAAAATCTAACTAATCTAATAAAAAAAAATTCTGGTAGATGCGGGCTCAGAGAGACCCGTGTCTGTCTCCTAAGAGGCTAAGCTAAAACGAAGTTGCATTTGTGCCAGTAGGTGGGTGTATACTGCTGGGGAGGAGTTGCTTTTCTGGTATTTTGCATAGTGTCAGCCTCCTGATGACAGCAAGCATACACCAAGGTCTTCCTGTGTCCCCCAATGAAGCGATTAACAAATAAAATGTTAATTTTTAAAATGGGAACACCAGGGAGAGGAGGAAAAAAAAAAAATAAATAAAAAAATAAAAATTTATGGTCCCTGCACTCAAGACCCTAATGCTGAACTGCCTGTTGCATTTGTATAATGTTCACAATTAATATAAATCAGCTATTCATTAATGCTGCTTACAAGTCGCAACTCCCAGAGGGGACAATACATCATGAGTGAGCGAGAAGCTTTCCCCGTCCCTGTTAGAAAGCTGCAGCATGTCCAAGAACAGACCCTTCCTCCTTCAATCACATGGGGTGATGTCACAGCAGGTCCTATCGAAAAAGGTTTCCCATGCTACTCTCTGCGCAGAAAGAGATCTCCAGACTCCAGCTTAATACAGGACCTTGTGTGACATCACACCCA
>JARQOC010000005.1:205475298-205521391 GCA_033576535.1 Allobates femoralis
ATATATTATATTACCTGCTGTGTATGGGGAGAGCTTACCTCGTGAGCTTCCCCCCCCCCCCCCCCCAATACACCTGCCACCTATTTGCACCATTCATATATGGTGAATGACAGTAAGGGGCTAAAAAGGGTACCCAACCACAGTTAAGTATTCAGGCCACTTCACACGCTAGGATATAGGTGAACGATATCGTTCGCTATGTCACGTGACTGTGATCCTTCAGACATCGTTAGTGCGTTGTCACATTCAAGGAGATCATTAACGATCTTAAATTTGGCAATGCGCCAGCTATTTTGAGAAGATCGTTTGAAAGATTTTACAAAGCGTCAGGAATAGGAGAAATCTGAACGACATCGTTCAAAAAGGCGTCACACTGAACGATGTTGCTTCCCAGAACATTAATTGGACGACGAACGGTAGATTTGAGGTCAGGATCTCAAATCTTGGATGAACGTTCCAACGATTTTTCCTTCCTACATCGTTCGTTTACACACAACGACGCACAAACGATATCGTTAATGAGATCCTAGCATGTGAAGCAGCCTTTAACTTTATAAATTCTAGAAACCAGCTGCTCACAGATAGAGGTGAGGTCCCTTGTCCATACTTTGAATGAGTTAGGAGGTTTAGCATCAAGAATAACTGCTTGGTGTAAATACCGACCTATTTATATTAGCTGCTTATTGCTCAAAGCACAATCAAATAATCGTGGCAGGTGACTTTATAACAGACAGAGGTAATGTCTACTCTACCTTTCCTGTTGCAGTGGACCCAGTAAAAGAAATTTTAGCTACAGATGGATCTGTGCAGAGAATCTCTCCAACTGCTGGAGCCTTCTCCCGGGAACAAGGCACAACGTTATATACCCCTGCTGGGATCCCAGCCTGGTGAGCGAGCTACAAAAACAAAGGCATACAGCAGCGTTACTGTAGTGAAAGACTTGTTAACAAACAATACTTATAAAATATCTTCACATTAAATATTTACCTCTGCAAGCGCCAAGGCAGACAATGGGGTGTCTTCTGCTGGCTTCACTACAACTGTACAACCAGCAGCTAATGCAGCACCCACCTTCCTGGTGATCATGGCACTGGGGAAATTCCACTGAGAAGGAGAAGGGTAGAAAGAATCAGTTGTATAGGTCAAGTATAAAGTCTTTTATAGCCAAGTTAAGGTCTCCTTCCACCAATGTTATGTGAACACAAAAGAATTCCATTTCACAATAATCTCTCTCTCCCTTTCTATTTTTCACCTACTCTTGGATTTGGCTTACAAATACTGGAGGTCAAAATCTCACCAAATACTGAATGGGTGTACGTGGCCTTAGATGGTCTGGATAGCAAGTTTACCACTCACCGGGGTTATAATAGTGGCAACGCCAACAGGCTGCTTGAGGACCACAGCTCTGCGGTCTTTCATGGGCACAGAAATCACATCTCCATATATGCGACGTGCCTCTTCTGAAAACCACTCAAGGAATCCTGCTGCATAGAGTATTTCTCCAAGGGCTTCTTTAGTAGGCTTTCCCTATAAAGCAAAATAAAAAATAAAAAAATTAATAAAAGGAGGCAAAGGGTACAAGAACCAAAATAAAAAGTGCACATAACAGTTCTAGAATTCTGCCTCTTTAAAGGAAAAACAAGTATGAAAGTGCCAGGAGAACACTTATTGGGATTGTGGACTACGTGGACAACTCCTTCTCATTCCCCATATTTGACCTATTAAAATTAAAACTCTTATACTCTCCTCCTGTGCTGGCACCTTTCCAGGGATGTCAGCACTTGCGTTCCCAGAGCTCACCTGGGTTGGTGCTGTCACGCAAGCCCGGCATGCAATCACCGCCAGCTTCTCACTTCTTGAACTCGGCCAAATGGTTAAAACAGCAATTGAGTGGCTATCGGAGGGGAGGTCAGAAGCCTTTTTAATTTTAAGTGGGGCCAAACATGGGAAATGACAAAGGGTTGTATGAGTGATGGACAATCTCTTTAATAATCCAGGGTTAGTTGTCTCTTAAAGGCTCTGTTCACATCTGTGCAAAGGACATATGTCAGTGCTTGGCACATAGATCACAGGGGTCCATCAGGCAATGCTGGTATCTGCTATAGGACTAATCTTGTACTACATTTTGGTACATGTTACTCGCACAAGGACAACAGATTTCAGATATGAATAGAACTGTTTTGTTCACCTGATAAGTTGTGCAGTCAGTCACCCTTAGCTGGACTGAAAACTAATGCCAATATCGCATCCATCAAACATACAATAGATCTCCCTATTGAAAAATTATTTTTTTTTGTTTTGGTGAACAATTGGTCCAATGTCATGACCACCAAGTTCCAGATTCATCACTGCCTTTACGCCTTTTTTGTTTGCCCTCCAATTCATTATTCTGTTTTGTGTCCTTTTTGAAGTCAATGGAGATGGAAGGAGAAAAAAAAAATATATATATATAGCCCGAATAATAGAATACATAGAGAGTTATAATGTTTATTAGATCACAAAGCAACATGCACACAATTAAAGCCCAAAAAGCAAATAGGGATATATGAAATAATCCATCAATAACCCGCAACACCAGGCACACATCAATAAAGTTACTCTACATTGACCCATATGTGGCTGAATACAATTGGATTATAGAAGAATGAGGAAATATATAATAGAAATAAAATCACATCTCTTAGAAAACTATGGGAGGGCAATAGGTCCTGCTGGAAAAGTAGAATATACAAGGGAATTTCCTTGGGTATATCCAGGAACCTTGGTAGTATTAACCTAGGGATTTTAAGGGGACAACCACTGGGGTGTGGGGGCATCAGCAGAAAGTAGGATGTATCCTCCGTTGTCAGGTAGGGTCAGACCTAGGGCCTGAATAGGATGGCAGGGGGATTCCTGGTAACCCACTTATAGGTTGTTGCTAGCGCATATTAATATTTGTGTATTTTTCGTAATGTTTGTGGGTTATATTTGTATTTTTCAATAGTGTTTTTTTTTAATCATAAAACACATGGGTGTTTTTGTAAATTATTAATTAGATACTATAAAGACTAATGCCTCACTCGGACATCCGTTTTCCTTATCACATGAGAAAAACTGGACTGATTATTTTGAGTGTGGTACTAGTGTCATCTGATTCTCTCGTACATAGAGAAATTCAAGACACAAAAAAAAAAAAAAAAAAAAAAAACATTCACCTTCACCATTCTGAACATCATGAAAATCGGATTGCACTTGGGTTTCATCTGAGTGTGGTCTGATTTTTTTCATGAACCCACTGGCTTACATTGCGATTTTTTTTTAACGGACCCTCGGATCAAAATCAGGCAGGTCTCGGATTTTTCCGTGGACCACTCAGTGTGCAGGAAAATAAAATAAATAAATACCAGAGGTGCCCAGCCCAATAGGATATCATGGGTATGAGTGCCATCGTTGAAAACCACAGATAGTGCTAGTACGCAAAAAAATGTACGTGTTAATGAACCCCTACTGATACAATGTCAGATATAGGTAACCTGTATATTTGGTAACCTGTGGAAGCACCGATAAGTGGTGTGAAACAGTCTGTCATTGCTGTACCCCCATCCTCCTCCCCTCACCCCCCACTATGACCACTGTACCGCTCTGATGTACTGAAAATAAAACCGCTACAAACCAGGAACCGGTGAGTGCTGCCATTCTGTTTGTTTACTTCAGATATAGCCACATAATATCAGGAGACCATGAATGAAATTCCTGGTGATGCAAAAAAAATCTTTACATGTATAGCTACTGCATAGGGGCTTTGTCAAGGGGTTTTCAAAGTCTATTTTCTATGTGCTCACACTGTGTGTTTTCTACTTTGTGATGAATTTAATGACTTCAGATGTTTTCACCCGATTCTCAATTGCTGCAACTTTTTAAAAAGTCCCAAAATTTGGCACAACTAGACTTCAGTCACCCCTAGTTTAGTTTGATGCACGGTTATTAAAAAGTCGCATCTATTGCATCATTTTGAAAAAAAAAAAAAAAAAATTAAACTTTTTGCTCAAAAAGTTTGAAAATTGTTTAAAGGGATCCGGTCACCTCCAAAACGCCTCCTAAGCTAGCAAAATATTTCCCTGCAGCATCCCATCACTAATCTCGCACTCCTTTTGTCTCCTAAAAGCATCCTGTGAAAGTGCATAAAAACGTTTTAATACTCACTCATTAGTGCTTATAATTAGCAGTGACCATATTCTTTAGTCACTGAGGCGGGCTGTTTTGCAGCTCCAGGATCCACCCTGTCTCTGTGTTCTGCTGTGATGTGCAGGCATTGCCCTTCCCCCTCTTTATCACTCACAGAATGCAAATCATTAGTGCTGTATTCAGTTTCAGAGCAGCACAGACAGAGAGGGTGGATCCTGGAGCTGCTAAACAACACCCCCTGGTGACTAAGGAATATAGCCCCTGATAATTATAATCACTAATGAGTGAGTATTAAAACGTTTTTATGCACTTTCACAGGATGCTTTTAGGAGACAAAAGGAGTGCGAGATTAGTGATAATATGCTGCAGGGACATGTTTTGATAGCTTAGGAGGCGTTTTGGAGGTGACAGGATCCCTGTAAAAGGAGTAGAGTAACTCACTATTTGGATAACCTCTTCTCAATCACTATGATAGGCCACAGTAAAATAATAATACCCGTATCTACCTCTGATACCATTTCAGTGCTGTCGGCACTGAGGGTACCGTTACATGTTGCAACATTGCATGCAATTTCACTTGTAAACTTACTGGTTGCAGTGAAATCACGGACACATTGTTACATTTGTACACTGCAACAAAATAGAACAATGTGTCCATGATTTCACTGCAACCAGTAAGTTTACAAGTGAAATTGCATGCAATGTTTCAACGTGTAAAGGTACCCTGACTCTTCAAGGGATTGTTATGTCACATGCCCACTGCAGCCAGTGCTAATTTGCCACAGCAATTGCGTGACATAATAGTGTCCTGGGAGATTCAGTACAGACACCACTAGAATGGCGCAGACAACATAAATAATAAAATAGTACCGTATATTCTTTCTGGAGGGAAACAACCTCTGATGACAGGAAAGAAGTTTTATTTTTTTTTTCTTCCTTGTGCCACATTCATGATCCACATTTGCCATTTTGAGGAATTTGGCCGAACAAATGTCAGCAAATACCACATAACAAAAAAAAACAAAAAAACAAAAACACAAACCATGAATTGAGCCCTGATTGACTTTCATCAGAGCAGCTTACTGTCTATGGCTTGTTGTCAAGACCAATCCACCTACAATTACAGACAAGCAAGATGGATTACATGTTTGTAGAAGCCTGATGTGGCTCCAGTTTTTAGTTACAGGCCCTACTGCTGCACAGGGTCTAAGCCCAGCTGCACTTCCATCACGCATGGGTCTGTCTATGACTATTTATGTCTATTTTTATCAGTCATTAACCCATTATGTTACATTGCTCACTCATTTTTATAGTACACAGTGCAATGCTAACCTTTGCTCCTCTCCCCCTGGCTTGCTTCCAGAGTTTTCTGCTTCGTTTTTCCACAATTGTCTCTTTATATTCTTCGCCTCTCTCCTTCAGGCTGAAGGCACAATGTGCGAATGCAATGCGAGGGAAACTCGCATTGCACTCGGACCAGTGTTGCCATATTAGGCAGGGCACACTGGTGCGTGTCCCCTGGACTGAACGCGCTCTGCGAGTCAAATGCGAGTTCAGTCGCAGCATGCTGCGACTGAACGCATGTTTGACGTGCGAGTGGCTAAAGATAGTCAATCACACTGACAGAATCAGACACCACATTGTGCGAGTCTCTCGCAGGTGTGCTATTCTCCTGACACAGGAAAGCCCAATAGCTATTATATCTATAGATAAAGATCTGTAGATAGAATAGCTTTGTTGGGGTTTGTGCTGCTTTGACAGCATCATTTTTTACATTTCCTGGGGTTAACCGGCATATTAACCCAATCTGCAGCCTCTGTGCTGCATGTCAGCCGGGAGGTTGCAGATGCGGTTAATAAGCCGGTTATGTATGTTTACCCCATGTTTCTGCATTCCAGTTTGTGTCCAGTTATGTCCACACTCCCTGGACACAAACTGACTTGTCAGAATGTGTCAGCAGGGGTTAATGCAGTTTAAAAATAAAAACTGGCAATTACCACTATTCATTAAATAACTGTATTCTCTGGCGGTGTGCAGGACTCAGGAGGAGCTGTCCATGGTCCTGTACTGTTATAGCGTGAATTTATAGCTCTGGCTCTTGGTACTGAAAGTTTACGCTGTTACAGTACAGGAACTCTCCATGGTTCTGATCATTATAGCTGTGTGCTGAAGTTGTTCAGATTGTGGTCATTACAGAAATATGGGGTTAAACATACATAACCGGCTTATTAACCGCATCTGCAGCCTCCCGGCTGACATGCAGCACAGAGGCTGCAGATTGGGTTAATATGCAGATTAACCCAGGGAAACTCAAAGAGGTGTTTGAATTTGCTGGGTTGCCGACACAGTATCCAATCATCTTTCACTGCTGTGACACTCACACAAAACATGCACAACATTCCCACATGCACGGTCTGCGCATCTCTCGCTCTCTCTCGTAAACCTCAGAAATAACTGTGAAAGCGTCACAGCATGCAAAACCCACAGTTCTGGACGTTAGAACACTTACTCACATTTTCAGCTGTGATAATTCGGGCAAGCTCGTCTTTGTTCTGGATCATCAGGTCATACCACTTCCGTAAGAGGATGCTTCGTTCCTAAATAAAGACATAAGATGAATATAACCATAATGTCTGGTGGGTTTCATTATCATCTACTCTCACAAAATTAGGATAAATATAAATAGGTAAATATAATAGTGTACTGAGGGTATTGCAATGCATACGTATGTATGTATGTATCTTTAGTTGTATGTGACATGCCCACCACCAGGGCCATGGGGGTACTCGGAACCGGGCCGAACAGTTCTTTCTAGGGAGGTCATGGTGGTGTGACCCAGCTCCATGGCCCTGGCCGTGTCATAAAATGGGGGGAAAGTTTAAAAGGGATTAAGTCATGATGCCACCCGTGGTATTCGGCAATTGGATGGCCAATGCTGCGGTTCAGGTCCACCGGTGCGGTTGGTGACGCAGCAGAGATGCTACAGCTTTCCACGGGTAAAGCAAGGCCCCAGGGCAGTTATAAAGTCTATTTGATGATGGTTACTGATATAGCACAGGGAAGGTGACACCGTAAATAAATCTGAGGACACAGCAGGGTGCAGTCTTCACATTTTACACAGTTCTCCAGGTTACAACAACCAGCTGGGTACTGTGTCCTCTAGGTCAGGGTTTCAGCCAATTCTTGGGTAACTTGGCTGGTTAGCTAGTTGAGTCCTACAGTCTCTCCGCTAGTCTTGGGTCGGTCCCCACTGCGACCTGGTCCCTCCACCCGACTACGGTCGACGTGCATTCGGGCGCATAGGGTGGCTCCCTCACTTCCCGTGTCCCTAGGACCCCTTCTCTGTCTCTGGAGCCTTTCACCAGCTCCTACGTCTCACCTCTCGCCTTTCTTGTCCTGGGACGAGCTCCTCCCGGCTCCAGTCCCCAGGACGTCTCTCCAACTCCTCTGTCACTCCACTCGTGACCAACTCCCATAACCAACTGACTGACGTTTTCCTCACATTCTCCATGTACCCCCTACGTTGTCTCCACTTCCTCTACCTCCAGGTTTCCTACTCTTATCTACTTCCTCCATCCACACCCTCTACCTAGTTCCCCCTCCAGCCTGAGATGGGGCACTCCATAGATAGGGTCTGCCCAGATCCCTTGGCCTGGAGGAATGTGGTATTTGATACGGGTTTGTGGGTTCCGGGTGGTGCCCCCTCTTTACCCGAGAGTGGGGCACCACCTCTGTGGCATCTGAACCCTCAGGGGCACCGCATATGTATTTATTTTAACACTGTTGTAGCCAGTGAAGTTTTCATGTGCATAGATAAATGCTCCTTTTCCTATGGTGAGAAATTCCTCGGTGAGATGTGGCCCTTAGCACTATACCATGTAAGGCTAGTCATACACAAGTCTGCTCCAAGTGGGAAGATGATGACATTCACAGGTGAAAAAAGGGCTTTGCCCAGTGGCGTTTTGGTCCAAAGAAATATTCAGAGGATTACTTGGCGCCAAGATGGAGACTGGTACATTCCCTGTCTTGACAAATCTTTTTTCTTGGTCCCAACAAAGATAGAAACGGTGGGAGCACAGCACATTAAAATAGTAACAGAGCCCTGAGCACAGACAGCAGAGGAAAAGTAACTGCCACCTGTACCATGTATGAGCGGGCGCCAAGAGAACTGTGGAGAGATAATGTACAGCTGTGGTGGGTGAGTGCAGTTGCCAGAGTGACTAGGTATCTCCCATTAGCCATCATGCTGCCACATTAGCTGGTGTGACACAAGCTAGATATTGTACTTTTGATAGAGAATGTGACACTGTGTTAGTGGCCAAAATCAGCCTGGGAGCTGGGCGAACTTCAGTGGTGAATTGGCCTGTGTGAATGTACTGCAGCTCATACAAGAGGCACCAAGCTCTGCACCTTAGAGAGCCTTAATCTCCAAGGCTCTGTTCACACACAGACTCCTGAGGAGCCGATAGAGTAGATGTGCTACAAAAAAAAAAAAAAAAAAACACAAGATAGTCTCTTCCTAATTTGTTTCAATAATAATGCATTGCTCCATATACTTTGGACATCGGGTTGAGATAAAGAGCGTGCATGTCACTGTGGCACCCCAGGGGTTAATGTGCCACAGTAACATCACAAACGGTTAAATCCCCACACAACCCACAACACTACACTAGCGCCTCCAGGCCAGAAGGGGGAGCTAAAGCCGCTTCCCTATATATTCTGGGTGGAGAGGAAGTGACAGTTAGTTCAGTTCCTGAGAGGACTGAGGGAAAGGACCTGGGTGTAAAAGGGTTGCGTCAGGCTCACCTCACGGTCCACTTTCCAGTTCCAGGCCAGCCAGGGTCTGAGGAATAGGAGAAGCAGAGGAACACACCCGGGACACAGAGTTACCCTAAACTCACCCCGGAGAAGTGCAAAGACCGGATACTGGATCCGTAATTGTGCCTGACACAAGCAGCACAGAAAACACCGGATAAGTGAAGATTATATATCTTCACTGTACCACAGCGAAGCAACACGGCGGGGTCAGAAACACAAAGATAAGACTCAAGTTGTCTAGCAAGTATGGTACCAGTGAGGAGAGACAGGGCCGGCAGCCTAGCTAAAGCGACAGCAGAGCCACACACACCGTGCAGGAGTAGGAAGCCAAGGACCCGGCCAGGGTGGGAGCAACCCAGCCGCGGTACAGGCTCCGTGGACAATATCTACTGAATACCATCTGCATCCAAGTAAAGACTTGGAAAACTACAAAACCGTGAGTCTGTGTAATCCTTACGCTTGAGCCCTACTCTCCCTCACACACTTATCTCTACCACTACCCCTACCCTGCATCATCTATAGACCATCATCATCACTGCCCTGGGGAACCAGGCTCTGCCTGTGGAGAGCCGTTACATCACCGGCTGCCAAACATCATCCCCGGAGGTTCTGTAGCAGCGGCGGGCACCTTGACCACATACCACGGGTGGCGTCACGATTATATCCCTTGAAAATAACCCCCAAACCCAATACTTGTGGGCTCGGGACACGGTCCGGACCAAGACCACCGTGATACCCCGGTCCGGTACCGAGTACCCCATCCCAGTGGGCTCCACATCACTTTCCTTAGGTTTCTCTCCCAGAACCTGCTCCAAATTTGACACATTAAGCTAAAACTCTGCAAAAGATTGAAGGGGGAAAATGTGTTGTATTTATACGTGTTATCCGGAAGAGAAGACCGGCACCCATCTCGTACTGACAGGAATGGTTGGGTGGAGATTAATACCAAATTTGGAGCATTACTTACAGAGCTGAGCCCTCCCGCATTGCACATATATAACCTGCTAATGATGTAGGATTTGGACCTGACTTGATCTTTGAAAGTTTGGAATTATTTTGACAGCACTTGATTTGTAATAACCAAATATTCCCGTACGGACATGATTCCCTGTGACATCTGCGGGTAATGTCGGCTCAGTATCCAATGTTTGGGACCCCTCCGCTCAGGTGTAGGACTCACCTTACTGGACACCTCCTTTCTCAGTGTATGATGTTTTGGACCCCTCAGCCCGTGTCTAGGTCTCACCTTACTGGACAGTAGTGGCATACCGTCCATAGAGGCAGACCACGTCAACGTTATGGGGCCCGTGAGCCTAAGGGGCCTGACACCGCTTAGCACCAAGCACCCCCCCCCCCCCCCCCATCAGCAGGGCTAGTATTAGGCATACTGACTGTAGCTTACTTGTTTTGAGGACTTTTGGTGACATCACAGTCATGTGACCCACCAAAGGCTCTGCTATGTCTGCAAGCTGCTTGCAGGACCTGGAGACCCCAACTATCTCGTGGCACCAGGACTGAGGCTCAAGAGAGGATGGAAGTGCTCCCCAGTCCCCTGACATGCTGCAGGGGCTGCAGAAGGAAGAGTATGCGGCAGAGATGGGAACGAGGAGAGGTATTTATTTAATTAATCAATCAGTGAGCACAGAAGGCTATGAGGGGCAACATGCTATACGGAGGACAGGTCTATAGAGGCTGCAACATGCTATACGGAGGACAGGACTATAGAGGCTGCAACATGCTATACGGAGGACAGGACTATAGAGGCTGCATTATGCTATACGGAGGACAGGACTATTGGATGATGAATTATGGTATGTGTAGGGCTATAGAGGCTACAATATATACAATTCAGAAGTCACAGTCAGGGATTATATTGTGCTGGGGTCACCGTACTTTGCTGGGGTGGTTGAGGGGGTTACAGTAGGGTCATCATACTGTGTGTGTGTGTGTGGAGGAAATCACTGTGGCAGAATCATACTTTATGTCTGCAATGAAAGGGGAATGACACCTCCATTCTCAGTGTCTGATGTTTGGGACCCCTCCACTCAGATCTAGCACTCTCCTTACTGGACAGCGGACACCTGCTTTCTCAGTGTCTGATGTTTAGGACCCCTCCACCCGGATCTAGAACTCTCCTTACTGGACACCTCCTTTCTCAGGATCTGAGGTTTGGGACCCCTCCACCCGGATCTAGCACTCACCTTACTGGACAGTGGACACCTCCTTTCTCAGGGTCTGATCTTTGGGACCCCTCCACCCGGATCTAGCACTCACCTTACTGGACAGTGGACACCTCCTTTCTCAGGGTCTGATCTTTGGGACCCCTCCACCCGGATCTAGCACTCACCTTACTGGACAGTGGACACCTCCTTTCTCAGGGTCTGATCTTTGGGACCCCTCCACCCGGATCTAGCACTCACCTTACTGGACAGTGGACACCTCCTTTCTCAGGGTCGAATGTTTGGGACCCCTCCACCCGGATCTAGCACTCACCTTACTAGACAGTGGACACCTCCTTTCTCAGGGTCTGATGTTTGGGACCCCTCCACCCGGATCTAGCACTCTCCTTACTGGACACCTCCTTTCTCAGGGTCGGATGTTTGGGACCCCTCCACCCGGATCTAGCACTCACCTTACTGGACACCTCCTTTCTCAGGGTCGGATGTTTGGGACCCCTCCACCCGGATCTAGCACTCACCTTACTGGACACCTCCTTCCAGGTCTGGAAAGCTTTGGCGGCTGCCTTCACGGCTTCCCTGCACTCCCCGGGTCCGCAGTCAGACACCTGGACCAGTTCTGTGCCAGTGGCCGGATCCAGCACAGGGAAGGTGGTGGAGGACTGCAGCCAGGAGCCCCCCACATAGGCAGCAGAGCGCAGCAGGGGAGCAGGCAGGGCACAGGTGGACGCCATCCTACACGGAAGCCGCAGGATGCCAGACATCACCTCCTGTCACTGGACACACAGCAGTCACTGCCTGGAATCATTACACGGAGGAAATCATTAGGAGCCCGCACTAACCACACAGGGTGCAAAGGTAACAATGTGCTGCGAGCATGGGCCGTAAAGTGAGCCGTGTGCTGCACTGCAATTCCAGGAGCAGAGTCTGACCTCAGTGCAGCCACCTGGGACAGGACACCGTGCCGTGCTTACCGACACAGACCCTGACACAGGGTGATCGCTTTATCCAATCAGCACTCTTCGGCAGACGCTCTACAGTCATCAGTCACATGACAGCGCTCTCCTCCAATAGTCGGTCGCCATCGAGTACGTTCTACTAATCATCGTCCTTTTCCAGCCATTACCATCCAATCATAGCCCTTCTTTGAGCCATCCTATCCAATTATCGGCTTCCTGGAGTCATCCACGTCTTTTCTCTGCTCTTTTGCTTCTTTCCCGTCTATTAGGGGCTATTGTCGCCATCTAGTGGTCGAAGTCAGTAATATCCTTAAACTGGGCAAAGAGGTCCAAAAACACTTTCAGTTTCAGGCTAGTGCACACGCTGAGTATTGGCTACTTTCACATTACGGTTTTTAAAGGAGCCTGGTATCCGATTCCGACATAAAATCGCTCCCTCCGGCCTGTGTCCGGCCTCCCTCCGTGTCCTCGCGGTGTCTCCCGTGTCTGCAGAGGTCTTCTTCTGAACACGACCTGCCGTGATGTCACAATCACGTGACCGCCTGTTAATATGGTGTAACCTGCGGTCACGTGACTGTGATGTGACGGCAGGTCCTGTTCAGAAGAAGAAGACCTCTGCAGACACGGGAGACACCGCGAGGACAGGAGCCTGCGAGACTGTGCGGGAGACGGCGGGGGCCTTGGGGATAGGTGAGCATACATATATATATATATATTTTTTTTTTTAACCCCTGCTGTCCCAGTTAGGAGCAGTTTTACTGTACTGAGCATGCTCAGTACAGTAAAATCAGGTCCGAGGACACATCAGATGTATCCTCGGACCCTGCTCCATAGGGCCCCATGTTAAAAACATCAGACCGAATCGAATGTGCACTAAATGGCATCCGATTTGGCCCAATCCGATTTTGTCTGATTTTATTTTCGGTGCAAAAATCGGAGCATGCTCTGATTTTTGCACCGATAATAAAATCGGACAGAATTGGATCGGACCAAATCGGATGCCATTTAGTGCACATCCGATTCGGTCCGATGCCCATAGGGCTGCATGGGGGCCAAAATCAGTCCGATGCTGTCCGATTTTTATCGGACAGTATCGGAAATTAAAAATTCGTGTGAAACCAGCCTTATTTGATGAGTTTTTTACCTCAGGATTTGTAGAGAAAACCAGGAGTGGAGCAATCATAGGAAAAGTCTAATAGAAACATGTCACTACTGTATAGGTATATTTACAGGTTATTTACAAGATGTCGTGACACCACCTGTAGTTTCTGCTGATGTGTCACCAGCGCCGCCACAGTCCGCCGGAGGTAGATGGTAATGCGGCAAGTTGGCAAAGTCCTCTACAGGTAGGCTGGTCCTCCGGGGCAGTGTAGTATGAAGGGGCAGTTTGTAGTGGAGCTGTAGATGGTATGGGGAGTGTTGGGCAGTCTGAGGGGCACCGGGATGGAGAGGAATGACACACACACACTGCAGAAGTCTCTTTTACCTTTTACTGATGTTCGGCAGGTAAAGACGTCCAGGACACTGACAGAAGACCAGGTTGCACAGTGGGTCCCCACAGCAAGTGGGTATAAGGCCTCCTCTGTTCTTTTGTGGTGATTGAAGCCCAGCCTGCATGCAGCCAGACCGGCCTCCTCTCTCTTCCTGACACTGATGTCTGTCTCTCCTCCTGTGTGGTCTCCGGATTACCCTCTCTGATCACTGCGGTGGTACACTGCTGTGTCTGACTCCCTCTCTTTGACCCACAGGGGGACCGGGTGACTGAAGTCTCCATGGTGTGACAGGGATTTCTGTGGTCCTGGAGTATCCCACAGGTGCGGATCCCCGATGTCCGGTACGTCTTAGGGCGAACTTTCACTAGTTCCTCGCTTCCCTGTCGACTCACTGCTCCTTGCCTTCTGTCCCTACTTAGGTTTGCGGGACGCAGAAGGGCCACTCCGGGTCACTGGCTTGGGCCTAACCGTGGCACCGGCCACCAGGACGTCTTCGCAGCTCTCCTAGCGTCTGCGCACTCTGACTATCTCCTCCCCCAGCAGCAGTATTTATAGGGGATCTCACCTAAAGGCGGTGAATAGAGCTCCCCCTACTGTGCCGGGGTGGCAGATCTTGTATGTAGTAGGTACCTGCTGTGGAAACCCAACTATGCATTAGAGAAGTCTGTGGCTACCTGCGTGAGCAGGGCGCCACACATTCCAGTAGGGAGGTATCTGATTGACTCTAAATTATTCTGCAACAGGACAATGACCCCAAACATATAGCCAATGTCATTAACAATTACCTTCAGCATAAAGGAGAAGAAGGATTGATATGGCCTCTACAGAGCCCTGATCTTGACATCAAATGTCATCGAGTCTATCATAGATTAAATGATGAGTCAGAAGGATTTGCACATCCTTCTATAATGGATAAATGTCTTCTTTTTCACCCCCCCCCCCACTCCCCTCCCCCCTCTTCTCAACTCCCTTTGTTTCTCTTCTTCTTCATTCTGCATAGTTCTAGTAAATTTCCAAATGTGTTGAATTTATCGACATGCAAATCTACTTTTTGGTTTATCCAGATTTGTTGTTCTGAAATCACTCCTCAATAGATTACTTGCGATTTAAAGTGATCCTAAACCCAGAAACTGACCCCCCCGTATCTTTACACCTGTCCCTGCACCCCCTCTTATCATTTCTAGCCATCCCTTTTGCAGAAAAAATCGCTTTTGTAAAGTAAGAGAAAAAGTTATATTACTATTTCCTGTGTGAGTTCTCTCTTTCTGTGGAAGCCGCAATAGCCCCGCCTGTCTGCTGCTGCCTTGTAATTATGCACGCCCCTCTCTGCTTCTAAGAGCCTGGCTGCGTCATGAAAGGGGCGGGGCTAAAGTGCGTCATGTCGGAGCCCCGCCCCCTTTCATGAAGCGGCCAGGCTCTTAGAAGCAGAGAGCGGCGTGCATTATTACAAGGCAGCAGCAGACAGGCGGGGCTATTGCGGCTTCCACAGAAAGAGAGAACTCACACAGGAAATAGTAATATAACTTTTTCTCTTACTTTACAAAAGCGATTTTTTCTGCAAAAGGGATGGCTAGGAATGATAAGAGGGTGTGCAGGAGCAGGTCTAAAGATACGGGGGGGGGTCAGTTTCTGGGTTTAGGATCACTTTAAGCATCCCCAGGAGCAATGTGAGACATGGCTCACTGTAAGGAGTTTGTGATACTGTATAAGAGTACGGCTGATTGTATTATTCTAGTGTTTTTCTTGTCTACTAAAATTTCAAAATAAAGAATTATAAAAAAAAAAAAGGATTTGCACAAAACAAAACCCACAGAAGATTTGTGTTTCATTCTCAAAGATGAGTGGAACAACATCCCTGCCAAGTTCCAGCTAAACCTTTGTGCATGTGTACCTACATTCCTAGAATTTGATGCTGTTTTGAAGACAAAAGGGTGTTTACCTCAAAAAGTTTATTCACTTTGCAATTTGTTGCATGGCTAAAAATAAACTATTAACACTTTTATTTTTTAAAATAATTTTTGCTTAAAGGGATCCTGTCACCTCTTAGAAGCCACCCAACCTATCAATACATGTCCTTGCACCTTCCTATTAGCATTATAACCATCCCTCTTTGTTCTAAATGATTCCTTTCAAAGTTGAAATAAACACTTTGATACTTACTCATTAGGATGTTAATGAAGTAGGGGCTATATGCAATTGCCTTTTGGGCATGTTGTTTTGCAGGCTCCAGAATCCACCCTCTCTCTGTCTGTGCTGCTGTGATGTGGAGCTGAAGGCTGGACTAATGATTTGCATTCTGTGAGTGATAGAGAGGGGGGAGGGTAAAGCCTGCACAAGCAAAGCAGCACAGGGAGAGAGAGGCTGGATCCTGGAGCCTGCAAAACAACACGCCCTAAGGGCTAAAGAATATGGCCCCTGCTAATTATAATCACTAATGAGTGAGTATAAAATCGTTTTTATCTACTTTGACAGGATGCTTTTAGCAGACAAAAGTAGTGTGAGATTAGTGATAGGATGCTGCAGGGACATGTTTTTGTAGCTTAGGTGGCTTTTTGGAGGTGACAGGATCCCTTTAACTTTTTCTATCCACATACCTAAAAGTATATATATACCTATATTTATTTACTATATGTACACAGTATATTAATCATTCACATAATGTGTCCACTATGAGATCTTAAAAGATCTCTGGGGAACATTTTTTCTCTTTGTTATTTATTTTTCCCAATGTAACTTTGGCATTCTTAGGACCACTAGTTATAGTATCATAGTAACATAGTTTTTTTTTTTAAGGTTGAAGGAAGACTTTAAGTCCATCTAGTTCAACCCATAGCCTAACATGTTGATCCAGAGTTACCTTCTGTAGCTCACCTTACCTCATTTACACGCCGTAACAGAAGGTAATATGGGAGGACCTGGTGCAGCAGGGACAACACATAGGCGTGCCACAATTGTGGATTATGAGAATTCCGTACGCTGATAGGACAAATCAATAGCATCATGATTGGCCAGGCAGCGCAGGAGGCTGACTAATACATGACGCTCGAGCAATTGTGTAGTGTGACTGGTCAGTTCCTTAAATATGCCACCCTATGCAGCGACTACCAATTGTAACGCAGGAGCTTCCTCCAATGATCGCTGAAAGGGCGCGGTAACCTGGAGCCAGTGTCACACCCCGGGGAGTTATCTAGGTGACGAATAAACCTTACCCTACCATCTTTACACGCCGATACAGGCAGCAACCATCACCTTGAAATCCACCTGTTTTAGGGCACTGCTCTGAAAAAGGTGCCTCAAGTGACGGGTGGCAACAACCGTGTTTACACGCCACTACAGCGGGTTGATTTGGCGGTGCAAGATACATTTCTCTCATCTACCCGGTTGTTGCCACCATCCTGTTGCGGCGTGTAAAGGTACCATAAGCCTTCGTTTTTCCAAGCTAAATAACCCCAAGTTTAATAACCTGTCTTGGTATTTCTGACCCCTCAGTCCTCTAATAACCTTGGTCACTCTTCTCTGCACCCGCTTTAGTTCAGTTATGTCTTTCTTATATACCGGAGACCAGAATTGTACACAGTATTCTAAGTGTGGTCGCATTAGTGACTTGTATAGAGGTAAAATTATGTCCTCCTCATGAGCATCTATGCCTCTTTTAATGCATCCTATTATTTTATTTGCCTTTGCAGCAGCAGCCTGACACTGGCCACTAAATGTGAGTTTATTATCTACCCAGGGGCGGGCCGGTGCACTTTGCCCCGGGTGGCAGTACATTTTTTCCAGCCCTCACAGGTGAGGAGCGGAGGGTGTTCGGGGGGTTGGGGGGTGCTGTTGGACAAAGTGATGAGTGGAGGGGGCTGCTGGATGAAGTAAGGGGGGCCGGTACACTAACCGTACTTCCCAGGGTGCGCGTCCGGTGGCGGCTGCTGAGATACTAGCGGCCGCATAGCAGAGACGCCAGCCCGTTTCTGTATGGGGACGGCCCTAAATGAGGACAATTCCACCAGCCTGGGGGGCGCTTGCCCCCCTGCCACCATACACCCAGGTCTTTTTCAGTGATAGTTTTGCCCAGTGTTTTACAATTAAGCACATAATTATACCTTTTGTTTCCTCTGCCCAAGTGCATGACCTTACATTTATCCCCATTAAAGCTCATTTGCCATTTATCAGCCCAAGCTTCTAGTTTACATAAATCCGCCTGTAATATAAAATTATCCTCCTCTGTATTGATTACCCTCCAGAGTTTAGTGTCATCTGCAGATATTGAGATTCTACTCTGTATGCCCCCTGCAAGGTCATTAATAAATATATTAAAAAGAAGCAGGCCCAACACTGACCCCTGTGGTACCCCACTGTTAACTGTGACCCATTCTGAGTGTGTTTCATTAATGACCACCCTTCGTTTCCTATCACTAAGCCAGTTCTTAACCCACTTACACATATTTTCCCCTTTCCCCATTGCTCTCATTTTATGCATCAACCTTTTGTGTGGCACCGTATCAAAAGCTTTTGAAAAGTCCATATACACCACATCCACTGCATTTCTTTGGTCCAGTCCAGAACTTACCTCTTCATAGAGGCATATGAGATTAGTTTGACAGGAACAGTCCCTCGTAAAACCATGTTGATATTGGGTCATGAAGTTATTTTTCTTCAGATACTCCAGTATAGCATCTCTTAGAAAACCCTCTAGGATTTTTCCCACAGTAGAGGTTAAGCTTACTGGCCTATAATTTCCAAGTTCAGTTTTTGTCACCTTTTTGAATATTGGCACCACATTTGCTACAGGCCAGTCCTGTAGTATAGACCGTGTTATTATGGAATCTTTAAATATTAAAAATAATGGTCTATCTATGACAGTCCTTAATTCCTGCAGCACTCTGGGGTGTATCCCATCCGGGCCCGGGGATTTGTCAATTTTAGTGATTTTTAGACCATGCCGTACTTCCTGCTGGGTTAAGCAGGTGACATTTAATTGAGAATTTTTGTTATCACTGATCATATTGTCTGTCATGGGATTTTCTTGTGTAAATACTGTTGAAAAAAAGTAATTTAGCATATTGGCTTTTTCCTCATCCTCATCCACCATTTCATCCAGACTATTTTTAAAGGGGCCAACACAGTCATTTTTTAGTTTCTTACTATTTATGTAGTTAAAAAATATTTTGGGATTATTTTTACTTTCTCTGGCAATGAGTCTCTCTGTCTCAATCTTTGCTGGCTTGATTTGCTTTTTACAAATGTTATTTAATTTTCTGTATTTATTTAATGCCTCATCACTACCTACCGTATATACTCGTGTATAAGCCGACCCGTGTATAAGCCGACCCCCCTACTTTTGCCCCCAAAAACTGGGAAAACTTATTGACTCGCGTATAAGCCGAGGGTGGACTCCAGCACAGGTATACAACCCCCAGCAGTGAGGTATACAGCCCCCAGCAGTGTGGTATACAGGCCCCAGTAGTATGGTATACAGCAGCCCCCAGTGGTATACAGCAGGCCCCCAGGCGTATAAGCAGGCCCCCAGGGGTATAAGCAGGCCCCCAGGGGTATTCATCAGGCCCCCAGGGGTATTCATCAGGCCCCCAGGGGTATACAGCAGGCCCCCGGGGGTATCAGCAGGCCCCCGGGGGTATCAGCAGGCCCCCGGGGGTATCAGCAGGCCCCCGGGGGTATCAGCAGGCCCCCGGGGGTATCAGCAGGCCCCCGGGGGTATCAGCAGGCCCCCGGGGGTATCAGCAGGCCCCCGGGGGTATCAGCAGGCCCCCGGGGGTTTATACAGCAGGCCCCCGGGGGTTTATACAGCAGCCCCCAGCACAGGTGTATACTGCAGCCCCCAGCAGTGTGATATACAGGGCCCCCGGCAGTGGTATACAGCCCCCCCGCCTAGTACCGGGCCCCCATGCTGCGGCACAGCATACAGTAATTCATACATTACCATCTCCTGCAGCGCGCGCTTCCTCCATCTCCCGCCCGGCTTGTTGCTGTAGTGTCATGTGACGCGCCAGTCACATGACACTACAGGAAGATGCCGGCTGGGACATGGAGGAGCCGCGCGCTGCAGGGAGAGATGGTAGTGTATGAACTACTGTATGCTGTGCCGCAGCATGGGGGCCCGGTACTAGGCGGGGGGTTTTGGGGATGCATACCACTGCCGGGGGCCGCCAGGGGCTGTGTCCGGCAATATGCACTGCATCCCCTTGCCGGGGATGGACAGGGGGATGCGTGCATATCAATGAGGCGGGCCCACGTGACCGCGCGGTGTCACTGCAGCCCCCTCCTGCCTCCTCCTGCCCCCAGTCAGAGCCCCCGTCCCCGTCACACTCAGCACACACATGTATATACTCGTGTATAAGCCGAGGGGGGACTTTTCAGCCCAATTTTTGGGCTGAAAAAGTCGGCTTATACACGAGTATATACGGTACTTGCTTTAATTCCCTAAATGCTTTCTTTTTTGTCACTTATTGCGCCCCTTACAACTTTATTTAGCCATAGTGGTTTCCTCCTATTTCTAGCATGCTTATTCCCATAGGGTATATAGGTCCTATTCAGGATGCTAATAAACGTCTCCCATTTGCTTTGTGTACTTTTATGTCTCAGGACATCGTCCCAGTTTATTGCACTAAGATCATCTCTCAACCGTTGGAAATTTGCCTTACTGAAGTTTAGCGTCCTTGTAGCCCCTCTACTACACATCTTATTAAAGGATATTTGAAAACTTATTATTTTGTGATCACTATTACCCAAGTGACCTCCAACCCGTATATTTGAGATGCGGTCTGGCCTGTTGGTTAATATTAGGTCCAGCAGTGCCCCCCTTCTTGTTGGGTCCTGAACCAGTTGTGAAAGGTAATTGTCTCTCAAGGTACCTTTATACGCCGCAACTATCACCGGCGATCGGTAGCAACTGAACGTGTGCATGCACGTTTTTGACATTTGATACCGAATGTCGATGCAGCATGCACACGCTGCAATTGCGTCGCCAACCTAAGGGAACGTGGTTCCCCGGAAGTTGAAACAGATCCTGCGGGAAACATCCGGTTGAATCCCGACGCCGCTTCACACGCCGCAACAACTAAGGGAATGTGGGCGTACCTGTGCAGCGGCTCGAACACATAGGCGTGCCAAACTCCGCTACACACGAGCCCAAACTACAATCATTGGCCAACGCAATAGCGTCCTGATTGGCCAGGGTGCACAGGGAGGCTGGCGAATACGTGACGCAATTGTGTTTGGCTTGTCACACGGAATAGACGCGTGTGTCATGTACAAGTGTGCTTACATCCACTTAGAAGACGTTCACGCATCACACAGGAGCAGTTTGGAGCTACACAGTCAGTGCGTTACCATACTATGTGGCTTGCTATGTGTGCGTCCATTAATGACCTGCCATGTGGCCCAGGATAATATTACATCATCAGAACAACATAATAACATTATCTTGCGCTATTGAATGGCCGCATCATTAGACTTAGGTAGTGTATTGTTGTGTAGGTGCAGATGCGTGTGGTGCTGAAGTGACAGCTCATCAAAGATCGCGCCCTGTGCAGGGACAGCCAATGGTAACACAGTAGCCCCCACCAATCATCGCTGATGGGGCGCGGTATCCAGCACGCTGTGGCGCGCCTCAGGGAAATCACTAGGCGACGCAGATTCCATCCCTGTTGCCCGTTCACACTCCAAAACCAGGGCAATTCACCTTCTGGGTTGCATCTGGTTTTAGAACAATGCTCTGAAACTGCAACCGGGATCAACTTTGAAAATCACCACTGGGTTCCACAATTACATGCCGCAACTTGGTAGTGTGAGGTAGCAACCGGGGAACCCGCTTGCATAACGACAAAACACGTGTTTATAAGTTTAACCAATGTCTACCCGTTTATTTTTTCACATATAATAACATAACCCGGGTAGCATGTTGGACACATATCACATTGATTATAAACACTTCACATAAATACATCATACATTACATAGAACATTGCACATATACATTCACAATAACCCGGGACCTGTAACCACGACTCTCTCCCCATTGGAACTCTAACACCTGCTCCCGGGGTAGCTACGGCCTCCGGCCTACTTACACATCTTACAGTACATTTATATAATAAATACATGTGTTATATTTCGACGATGACCCCTCCGGGTTCATAACAGGGATTGAGCAACCTGAGTACCGGGTATGTCATGTATCCCCAAGGGCTCCTTCCTGGACGTATCTCCGCCTACGTCCCGGTCAGAGTCCAGCTGGTTCAACCATGGTGTCCCCACTCTAGGAGCCTTTTTAACCCCTGCTTCTGACCTTCGTTACATACGCCTCAACGGGCCCTGTGGGTCACAATGGCGGTACCTGCCGCCTGGCTTTAGTCACCCAGCATGATGATATAACATTACCCCATAGTCAGGATTCCTGCCTGACCGGGCCTTACATACCATGTGTGATCCATCCTTCAAACGTCCATGGATCACATACATTTCTTCCACACGCTCACAGCCCATCATCCATGGACTGTGGCTCCTCCATGGCCCATTACAGGGACTGGCAAACCATAGTACACGGGAACCTCATCCGTTACCTACTAGGAGCCCTATTACCCCTGTGTCTGGCACCACAGGCACACCCACACCATTAGAGGCCGTGGTTGAGGGATGGGTACCCTCTGCAAGCAGCAGGGCAAGCCTCCCTCTCGTCCCACAGGGACGGAACGCCTCCAACATCATCCATACTGGCTGGGTCACTTTCTCCCCACATTATTATACAATGTTCTTACATAGGTCATCATCTTACATTCAGGGCAATTGCCTAAGCCCCTACATACATCAACGGGTCCTTTACCGACTGCCTAGTCGGACCCAATAGCGGTTATGCCCGCCTGGCATTACTCACACACAGCTCACTCCGTTACACGGGAACCGCTGTCTTACCGGGCACGGATCCGGGTCTCGCTACCTGTTTACCGGGTCCACCAAGCGTCCCCCAAGGGCTCCTTTCCCGGACGTGGTTCACCCCACGCCCGGACCAGTATCCACCGGGTTCAGCCACGGCTTCCCCACCAGGTGCTATCACAACCGCGGACCTTGGCACCAGCCTGGAGCTAGCATGCTCCCTTCATTCACACAGAGCCTCTAGACTGCTCTGCACTTGGCTGGTCTCAGCTTCCATCTGAATCTCTCAGCACGAGTCTCAGCTTCTCTCTGAATCTGAATCTGAATGAATCTCTCAATCACTCAGCTGGCTGCCTCTTATCGTGCCAGCCACTCCCACATGGACACACCCCCTTAGCTGCGGGTAATCAGCCTTTCACACAGCTCAGGTTAACTCCCTGTGTTCCGGTTGTCAGCACTCAGCCCTTACATCCTTTTCCTCATGGACTCCTTGACCTTATGAGCCACTCATTAGTAACATGAACCCTTGTGTTCACAGTTGGTTCACACAGCATTATCACAGTCAAACCGGCCAGTGTGCACAGGATCCTACCTTGATCCTGCATGTGATGCGCCCCGGCCATGAGGATCATGCCGGCGGTGCCTCACAGTAGCAATTTCAAGGCAACCGTGACGGAAATCTTGATTGCCTCTCAGTTGCTACACCGCAGTTGCGGCGTGTAAAGGTACCTTCATAGTTGTCAAAAACCTGTTACCTTTGCTAGAACTGCAGGTTTCTGTTCCCCAATGTATTTCAGGAACAATGCAGAAATGATGGTATTTAGATTATGAGCGCTATACAAGGACACTGCACTGATTAGTATTACCTTTAGGTCTTTATTGAATATTGACAAATGTTAGTCCTCGCCACAACATGTTTCAACGCTAATGTGTCTTCCTCAAGTGGATCCACTTGAGGAAGACGCATTAGCGTTGAAACATGTTGTGGCGAGGACTCACATTTGTCAATATTCAATAAAGACCTAAAGGTAATACTAATCAGTGCAGTGTCCTTGTATAGCGCTCATAATCTAAATACCACCATTTCTGCATTGTTCCTTAATTTATCCTCCCTATGGGGAGTGTGGTGGAAGAGAGCAGCTTTATACACAAGGACCTGGCTGACACAATAGACACGTGATTGATCACGGGACCCGGAGAAGTGAGCTGGAGCTGGGCGCTCAATCTGGGACCAGGAACCGGCGAGCAAAGGTCTCGGATCCCTTCCTCACCACTGAGCCTACTATCTGGTTGTGCAGAGACGGCACAACCAGACAAGGTGAGTGAGGAATTAATATAACGGAGATTCTGCCTTTAGCAAACAGTGTGGCGCAACCGAATTTTTATTTTATATCCAATGTATTTCAGGGTAGTGTAATAATGACTTCTCCCTGAGTCGCTGCTTCATCTATTTGCTTTATGAGGATATTCTCCTCCACTTCCATTATTGTTGGGGACTTATAACAAACCCCTATCAATAATTTATTATTTTTTCCCCCTCCCCTTATCTCCACCCACAGAGACTCTACATTTCCATTAGATTCACTTATATTATCACGCAGGATGGGTTTTAAGGATGATTTTACGTATAAACATACACCTCCCCCTCGCTTATTTGTGTGGTCATTTCTGAACAGACTATAGCCCTGTAAATTAACAGCCCAGTCATGGCTCTTGTCCAGCCATGTCTCCGATATCCCCACCATGTCATAATTATTTTCCAACATAATAAATTCTAATTCCTCCATTTTGTTGGTGAGGCTTCTGGCAATAGTGTACATGCACTTTATGAATCTCTCTTTACCTCTATTCCTTCCTACTATATTGACTGTTCTAACCCTACCCCCCATGCCACCCCCAATTTTATTACTTGTGCCCAGGTTACTATTTACACTATCTTCCCCTCCTGTACAATGAATGTCCTCCCCCTCAATCCCTAGTTTAAACACTCCTCCAACCTTCTAGCCATTTTCTCCCCCAGCACAGCTGCACCCTCCCCATTGGGGTGCAGCCCGTCCCTAGCATAGAACCTGTAGCCAACAGAGAAGTCGGCCCAGTTCTCCAGGAACCCAAACCCCTCCTTCCTACACCAATTCCTGAGCCACTTATTTATCTCCCTAATCTCCTCTCTGGTGTGGCACGTGGTACAGGCAGTATTTCAGAGAATACTACCTTGGAGGTCCTTGCCTTAAGCTTGCAGCCTAATTCCCTGATATCATCTTTAAGGACCTTCCACCTGCAGTTGTGGCCAAAAGTATTGACACCCCTGCAATTCTGTCAGATAATATTCAGTTTCTTCCTGAAAATGATTGCAATCACAAATTCTTTGGTATCATTATCTTCATTTAATTTGTCTTCAATGAAAAAACACAAAAAGAATTGTTCTAAAGTCAAATTGGATATAATTCCACACCAAACATAAAAAAGGGGGTGGACAAAAGTATTGGCACTGTTAGAAAAATCATGTGATGCTTTTCTAATTTGTGTAATTAACAGCACCTGTAACTTACCTGTGGCACCTAACAGGTGTTGGAAATAACTAAATCACACTTGCAGCCAGTTGACATGGATTAAAGTTGACTCAATCTCTGTCCTGTGTCCTTGTGTGTACCACATTGAGCATGGAGAAAAGAAAGAAGACCAAAGATCTCTCTGAGGACTTGAGAAACCAAATTGTGAGGAAGCATGAGCAATTTCAAGGCTACAAGTCCATCCTCAAAGACCTGAATGTTCCTGTGTCTACCGTGCGCAGTGTCATCAAGAAGTTTAAAGCCCATGGCACTGTGGCTAACCTCCCTAGATGTGGACGGAAAAGAAAAATTGACGAGAGATTTCAACGCAAGATTGTGCGGATGGTGGATAAAGAACCTCGACTAACATCCAAACAAGTTCAAGCTGCCCTGCAGTCCGAGGGTACAACAGTGTCAACCTGTACTATCCGTCGGCGTCTGAAAAGTGACTGTATGGTAGGATACCCAGGAAGAACCCACTTTTTACCCCGAGACATAAAAAAGCCAGGCTGGAGGTTGCCAAAACTTACCTGAAAAAGCCTAAAACGTTTTGGAAGAATGTTCTCTGGTCAGATGAGACAAAAGTAGAGCTTTTTGGGCAAAGGCATCAACATAGAGATTACAGGAGAAAAAAAAGAGGCATTCAAAGAAAAGAACACGGTCCCTACAGTCAAACATGGTGGAGGTTCCCTGATGTTTTGGGGTTGCTTTGCTGCCTCTGGCACTGGACTGCTTGACCGTGTGCATGGCATTATGAAGTCTGAAGACTACCAACAAATTTTGCAGCATAATGTAGGGCCCAGGTGTGAGAAAGCTCCCTCAGAGGTCATGGGTCTTCCAGCAGGACAATGACCCAAAACACACTTCAAAAAGCACTAGAAAATGGTTTGAGAGAGAGCACTGGAAACTTCTAAGGTGGCCAGCAATGAGTCCAGACCTGAATCCCATAGAACACCTGTGGAGAGATCTAAAAATGGCAGTTTGGAGAAGGCACCCTTCAAATATCAGGGCCCTGGAGCAGTTTGCCAAAGAAGAATGGTCTAAAATTCCAGCAGAGCATTGTAAGAAAATCATTGATGGTTACCGGAAGCGGTTGATCGCAGTTATTTTGGCTAACTTTTTTATTTGTGCCAATGTGTACCACGACCGCTGGGTCCTCACCAGCCCCCCCAGTAATCTGTCAACCTGATCAGCGATGTGCCGGACTTGAGCGCCAGGTAGGCAGCACACTGTTCGACGATCCCTTTCTTTGTGACAGATTGCCCTATCTGTTCCCCTAATAATTGAGTCCCCCACTACCAGCACCTGTCTGGCCTGCCGTTCTCTTATTTTCCCCCTTACTGGAACAGACACTCCTCTGGCTTTCAGAGGTCATGCCCTGCTGCAGCAGTGCTATCCCTGAACTCACACCCCCCTCATCTGCCAACTTAGCAAATTTATTGGGGTGTACCAGATCAGGGCTAGCCTCCCTGGCACTCTTCCCTCTACCCCGCCTTCTAACTGTCACCCAGCTGGCTACCTCAATGTCCTGCAGCTCCATGCTGCCATCCTCCCCCACATCTATCCCATTGAGCAGCTGTTCATTGGGCAGCAGACTCCTTTCCATATTGTCTATGGATCTCAGCGTTGCTAGTTGTTCATTTAGATCCAGTATCTGGGCTTCCAAATGCACAACATACTCACATCTCACACAGCAGTATGCACCCTCGACCGGCTGTTCAAGGTTTGCATACATCACTAGATGGTGGCCCGATTCTAACGCATCGGGTATTCTAGAATACCTTGTAAACAGGAGTGAACTGCGTCACACTATGACTGACAGCCTTGTAGACAGGAGTGAAGGACGTCACACTGATGGACATACCTTGTAGACAGGAGTGAAGGACGTCACACTGACGGACATACCTTGTAGACAGGAGTGAAGGACGTCACACTGACTGACAGCCTGATAGACAGGAGTGAACTTCGTCACACTATGAATGACAGCCTTGTAGACAGGAGTGAAGGACATAACACTGTACCTCCCGGCTGCTCGCCACGGTAGTACCCCGACCGCCATATAGGAACACCCACGGTATGGGTATTCCTATATGGCGGCATTGAAATTTCGCGGCAAACACGTGCCGCATCTCTGACTGGTCTTCGCGGCTGGCGGCGACCAATCAGAGACGCGGCATTCAAACTGCACGCCAAGTCTCTGATTGGTCGCCACGGCTGGTGGCGACCAATCAGAGATACGGCACGTGTTTGCAGCGAAATTTGAATGCCGCCATATAGGAATACCCATACCGTGGGTGTTCCAATATGGCGGTCAGGGTACTACCTTGGCGAGCAGCTGGGAGATGACCAGCTAACGCCGCTCATCTCTCGGCTGGCTCACCGCAGACCTCACAGCCCTAGTAGATAAGCCGCGGCTGCTGATCTCCCGACGATATCCGTGGGTCATGTACTGCATCCTGAGGTCCGCGGTCATCTCCCGGCTGGCTCGCACGCGCTGCGGTCATCGTCGGGACATCAGCGGCTAACGCAGCTAATCTCCCGATGATGGCCGTGGCCGGACGAGTATATCCCAGCGATAGCAGTGCCAATGCACCGCTATCGTTGGGTTTCAGCTTGGCACGAATTTTGAATGTGTGCAGCTGTTTTGCATACACCTCGCTCAATTTTCAAATTAAGGTTGGTCTTGCACATTTATGTTTTGCAGTATGTATTCAGACTACTGTTCTCCTGGTCATTTTACTTATATAAGGTTCCTGAATACGTGACTTGTCTGTGTATTATGATGGGAGTACCAAATGCGAAACACAGATGTGTAAATCCAGCCTAAAGGAGCCTCAGCACTATTTCCGTCTTCTGCCACCTAATTTGGAATCACAACACAATGTCATTTCCTCAAGTATGGTATACTGTACTAATCATAGATCAATGATGTCAACAATGCACCTTGAGCATTCTTACTTCTTACCAAAATGGGTGACTGCAGCCAAAAGCTGATTCCTAATAGTTTCTTATATAATAAATCAGTCCCTAGCCATCAATGACACTTGCAAAGGTGAAGCAAAACAAAAAGCGAAAATCACTTAGTATAAATTGTACAATTCATATTAAAACTCGTGTGATACTGCAAACCACAGTAACTGGAAACATGGGACAGTACTATACATGAAGTAGACTTGTGGCTTGTAGTGTTAATTTGCTGAAAGGACTACAATAGTTCCTGTACACATGTATATTCATTGACCGAATTGTAACATTTTGCTCTCCATCTTGGTATTTTACTTTCTTTGCTGTATTGAATAGTGTAGCATCCCGAAGTGTATCATACAGTATGCTCAGTTTTATAATAGAAACCCATGGGTGATACTGTAGATGCTACTATTTTCCATCCATCAAGGTTACTCTACATGTCAGGAAATAGTCTCAAGATGAACCTCTGAAAGATGTCGTAAATACTCTGTGGAAAAAGTGGCGTACAGATAACATGTTAATGAAAAATAGAATGGGCAGTTTAACTTTTGTGTCAATATCACAGTCCCCAAGGACAGCAAGCTCCAAAGGTTGTTCTAACACTGGGTGATGCCACGCGAGCTGTCAGGAAGCATGGCACCTTACATGGCGTTATGCGTCGTCCTCTCACTTTACATTCAGATGAGTGAGCCTTGTGGTATTTCAACACATATAGAGATAGGTAAGTAGGGCTTGGTATTGGTTTATATTATAGAATTGCAGAATTGTGTTAAATTAGTGTAGGTCTCTAATTCAGTACAGAAAATTCAGAGCTATATACAAGTTTTTTAATGTATAAAAAGAAAGTTATTATTCTGCTCATCTTATTTTTGATTGATGTGAAATTCCTTAAACTATATAATAAATTAGTATATACGGTAATATATAATTGTGATTTGTACACCCCAAAAACACACTCATTTTATGGAAAGTACTGTATATTTTTCCAGAAAATCTCCTGATAAGTTAAGAATTTGTCTTCCTGAGTTGGGTTGTGGTTATCTAGATTCTTACGTTAACTAAAGGAGGGTCTGTCTAGAAGGTCACAATCTAGAAGACTTATGGTGGGTTTACACACACCAATCATTGTATCCAATATCTGAACAGATCTCTGGTTGCAGTGAAATCATGGACACATAGTTCCATTTTGTGGCTGTGTACAACATGGAGCAATCTGTCCATGATTTCACTGCAACCAGAGATTGGTTCAGATATTGGATACAATGATTGGTGTGTGTAAACCCACCATTAGAGAAAAGGGCAAGGACGTTTTACAGCAGAGGCTATATAATGACTTGAAAGGATGATCACTGTGTGCACACCTGTCATGGTTGTGTGCGATCAGAGAAGTGCTATGACTATGTTAAGAAACCGTCACATTGGAAAAAAAAGAAAGGAAAAGCTTGTAAGAATTGTTATCTAGCGATCAGAACTTTTCCTTATTATTTGTACAAACAAAAAGGCAACGATTCATTATTTGCATTTCTTAAGCCACTTTCCTTTTTTGCCTTGTGGCATGAATTGCTGTTTTTGGCACCAAATTCTTCAAAATGGTGTTTCCAATTCATGAACTTGGTATGAACTAAAAAAAAAATTGCTTTTTTCTGTCTTGAACTATTTTTGCAACTTCTTAGCACAAAAAGGGGCACGTTTCGGACAATGGCGCAAGAACTGTGCAAAAATACTACCACACTCTAAAAGTTACCAATGTATGACTGAACGGGAATTACGGTATGTCAAATTATCTAGAATTGATAAACTCTGCCCACAAAGAGGAAAAAACAAACAGGCAAGCACATAGAAAGACTGAAAAACAGGTGCAAATAGAATAATAATAATATTTATTCATTTATATAGCGCTATTAAATCCATAGCGCTTTACATACATTTACAACACACCCCAATAATGAATTGGGAACAAACAAAAAAAGGTGCAAAACACACAAAATTAGCCAAAAACAGGCTCAAGTGCAATAATGAATAAGGGCCAGAGATTATATAGTAGGTTTTACAAAAGGACGTGAGACTATATTTGTTGTAACATGAATTTGCTCTGTCTCCACTCACTTCTACGAACACAAAAATGCATTTAATTGAGACGATAGATTTGTTATGATTTCACTTCAGTTTGTCCCAGCCTAACTAGAGCTGGGCTAAGACGGGGGTGTGATGCCACAGATTCATGATGAGCTATGGTATTTCTTACGCCAGAAATCTTACTCCACTCAGTGACTGGAGTGAGCTTTGAAAGTGCATGCTAGTCATCAGACATTCCTGATTTATTGAGAGGCTTTCAACTCTAAGGCTAGGGTCAGATTAACGTTTTTAAACATGCCCCAGGGGGTCGCGCTAAAAACTTAGACTTTGGCAGGATTAATACGGTGCTAGTGCCATGCTAGCGCCGCGTTAACACTGCCAATGTTATCCTATGGAGAGGCGGGCCTTATCGTGGCTCCAACGCCGCCATCTGAGTGAAATCTTGCGTTATTTGCTAACATGAGAAAAGACACTTCTGAAAGCGTCTTTGATCGCGTTAGGAAATAACGTGAGATTTCCATAAGATGCTGGCGTTGGAGCCGTGTTAGGGAAAGCGTCTCCATGGAGATGCATTGGCAGCGCTGATGTCGCGTTACCATGGCGGTAACAAGGCGTTAGGGCTCCCAAAACCTATGTTTTTCGTGCAACTCCCTGGGGTGCGGCTAAAAACGTTAATCTGACCCTAGCCTTAGGGTATGTGCTCACAGTCCGGAGCCACTGCGCCTTGGACGCAGTGGCTCCATACCTGAGGGAACCCACGGGTGGCCGCAGAGAGACTGCAGCTGCCCTGTACTCACCATCTGCAGTGGGTGCAGGGTGGCTTCACACTGCGTGCACCCAATGGCAACCGCTTCCGACTTTGCACTGTCCGCAGTATGAAATGAACATACTGCAATGGTGTGGAATGCCGGCAACCTGCACCGCAGGTGAAAACATGCTGCAGTTCGGGACCAGCATAGTGAGAATGGGATTTCTATGAATCCCATCCACTATGCTGCTACTGTACTATGCAGCGTTTTGGATGCAGCGTATTGCCGCTGTTTCCAAAACACTGCATTTTTTTATTGTGAGTATGCACCCTTAATGAGTCAGGAGCATCTGACTCCTACATGCCCCCAAATCAAGACTGGCAAAAAAATTGACAGTCTTGATGAATCCAGTCCATCGTCTTTTGAAACTATCTGTTTAATAAAATGTAAAAATGTATTTTGTTTTCAGCTCACAGAGGTCTGGAGTATTTTAATGAAGAATATGGAAAAGTAAATTACCGAGAGGTACAGTTACAACCTTACTTAAAAATATTTGGAATGTTGGACCACAATAATTTGTTGTCTACTCAGTCTCCTGTAAGAAATATTAGAAGAAGTAGGACACATTTGTCTAGTTGACCGAAATGTTCAGAGTATACACTGATATATCACTAGCATAGATAGATATCGGCACTACTGATGAGCAAGTAGTGCTGAATACTTTGAACTCAGTATTTGTATCTGAGTGAATTGCCCATTGACTTGTATCTGATTCGTTACTTGTTACACATTCAAAGTATTCGGTTAGAGCTATACGAACCTGAGGATCTTACTACTTGATCATTACTATTCAGCACACATGATACATTGTGGACCGGTAGCTTAGGACCCAGTAAAATGGACACACCTCAATGTGGCTACTGTGTGGCCATGAATATAGCCATATTTATAAGCTAAGTGGTCCAATTTTTCATATTTTCTTGGCTATAACGTTGTTCTTAAAATCTAAATATTATGGACTGGGGCCGCAATATTTTTTTATAGTGATAAATCATTAAAGAAGAGACGGCACTCACCCGGTTTGAGATCGGTGATTTATTCAGGGAACAACAACATTCCGTGCAGGGAGGGAGAGGAGAGCAGCTGACGACGGCACCGTTAAGCGCTTAAGCGCTTCTACGAAACGGTGCCGTCGTCAGCTGCTCTCCTCTCCCTCCCTGCACGGAATGTTGTTGTTCCCTGAATAAATCACCGATCTCAAACCGGGTGAGTGCCGTCTCTTCTTTAATGATTTATTACTGGACTGTTGTGCTTGGGACAGGCACCTCCCGTTGCCACCTGTTCGCTCCATTATCCGCCCGGCAAGCCGTCGGCTTTGGTGCCCCGATTTCCTCCTGTTATTTCTAGATTTTTTTATAGTGATTTATTATGCTGAATAAAAATCCAACTATGACTCTAAAGCACCACTCCAGCGTTGTTTTTTTATTGCACTGCTGGAGTCATGCTTTAAATCTATGATGCCTGACTCCTGTCTCATACTCCTTCACCTTCTATCACCACCAGTCACTCTCCGGAGATTTGTGACCAGTTTGACGGAGCATGCTGGAGGTAACAAATCAATACAACTCTGTGAGAGCCTAGTTCTTGTCCTCATAGTGTTCTATTTAGTGATAGTGATATAATTTCTGACTTCCGACAAGCCTCTCGGCTGGCGAGCCACTGACCGGAGCTCAGACGCAGCGACCTGCGGCACAGAGGTCCGCGGCGATCCAGCCGGAAGATGACCGCACAGAACCAGGAAATGGAGGAGCTCTGCAGCATCATCTCTGCCCGATCACAACAGGAGATCAGCGCTGGAGGACGGAAGAATACAGCAGCATGGGGGCCATTTCAAACACAGGGGGCATGTGCCATACATAGGGCCACAATAATACCAAAGAATTTGTGATTGCAATCATTTTCAGGAAGAAACTGAGTATTTTCTGACAGAATTGCAGGGGTGTCAATACTTTTGGTCAACACTGTACCAATTAAAGGGAACCAACCACCTAAAAATACCTATCTAACTTATAAATATCTGTCCCTGGAGCCTAAAATTACTTTTCTAACCATCCCTTACTGACTAAATCTACCTAACTAGATGCACAGTAAATCACTTTTTATACTTAACCAAATCCTTATCTGATGGGCGTTCCTCCAGGGTCTTTGAGCCTCGCTGCTGTCTATCTTCTTTCCAGGGCGGCATCTTCTTCCAGGAGGACTCAAATTACCTGCCCATCGCGTCCTCGCAATGAGCGGGTCACGTGCTGCAGGCCTCGCGTCACTTCCGCCCGCCGTGTTGCTGGGTCTATGATGCGCCCAGACCGGCTTCAGCATGTCATCTGGACATGCTCTGAAGCCGGCCTGGGTGTACCAGTGACGCGGTGAGCGGAAGTGACGCAGGGCCTGCAACACGTGACCCGCTCATTGCGAGGACGCGATGGACGGGTAATTTAAATCCTCCTGGAAGAAGATGCCGCCCTGGAAAGAAGATGGACAGCAGCGAGGTGGGTGCAAGCGCGGCGAGGAGACCCGCCTATCGGTCAAAGACCCTGGAGGAACACCCATCAGTCAAGGATTTGGTAAGTATAAAAAGTGATTTATTGTGCATCTAGTTAGGTAGATTTAGTCGGAAAGGGATTGTTAGAATAGTAATTTTAGGCTCCAGGGTCAGATATTTATAGGTTAGATAGGTATTTTTAGGTGGTTGGTTCCCTTTAAGCAAATCAGGTGATGTGCATCTCTGTAATGAGGAAGGGTGTGGTGTAATTATATCAACACCCTATAAAAGGTGTGCTTAATTATTAGGCAAATGACTTTCCTTGGGCAAAATGGGTCAGAAGAGAGATTTGACGGGCTCTGAAAAGTCCAAAATTGTGAGATGTCTTGCAGAGGGATGCAGCAGTCTTGAAATTGCCAAACAGCCAACAGGGTCGCAAGAAGCGTGTTAAAAAGGCGCAAAATAACTGCCCATGAATTGAGTAAAATCAAGCGTGAAGCTGCCAAGATGCCATTTGCCACCAGTTTTGCTATATTTCAGTGCTGTAACGTTACTGGAGTATCAAAAAGCACAAGGTGTGCTATACTCAGGGACATGGCCAAGGTAAGGAAGGCTGAAAAACGACCACCTTTCAACAAGAAACATAACATAAAATGTCAAGACTGGGCCAAGAAATATCTTAAGACTGATTTTTCAAAGGTTTTATGGACTGATGAAATGAGAGTGACTCTTGATGGGCCAGATGGATGCGCCAGAGGCTGGATCAGTAAAGGGCAGAGAGCTCCACTCCGACTCAGATGCCAGCAAGGTGGCGGTAGGGTACTGGTATGGGCTGGTATCATCAAAGATGAACTTGTGGGACCGTTTCGGGTTGAGGATGGAGTGAAGCTCAACTCCCAGACCTACTGCCAGTTTCTGGAAGACAACGTCGTCAAGCAGTGGTACAGGAAGAAGTCGGTATCGTTCAAGAAAAACCTGATTTTCATGCAGGACAATGCTCCATCACATGCATCCAACTACTTCACAGTGTGGCTGGCCAGTAAAGGTCTAAAGGAAGAATAATGAAATGGCCACCTTGTTCACCTGATCTGAGCCCCATAGAGAACCTGTGGTCCCTCATAAAATGTGAGATCTACAGGGAGGGAAGACAATACACCTCTCAGAACAGTGTCTGGGAGGATGTGGTGGCTGCTTGCACTCAATGTTGATCGTAAACAGATCAAGAAACTGACAGAATCTATGAATGGAAGGTTGTTGAGTGATCATCATTATTAAGAAAGGTGGCTATATTGGTCACTAATTTTTTGGGGTTTTGTTTTTACATGTCAGAAATTTTTTTTTCTAAATTTTGTGCAGTTATATTAGTTTACCTGGTGAAAATAAACAAGTGAGATGGGAATATATTTGGTTTTTATTAAGTTGCCTAATAATTCTGCACAGTACCCTGCACAAACAGATATCCTCCTAAGATAGGCAAATCTAAAAAAAAAACCACTCCAACTTCCAAAAATATTAAGCTTTGATATTTATGAGTCTTTTGGGTTGACTGAGAACATAGTTGTTGATCAATAATAAAAAGAATCCTCTAAAATACAACTTGCCTAATAATTCTGCACGCAGTATATGTCTGATATTATACACATGACCCACCAAATAAGTACTTAAATGGGATGAACCACTGCTAGGGCATATCACAGTATAAGGCTTTTAGCTACCATAGATGAGGTTTTCCATTTGTTCAATTGATGTGCTTTTCCCTGATGGTGTGTGAAAAAAAGTATTGGTCGTTCTGTTTGGACTGAGTCACCAGAGGACCAGAGAATCCTCTGGTGAGCCTTGGCCTTTACTTTAGGGGCGTCTATAGCTGCAGACCTTTTAACCACTAAGGGACTCCTGAATCTTGAGAAATCCAGTGCCAAACACCATTGCATTGTCTGTTTGGTGTCTGATTTGCTATGGTGTTGTAATGAGGTGTACAATTCAGATTGTATTATTGAAATTGACACTGAAATGAACTGTGCACAGTCCGCACTTGTCCACCAGGGGGCATCAGTGGACTGTACAATCACAGAGGGTGGAAAGTCCCCACCATCTCTGTTGTTTACCCAGGAAGTGAAAGCAGAAAAACAGTGCAGATCCAGAGAGCGCAGCCAGGACAGACATAGGGCTTTTTTGCAGCCAGATTCTTGGGAAGAAATACCCTGTGAAGATCGTTGCTGCAACCCCCGGTCTGCAGGACCTTGTCTTACCGAGGGTCCCACTCAAATTCAGGACATTGCCTCCGGAATTCAGGACATTGCCACTGGATTACATGTGCAGGGGCTGTGACTGACATAAGGGAGCCATCTGTGGTACTGTGATCTCCCTTCTGCTCATCGGTTTGCCCCGAGACTGAGAGAGACTTCTGTGCTGCTGTGGGCTCCCGTCTGCTGCTCGGTGTGCCCTGAGACTGGGAGAGACTAACAAAGAAAGATTCTGTTACCTGCGGAAGGAGACCACAGAAGAAGACTGAGGAGTTTCCCCCTTCAGCGCTGCACCGGGACCCGTCATCGTGAGATCCCCAGGCCTGCTACGTGGGAGCGACACCTTCTTCTGTGATAGACTGGTACGTGATTTTAGGGAAAGTTAGGGAAAGATATCTCCATTGTTGTGTTTTTTTTCTTTGCTAGCTGCGTACCCGGAAGAAGTGAAGATCCAGAGACCCCACCATATACATGTGTGCAGCTAGATCAGTTGACTGTGTTATAGACATGTTTTACAGTAAAGAAATGTTACTACCGGTTAAATCTGAGTATGGGGATTCTGTTGAGAAAGATCATACACACACACCCGCGGCCTTACCACCGGTCGCTACATCGTCTATGTCCTAAGGATGCAGATTCTGTTGAATATAATGGTTGATTGAATGGTTGTATATTATGTTGGAGAAGTGGGATGAGGGCTCCCTCCGTCCTTTGCTATTCAGCATGTGTGCCTGATACAGGATGCTGCAGGTGCAATGATGTTACTAGATTGTGCTTACTTTGTCGAGTCTCATGACACATGCTGCAGAAACTGGAGCATCACGCCGGTGGGATGTAATCACACATTTTTATTTAATTATTTTATCAGTCAGTACCTGTGGAGGCCCCATACTCTATGTAAGTGAACTGTGGGGCTCACATACTATATTTAGAGGAGTTATTGGACCCCATAATTGTATACAATGTGCTGTGGGGGCTGTTATACTATATATGGAGAGCTGTAGAGCCGTCATACTGCATGTAAGAAGCGGTGGGGACCATCATACTGTATATATTGAATCTGTGGGATTATCATTCTGCATTCATTAAAGCTGTGGGGGGCTATCATCATTTGCATAGGGAGCTGTGGGGGCCATCATACCATATACTGTATAGGGAGCTGTGGAGTCAACCATACTCCATATTGGTTGCTGTTGGGCCATCATACTTTATCTTAGGAGCAGTTTGAATATCATACAGTTTATTGGAAGCTATGGGGAATATCCAACTGTATATAGAGGGACTGTTGAGACATCATACTGTATACAGAGAACTGTAGGCATCATCATACTAATATTTAGAGTGCTGTGGGCAACAGCATGATACATAAGTCGCCACCAGGCCCAGGGGAAAAGAGGGAGCACCATCGCTTATTTCAGCTACATGTGTTTCCTTAGACACACATTCAGCTGAAATGCATTGCTGTGCAGGTACCCGCCAGGACCCTGCACAGCAATATAAGTTGGCAGCCAATCAGAGGCCAGCAGCTGACATCAGCATTCCTGTGACTGAGGGTGCATAGCAGTGATGTCATACACTGCCCATCCCTTACATGCCGAAGTTAGTTGCTGGCTTCAGAAGTGGACACTGTGTGCTGGAGGAGCAGAGGGAAGGTGAGTAGAATCATTATTTTTTATGTGTTTAAAAATAGCAGCAGAATGGGAGACATGTACACCAGGATGCGGACATATTTTCTAGGATAGGGAACATATATACTAGGATCGGCCCAGGATGGGGGACATTAATACCAAGATGGGCCCAGGTTTTGGGATATATGTATCAGGATGGGAAACATATACACTAGGATGGGACTGTCATAGAGGATATATTTCCTAGGATGGGTGACATATATACCATGATGGGGGACATATATGCCAGGGTGTTCCCAGGATGGGGAACACATACACTAGGATTTTCACAGGATGGAGAACATATACACCAGAATAGGCCCAGGATAGAGAACATATATACCAGGATCAGGTACATATACACCAGGATGGGCCCAGAATGGGAGACGTATATACCAGGATTGGCCTGGGATGAGGAACATATATAACAGGATGGTAGACATATATACCAGGATGGGCCCAGGATGAGGGACATATATACGAGGATGGGGGAGATATATACCAAAATATGACACATATATGCCAGGATGGGCCACATATATACCAGGATTGGCTCAGGATGTATATGAGGATGGGGAACACACATACCATGATAGGCCACATATATATCAAGATGGGCAACATATATACCAGGATGTGCCCGGGATGAGGAACATATATACCAGAATGGGGGACATTAGTGCAGGTTGGGGAGTAACTCATCTGTCCCTATAGGATTTAGAATGCTTGAAGGGCCCATGCATTTAACTTATACTATATGCAGGAGGTGGGGGGGTACCAGGGTCTATCAAACTGTAGAAACACCACTGGCTCTGGTATCTACAATACTGCATATAGGGAGCTGTTGGGCCATAACACTGTATATAGGGAGCTATTGGGATATCACACTATCTATAGAGAGCTGTGAAAGCCATCTTATTGTTTATGAGGGCACTTTTCACAAAGTACGATTGCCTCACAGCCACCAAAAAAGTATGATCCTACACACAGAATGATGATCTCCAAGCAGTATTGTCCTCTACATCTCCCCAGACACAGATTGATGATTCTTACAGTATGATTCCCAACAGCTGCCCCAACACGGTATGATAGCTCACAGTATGATGGTTCACATAGTCCCCCACAGAGAATGGTCCATCAAACACAGAATGATCACACCCACAGCCCCACAACACAGCCTTTGCTCTGCAGACTGAGGCTCACAACAGACACTATCTAGTGATGTCATTGTGAATATTGTGCTGAGAAACACAGTCAATAGTTTCATCTTCCACCATTATATTCACTGGTATCTGCATCCTGAAGATACTGATACTGTTGAAAGTGAGACGTTGGACAGAGGTAACGAGGGCGGTTGAGGTGTGCTGCTCATCGGCCACTATTTCCAGTTCATTTGCAGTTCTGGTCCACAGGCTTTATAGGAACAGCTAATGGGCTGAATATGGCTTGTGGACCGTAGTTTGCCCACGTCTGCTCAACAGCAAATATTGTACTCCATCTTAATTGAGGTTGAGGAGTGAAGTGGCGCTGTAATAAATGCCCCCCCACACCTTTCGGGTGAGGCTGTCGTCTTAATTGTCTGCTGCCAAATTGGATGCTTTGTCTGGGTGCGTGCACGTCATCACCGTATAAAGAATCCACGCTGACACGATTTGTCTCATGTAGAGCTTAATGACAAAGACCTTTTATTAAAGGAGCAGCTAGCAGTTTTATTACTTATCCTTAAAGGGATGAGCAAAGGGGTGTTACTAGATGTTGCGTCATTTTATGCTGAATATACATTTTATTCTGGAAAACATTTAATTATATTTTCTGCGTGTTAGTTAGTTAGTTTAACTAGCCTTGAAGTGAACATTTAGTCCGAAGACATTCTGATAAGACTTTCAGTACGGCTACCTCTAAATCAAAACATTTCTATAAAAACTGAGACAGAGAAAATTCTAGAGGAAAGTGCAAGGATTCACATAACCATGTTTTTGGAAGGGTTCTGAATGGCTTCAATTATTCAAATAAATTATTAACTATTTATTTGCCATAACAGCGCATGATTCAGGGAATACACAGTGTGTTTCATGGATTGTAAAGAATATTTATAAGGATGCAAGATGTTTTATATCCTACACTGAACTACAATGTTTGCATTTGTATATCCTATATTGTGTTCTTGTTTGGTAATATTAATACGTATAAAAACATATCAGGTAACTACAGGTAATTCTTCCCTCTTAAATTATATTTTTAGATTGAATTTAAGAATGAATTCTATTTTCATATTAGCAATGTTATACCAGTTATTGCAGAAACATTTGGATGCTTTCCAAGCTGGAAGTGTTTATCCTGACGCCTTTTATCAGGATCTGTGCAGGCAAGGTGAGTATATGAAATGTATCTGAATACTGGTGGATGGATTATACCATGACATTTTAGGTAGGTTACAATCTTTACACCTATTAAATTTATTGATAAACTAAGATATGCCAGCATATGACCAGGAGTGGGCAATTTATTTTCCTGAGGGGCCACATGAGAGACCGTGACTGGTGTAGAGGGCCACACGAATAGGTGACAATTGTGGTGGACAAGATAAAAACTCTATGTATGTATATCTCTCACTAATCAATTGACCAAAGGGTAAAAATGCAATGTGATGAGTTAGGTAAAATGAGATATACAGCACACACTACTACTATATATACACATAGAACCTCAATAGTTAAAGAGGACCTGTCACACCCCTGCTGCATGGCAATCTAAATGCATCACTGAATGCAGCATGTCTGATGCATTCAGGGAAGGGGTTCCCCATGTGTCTGTGTGCTGTGTACCCCGAGATATAGCCTCAGTAAAACTCACTGTTAGAAGCCATAAGGGCATTCCCTGATGCAGGAGCCAGCTCGATTGACAGGGGACCATTCCCTCCCCCTCTGCCTCTCTGTGCTGTTTCTGCTGTGCTAGCTCTGCCCTCCTCTTCTCTGTCACTCATCCTGCCTCACACAGCATGCAAATAATTTGTCCTGACTTCAGCTCCAGATTCCTGCCCTTCTGTCTGAACATAAACAGCACAGCAGGAGTCGGCACAGACAGGCAGAGGGAGAGGGAATGGCCCCCATCAATCGAGCTGGCTCCTGCACCAGGGATTGCCCTCATGGCTTCTAACAGTCAGTTTTACTAAGGCTATATCTCGTGGTACACAGCACACAGACACATGGGGGCCCCTTCCCTGAATGCAGCAGACATGCTGCATTCAGTCCTGCATTTAGATTGCCATGCAGCAGGGGGATGACAAGTCCTCTTGTTATCATATATCAAAGGATTAATGCATATGTTAACGCTGGTAAAAGTCTCCTTATAAATGTGTATATATATATATATATAAGTATAACCATGGCACGGAAAAAAAGTTGGAAACAAAGATTGATGCAAAAATTGATCCGTTTTTATTGGTATCCACCTGACAATTGTTTCTGTGTCTATGAGACTTTCATCAGGGATAAGGATCTATATAAATCAGTGTAAACACATACAAAATGATCATGAGAAAATATAATAAACAAGGGGAAGTCCATATATACCATACATTGAGATAAATATTAACAAGAAATACCAGTTAGTCAAATGACAGAAAAACGGAACAGCATTTGTCAAAATATTAGCTAGAGGAATAGACTGTGCTCACCAGTAGTTTTGGTGCACAAGGGAAGAGTAAGTAAATATAATAAGTATAAGTATGGCACACAAAAAAAGTTGGAGACAAAGGTTGATCCGTTTTTATTGGTATCACCCGACAATTATTTCTGTCTGTATGACACTTTCATCTATATAAATCATAGTGTAAACAAATACAAAATGTAAACGTGTTTTGCATAATTATGTGTTTAAACATATACCACTCTCCCTTTCAATATGTACAGTTGTGGCCAAAAGTATTGACACCCCTGCAATTCTGTCAGATAATACTCAGTTTCTTCCTGAAAATGATTGCAATCACAAATTCTTTGGTATTATTATCTTCATTTAATTTGTCTTCAATTAAAAAACACAAAAAGAATTGTCCTAAAGCCAAATTTTATCTAATTCCACACTAAACATAAAAAAGGGGGTGGACAAAAGTATTGGCACTGTTAGAAAAATCATGTGATGCTTCTCTAATTTGTGTAATTAACAGCACCTGTAACTTACCTGTGGTACCTAACAGGTGTTGGTAACAACTAAATCACACTTGCAGCCAGTTGACATGGGTTAAAGTTGACTCAACCTCTGTCCTGTGTCCTTGTGTGTAGCACATTGAGCATTGAGAAAAGAAAGAAGACGAAAGAACTGTCTGAGGACTTGAGAAACCAAATTGTGAGGAAGCATGAGCAATCTCAAGGCTACAAGTCCATCTCCAAAGACCTGAATGTTCCTGTGTCTAAAGTGTGCAGTGCCATCAAGAAGTTTAAAGCCCATGGCACAGTGGCTAACCTCCCTAGATGTGGACGGAAAAGAAAAATTGACGAGAGATTTCAACGCAAGATTGTGCGGATGGTGGATAAAGAACCTCGACTAACATCCAAACAAGTTCAAGCTGCCCTGCAGTCTGAGGGTACAATAGTGTCAACCCGTACTATCCGTCGGCGTCTGAATGAAAAGGGACTGTATGGTAGGATACCCAGGAAGACCCCACTTCTTACCCCGAGACATAAAAAGCCAGGCTGGAGTTTGCCAAAACTTACCTGAGAAAGCCTAAAACGTTTTGGAAGAATGTTCTCTGGTCAGATGAGACAAAAGTAGAGCTTTTTGGGCAAAGGCATCAACATAGAGTTTACAGGAGAAAAAAAGAGGCATTCAAAGAAAAGAACACGGTCCCTACAATCAAAAATGGTGGAGGCTCCCTGATGTTTTGGGATTGCTTTGCTGCCTCTGGCACTGGACTGCTTGACCATGTGCATGGCATTATGAAGTCTGAAGACTACCAACAAATTAGTAAATGGTTTGAGAGAAAGCACTGGAGACTTCTATGGTGGCCAGCAATGAGTCCAGACCTGAATCCCATAGAACACCTGTGGAGAGATCTAAAAATGGCAGTTTGGAGAAGGCAACCTTCAAATATCAGGGACCTGGAGCAGTTTGCCAATGGTCTAAAATTCCAGCAGAGCATTATAAGAAACTCATTAATGGTTACCGGAAGCGGTTGATTGCAGTTATTTTGGCTAAGGGTTGTGCAACCAAGTATTAGGCTGAGGGTGCCAATACTTTTGTCTGGCCCATTTTTGGAGTTTTGTGTGAAATGATCAATGTTTTGCTTTTTGCTTCATTGTCTTTTGCTTTTTTTTCATTTAAGACAAATTAAATGAAGATAATAATACCAAATAAATTGTGATTGCAATCATTTTTAGGAAGAAACTGAGTATTATCTGGCAGAATTGCAGGGTTGTCAATACTTTTGTCCACAACTGTATAAGCATAGGATATACACTCATATAGGTAAAGACTAAATAAACTACTGTGGAAAATAAGTAAAAACATATAATGACCTAAATATAGGTGGTATATGAAGCACTCTCATAATGGTGGACGCTGTATTATGAAACAAATTATAATAAACTGCCTTATAGGGGTTATCCGGTCTAAAATGATAATTCTGCAGTCACTCTATGTGACTGCAGATTTAGCAATGCTCCCAGCACATGTACTGTGCATTGCACGGATTTGCTGGTTTCTAAGCCGGGAACGGACCGCAATTATGCAGTATGTATGCTTCCAGCAACACAACTAGTGGACGCGGCCTCACTCAATACAGGTACATGGAACAGACATGTCCAACTAGTTTGTGTAGCCATCTAGTGGGCGCAGCCTTGCTACATACACTCCCATACACCCCCATATTTTGGAACTCTCTGCCCCAACACATCAGACATTCTCCTACCCTGGGAACCTTCAAAAGAAACCTAAAGACCCTCCTCTTCCGCCAAGCCTACAACCTCCTATGAGACCCGGTCCACGGCACCGACTCACGACTGGCACCTCCCCGTCCTACTGTATCCCCACCCGCCCCTCGTAGATTGTGAGCCCTCGCGGACAGGATCTTCTCCCCTCTTGTATCTGTATGACCAAATTGTCCACATTTATTGTACTTGTCCTTGTCTGCCCTTTTAGCATGTAAAGCGCCATGAAATTTAATGGCGCTATATAAATAAATAACAATAATAGTACACTTTATAGAGCGAGGCCGCGCCCACTAGTCGGGTTGTTGCCATACAGCATAATTGAGTTTGGACCCGTAGAGGCGCAAAGTCGCACAAAACGGTGCCATCGTCCGGTCAGCAACCCCCTCCCTGCACCATGTATCACCGCTAACTCAAATAAAGTGACACCAGCAAAAGTACCCGGTGAGTGCCGTCTTTTGTACTTATTATATGGTCTTGTTGGCGCTATGGACTGAGCAACCTGGAGTGTGCACGCTCACCGCCCAGCTTAATCAAGCTGTTTCACCGGACACCGATGCCTCATTCCTACTGTTTGAAAGAATACCGCATAATTGCAGTCTGTGCCCAGCTTGGAAACAGCAAATCTTTGCAGCGCACAGTGCAGGCGCTGGGAGAATTGATAAATATGCAGTCACATAGGGTGAATGCAAAATTCAGGAATTATTGAAAAATGTTTAACTTTTTCATATTTTAATATACAAGCTAACAATGAGTTTTAGACAGGACTAAGCACCCTAGCGTTATTCACTCACTGGTACAAAATATAAAAATCATACCTGCATCATAGGGATTGAATGCATTTTGTACTATCACATAAGATAAAAGGTATTTAATAAATGTTGATCTCTGTGGCATCTTTAGGGAAATATCATGATGTGTCAGAAGACTCTCATTGGACACCATTTTTGGAGACAAGTGTTAATTACATAAGGAGAACATATCCACTACCGTGGAATGAGGTATTTACTTAACTCTAATATTGTTCTTAACATGTCAGCTGAAGTTTCCTCAAGTATCATTATATCATGGCGTCATACAGCAGATGAAATATGTGTTGAATATGTCACCAATTTTCTAAGTAAATATATTTGTAAATTTGTTATTGACATGAATATCTCGCCAGATGTTAGTAACAACCCATACAATCCACACAGGCAAAGAAATCAAACTATAGATGTCCATAGATTAAGTTATGTGTAATCATGAGAAATGAGAGAGGAAAAAAGTATTGTATATATGAAGAAAGAGAGGTGCAAAAATGATCGGAAAGTCATGATACCAGCTGAAATCTATCAGTAATCAGAAATCAATCCAGCCACCAGATGAAAATTATTATCAGTTGTTTCAACTTATGGCCTATAAAAAGATGTCTCTTTACTAAACATGAGCAAGTACTAAAATGTTCGGGTGCTCGATGCTCTGGCCGAACATCCCAAGATACTCGTGTACTCGGCCAGAGCACCGAGCCCAATATAAGTCAATTAGTGACAGGCTCCACCCACAGACTTCCGGTTATAAAACGAGTGTTTCTGGGAAAGGGCGGGAGGGTGGGCTTTTTCAAATCACCGCAGCATACAACACCTTGCTGTGCCCCCCAGAGGGATCCTAACAATCAATCTGCTCTCTGTGTGGTGCCAGTTCACTGTGTGCACTGAAGGGAGCTGTATATTTGTGTCAGATCGATAATTATTAGCGAGGAGTCCGAGCATCTCGGTGGTACTCTGTGCTCGCCGGGCATCACGAGTACAAGGATACCCGTGCAAATAACGAGTAGCGCCGAGCATACTCGCTCATCCCTACTCTTTACCAAAGTGCCACACAAGAAACACCTCATGATGGGTAAAACCAGTGAGCTGCCTTAAGACAATCGCAACCTTATTGTTGAAAAACATACAGATGGCATTGGCTACAGAAGAATTACTAGACTACTGAAGGTTCCAGGGGGCCATAATCCAGAAGTAGAAGCAACATAATTTCACCAAAAATTAGCCACAACCAAGTGCAATCCGCAAGATTTCAGACGGAAGAATGAAAAAAATTATCATAAGAGTTGTCCAAGTGCCAAGGACCACCTGTGGAGAGCTACAGAAAGGCCTGAAATCAGCAGGTACAATTGTTTCAAAGAAAACAATAAGCAAGACTTCATTACTGAACAAAAAGTATGTTCAAGCACATTTAAAGTTTGCTGGAAAAATATTTAGACAAGTCTGTGAAATACTTGGAGAATATAGTCTGGCCAGATGAGACCAAAATTTAATTCTATGGATGCCATAATACGCACCATGTATGGAGGCCAAAGACACTGCATATCACCATGCTAAAAGTAAAGTTTAGTGGTGGGAACATCATGGTAAGGGACTGTTATTCCGCATGCGGCACTGGCAAATGTTATGAAATTGAAGGAAGGATGAATGAGGGGCCCGATAAACGAATAGTGTGAGGGGCCCATGGGTACACAGCCTGCAAGTGGTATTGTTTATGGAGCTATTGTCATGAAGTACAGTTAGGGCCAGAAATATTTGGACAGTGACACAATTTTCGCGAGTTGGGCTCTGCATGCCACCACATTGGATTTGAAATGAAACCTCTACAACAGAATTCAAGTGCAGATTGTAACGTTTAATTTGAAGGGTTGAACAAAAATATCTGATAGAAAATGTAGGAATTGTACACATTTCTTTACAAACACTCCACATTTTAGGAGGTCAAAAGTAATTGGACAAATAAACATAACCCAAACAAAATATTTTTATTTTCAATATTTTGTTGCGAATCCTTTGGAGGCAATCACTGCCTTAAGTCTGGAACCCATGGACATCACCAAACGCTGGGTTTCCTCC